>CM023359.1:20086075-20267510 GCA_013282895.1 Eriosoma lanigerum
TTATTATTATTATTATTATTATTATTATTATTATTATTATTATTATTGGTTTAAAAAGACTCGTTAATTTTAATCTCTTAAATTTTTGTACCGTAACACTCAAAAATGCTACATCACTCCCAAAAATACTCAATTTAATCCCGGAATTCTCCGCTTGCTCCGATCACTCACTACCAGTATAGCCTATTGGTTTATTAAAATGTTAAGATTTTCAATCGGACTTACCAACAAGAACGCAGGACTTATGTAACACCAACACAATCTCCAAAATAAACCTGGTCGGTGTCCGATCATCATTTCAATATCATTGGCAAATCTATCTACGCCGTAAACCCAGCAAACAGCAGCCGCTTCGACGAACACCACAAAGAGTATGGCAATGCCCGGTCCGAATACGTTCAGCAATGTAATTAAGTAAACACCGCCCTAGACGTTAATTAAACGACATTATTAATAATATTATAATGTATAATATTTTAAGTTTTAAAATAAATATTTAAGTACAGAATATTCAAAAATTGTTTTTTATATTATTCGACCGTATAAATGAATAACTCCACAACGATGGGTTAATTAAAAACGTAATTATTAATCACACAGCGTTTCGCAATTTTCAATTAAACACAATTTAACGTTATCGATAGTAAACTTAAAAATAATCCGTGAAAATTAAACTAAAACGCGATATTACAATATAATATTTTGTTAATTAATTAAAATTCAATAAAATATATTAAACAATTTAAAAAAAAAACTAATCGTTGTAAGTAAAATGTAATTTTGTCTTTTGATAGAGAAAAGAATAATAAATAAAAGAAAAAAATGTATTAAAAGCTATAGATACTCTATTTTTTCTAGTAAATTACGTTTTACTTCTAAAAGTATAAATATACGATTTTAATATTATATTTTTACTATTAAATGCGTACAAGAATAAAAATACACAGCATTATTTTATAGGAATCGAAATATAAATAAACTATAATATATTTTAACAACTATAAAATCTGAAAATTGTTCAAAACAGAATACAGCTAGTCGCCTATAATATTATTATGATTATTCGAATGTGACTATAAGAGCATAATAAATTTATAAAATTCACAAAGTTATTTAATAAATTTCGTAGGTAATAATATGTTATAATTAATGACGTACCTATTTTAACAACAGTCAAACCGTAAACGTATTGGTTTTCGTAGAAAAATCGCTTAATAGAAACGGCGGTATCGTTATAATTTTCGTGGACAAAAAACCTATTATATCGACTTCAATCAATAAAACTATAACTAACGTTATACTAAGCAATTTCTGGTTGACGGTTATTATAACTCTCCGTACACAAACACTGAAACACGTAATAGGTTACCCTATATGGCAATATAATTTATCATACACTATACAGTATGTAATTTATTTGCCAACTCAACTCATATCGATGTAAATGTTATAAGCTATAACATATACTTAGGTTAAAATGTTCGTTTTAAAATTGACGTTATTACTATAGAAAATTCGTAATAAGACAAAAACGAATAGCTCAAAGTCCGAATAAATTAATCAATATAAACTCGTAAAAAATAACGTATAAAAAAAAAGTTAAGAGTTAAATTGGTTATTAAAATTTGCTTGGTTGAAAGGTTTGAGTTAAGATGATTTGGGCGCTTGATTTACTGTCACCGTCTGACAAACGGACTATATCGCAAAATATCTAACGCGTATATTTAACATTTAAAGAGAAAGATATTTTCGAGAAACTAATGAAGCTATTTATGAAATATTGTATAACACGCAAAATAATATCAAGTAAAATCAAAAAGTAACGACACACTAAAGTTTCTTTTCAGACTATTTTACAAAACGACTACATCATCGTCAGTCATTCGAAAATATTGTTTTCTTGAAATTTGATAACGGACGTTTCAGCTTTAAAATAAACATAGCCAAGGGCGAGATAATATAAATGGTAATTATTGAATTGGAGCAGCGATCAAACGTTTTATAACTCGGTGATTGATTATTATTTTATAATATACCTATATAAAAGTCTTAATCAATTAGAAATCATGTTGATTCTGGACTTTGAAACGATTGATTTTTTACCGGTCCACACGGACTATCCGAATAAATTCCATATGGTTATAGGCATGCTAATATATAATGACCTTACCAAACTTATATATTATATATGCCGTATACCGCGTATATGGTATATTAAGCATTCAGCAGAAGTAAATGCCGGGCCATTAGCTGCGCCGGATCGGTCGAGTGTGCACCGTGTGGGGATTAATGACCGACCGTCACTAACTTTTGACCTATCAAATTGGATTCGACTAGCGCCGATCTTTCGGGATAAACACGACATTCGTTTTACCCGCGGAAAACGCGTTAAAAGCATTCGGCGCTACATACGGACGGACGGATCAAACAAACGAACGAACGATTAGCAATATATATATATATATATTATTATTTGTACCGTGTGAAAAGCGATGAGATTTCTGAACCGATTTTCTCGAGAGCCGCGACGGATGTAGACAACGTATTATACTCAGCAGCGTTTGAATATACCTATATAAACGTATACGTCTTTTGGACGAAAATAACAATACACACATAATAGTATACGTATATGTTTGTGATGGTTTATAATTGACGGCTGATACAAGTAGGCGATGAAATCGAAATAGTATACGCGTTTCGACTCGGTAAAATACTCGAAATTTCCATTTACCTATCAATTGTTTTATAATATAACGCGTTAAACGGGAGGTGGGAAAAAACGAATAATCCATCGAGCGAAAACTTCATAAATAACGCGTTGAGATCGTCTCTCGAGTGTTGGTAGCATTATAGTTTCGACGACTTAAAAACGTTCTCATTTAAAAAATAAAACATGCAACCAAAACAGATGGTTTTATACAAAATACAATACATTTATATTTAAAAAATTATTCGAAGTTAAATTTGATCATAAAAAAAGACCCTCCCCCCGCCTATAAAGCAACGGTAACGTGTTAATCTACGTAGGTCGAATACGCGAAACTTAAATCACGTGGAAATTTATACTAAACGCATTTGATAAACAAACAATAATAGTACCTAGTAATATGCGCAAACGCCTCACTTAGATGCAGATCGTTTTCGGTAAACCATTATTTATTTGCATTGACTCAACGTAATCGTTTCGATTTCGTTATCGTTTAAAAATCAAATCAATCAACTATACCGATTGTTAGACATTATTATAATCATTAACAAAACATCACACCATTTTGATTACTATTTACATCAAAAACTTTAGAAGTAATAAAATACTATATTTTATTGTTTACCTTAACCTATTACTAACGATTTATAAACGGACCCTATGTCATTTTCCTTATTAATTTCCTTTTCCAAACGAAATTAACGACGTGTGTGAAATTGAACGATAATAAATAAATACTTACTATAATAATTTAATACTATTTTCGTTTTTTTTTTTTTCCCCTATATAATATACAGTTTTATATAAAAAAACATAAAACAAAGAAATTTTCATCAAACTAAATAAAAGAAATATTAATAGTTATACAAATATTATTATTTAAGTATACATTTTTTTAATATTATGCAAATATCTATTAATAATATTATTTACCCTTTTTATTGTAAATATAAAATAATAATAACAATTTATTCCATTATATTTTATTTTCAAACACAAATAAGTATATCATAGTAATATTTTTACCCTTATGCATAAGTTTCAAGTAAGCTGGTTTCAATCAAATAATTCAATAATAGTTATTTTTTAAATAAATATTTTTTATAGAAAATTTAAATTGGTTCACGTAAAATGAATAATACTACAGCAGATAAGTTCAAATTATATTTTGATTCAAATTTAAAATTTTTAATTTTATATAGGTACACATTATTTAGTTGTACTTTAATAATAATATTAGGTATCTGTCACCAAATTATTTATTTTCATCGAAAAATGAGATTAATAATTAATATATTGTATAAAATTAGGAATATAATCAATATTCAAGTATAATGAAAACGTTTTTTTGTTTATAAAAATTATAAAGTTAAAAAATAAATATATTGTAACTTTTATAAAAAATGTTTTTTTTAAAATAATTAAACGATCATCGAACATTTAAATTAGTCATCAAATAAAGTTTTCATTCGTTATACACTTTAATAAATTGGTATGACCGCAAAAAATATATTTCAAGTTTTCGAAGTCAATTTAGCAAAACTCATTGGTTTTTTTATAGGCATTACAGTTAAATTGAAATCAATGAGTATTACCATCGATTTGGTAACTAATTTATTTAAGTAATTAATAAAATAAATAAAAATAAAGTTTTATATAATTTAATGGTAACTTGTGTAATATTTATTTATTCTATTTCAATCGCAATCTAAATCATTAAACAATGACAATTTTATTATTATTATAATACACAAATATTTTATAAATCTGATTTCCATAAAATATTTCTTATTGTACTATATATATAGGTGTTTGAGTCATAGACAATATACTATGCAAAGTCACAAACAAATATTTTGATAGAATAAATAATTTTAGAAATAGTTTTAAAATATAAATGTTTTTAATATCTAAATTCATTCTTTTTGAAATTATTACCAATTTTATTAGATTTTGATTACAATTATTTAATGACCAAATAATCAAAATAAATTATTATTATGAATATAAGTATAGGTAAAAAAAATTAAATCAATTAGGTAATACAATTATATAAATGTCATACTTGCAATATAATATTCATTTGATAAAGTTAAATAATAATTTGATAATAGGGTCATCAGAATATATGTTATTAATAAATATAAATTTAGAACTAATACTTTAATAATGTTTATAAAAAATTTAATTAATGTTTATTATTACTTATTAGCTAATAATTCCTTCTTTTTAAATATATCTTATCTTAGATTAGATAATTGTCTGCTATAATATAATTGGTAAAACAGACAAAATTTTATCGATGGATATATATGAATCAGCTTCAAAATCTATATATTATGGTAAAAATAATAATAAAATACCTATATTATCACAAAATTAATAAACAACAAATATTGTGTCTTACGTATGTAGTTGTCGGCAATGATAGAATATAAATGACTGCTACTAAACCAGCGACAAATAATTCTCTATGTCTCTTCAATACGTTTGGATATTCATCACAAAGTCCAGTTATGATCGCCTCCAAACCACCGAATGTACTATCCAAACCTATAACCCAATTATCACAAATATTTGTTTTTAGATAACTAAATAAATAATTTGAAATTAGGTATCAAACCTAGTCGAATAAGTACCTACAAGTAAAAAATTATCGTTGATAGATACCTACTTTGCAATCGATACTAATGATATAATAATAAATTAGAAAACAATTATAACAGAACAACTAAAACTGATAATATAAAAAGTATTTTTAGCTTGAGAATTTTAATTTTATATTTTATTTAGATCGAATTACGAATTGAATAATTACTTGTATAATTAGACCTGAAATATAACTCATCTGTGTGAAAGTAACATTGATATTTTTCCTAGCTAACCTAACTGTCGTTTGTTTACAATGGCATTACCTAACGTGATAAGCAGCAAGAAGAATATTATAGCCCACATAACTGAACCGGTCATCATGGCGATCGCTTCTGGATAGACGATGAACACTAACCCCGGTCCTGTAAGTCAAAAGAAATTAAGTACGAGCTATGCGCATCCAACAACATAATTGTCTCGAGACTTACCTTCGGTGCCCACCTCCGATATGCTCTTGTTTTGGACGTGAGCCATGTACCCGAGCATGGTGAATATGACGAATCCGGCTAGGAAGCTGGTGAGGAAGTTTATCGAACTGGTGAGAATGGCGTCCCAGTAACAATTGTTGTTGAACTTGTTGTAACTGGACAGGGCCAGGAGAGTGCCGAACCCTGGACCCAGGGAGAAGAACACCTGAGACGCAGCATCTATCCATACCTGAAACGTGTGCAAACGATGGTAATAACAATGGTAACCCGGTCGTATCGGTTTTATCAAACACACTTTGGTGTTGACGAGCTTATGCCACTGCGGCGTTAGATAATATCGTATGCCCTCGCCCGCTCCCGGTAACGAGATGCCTTGGAACAGTAACATGAACAATACGACGTACGGAGCGAGAGACGTGACCCAGACAGCCTGTATAAAATGATAAAAATAAATGAATGAATGAATGAATACGACGTGAGACAATCGGAATAGTAAGGAGAGAGAAAAATAACCTCGCACCGTACCGACACTACTGCGGTTCAATCTATAATTCATTAGACGTCAAAGAGATAAAAACACGAGTAATAAAGGGTAGATGGGAAATGGCGTTCAATCACACGCGCGGGACGAGTGAGTGAGTAGTTGATTTTAAAAACAGTGAGTATACGATAACGGGTTCTACGTCGGGGTCCGGAGACCACTACGCGCGATACCTATACCATATATACCACTTACACTTACCGCGGTAATGAGCCAAGCTCACTGCATAATAACGAGTTTGCCGACTACTTAGACTGATTGACTGTATACGCCACGAGCTCACAAACATATCATTATTGTTTTTTTCTTATTTTTTTTTTTTTCTATATATTAGGTATTACGCTAGCCTTTATGTGTGTGTAAATCGGAAAATCGTGTCGAAAATAAGAGTCACGTGCGATGGTGACGAAGAAATTTTTTTATTTGCTGGGGACAATTTCGGAACAACTGACACATTTTAAAAGACAACTTACCATACCCGTACTTCTCACGCCCTTCCACAGAGAGAAATACACCAACAAAAATACGGCCAACAAGCATAACGCCAACGACCATTTTATAGATCCAATATTGTCCAGTCCGTTGGCCCTGTGCTGTTCCAAAACGCTCCTCCTGCGAATTATTTCTAATTTGATCATCAATTTAACCGTTGGATTTTATTGAACTTAAAGTTACTTGATATTGGATTTAAATTTTATCTTCGAATGAATACTCGTAAACAAGTTAAGAAATTAATGTACTCGTAATATGTAACATCGAACGATATTATAACGATATCTAATACTAAATGGTCCCTAACTAATGTATCTAAAAATAATTTGATTTCTGATTTATCTAATGGCACAATATAGTAGTGATGTTTAACAATGTAAATGGTTAGTGAAAACGAAAATAAAATTTATTAAAATTAAACAAAGTTAGTTGATTACTTTCAATAATTAAAGATTATTCACATTTACGCGAGTGTTCATATAACCACATATTATTAATAATTGCAACTCCTCACAGGTTTCATGCTATAAAATATTTTATTTTTGAAAAGAGAAATTTGTTTCGAATTCAAGAAATTCAAAATTCTTATTTTCTTACTCTAAATTTAATAATTTGCTGTATCCTATATGTATATGGTGAAAATTCGACCATTAATAATCAAAAAATATTATACATAAATTATATAGGTACGCATCAATGTGCGAAATTTAATATGGTTATATTATATATTAAAATAGTATTAAATGTATAATAAAAGCAAATTATGTTACTCGAAAAATTCTTTAGCTGGACTCGTCGACATGTTGATAAATTTTGACAAGTTAGTTACTGGCGTACAGTTCAACGTGTTCCATGGATTGTCGCAACTGGTCCAAGGCAATTCAGATCTCATTGACGAAAATAGATAGTAAACCGCCCAACTGATTACAGTATTATAATACATACCCATGTACATATCAATCAAGCATATAGCATATCCAACACCTAAATGAAAACAAATGGATTTTATCAATTGTTATCCTAAAATTCTAAATCATAATATTGATTTATTACTATTTTGTCGTGTCAACCATTTTTCACTTTAATTACATTATTTACGTTATTAAATGTATATAATGTTTGATTGAAAAAATGTCATTTTAAACTGATTTAACGTTCAAAATTCAAAATATAAACTGTATAGGTAATCTGATTTCGATACAGATTTTTCAAACACAATCGATTATAATACTTTGAAAAAGATACGATTAATTTGTTGTAGGTAAAATAATATTTATTATCATTGTTGTCTCTCTATTTTTAGTGCCTTTTTTTTATCTGCATAATTGAACATAATTGAACGTAATCCATGTTCATTGAGTAGACTAATTTGTATTTAATAAACTATTAAAATTGAAATCGAGCGTAATAGACAGCTGCTGTAAATATAATTTGCGATACGGCGAAGATGACGCAAAATTGAAATTCAGTGACTAAATTCAATTTCGATGGATTTTTCGAACAATGTTTCAAAATTGACATCTCCGATGACTGTCTCGCCGAGTTCGTTATACACGCGACGTATTTGTGAATAGAATCATTAATTGCACATACTTATTAGGTATAGACACCGAAGTTAAATTCGTTGCCGCTGGTTGAGAATTAATATGTCAATGAAAACACTACGTCAGTTGGAAAATATGGCTTATGATTGAATTAAGTATGCCTAAATACGATACCGTCAATTGAATTTCGCAAAACTTATATTATTTGGTTCGGCAGATTCTCACCAGTCTTCGCTACGACTGAAAAACGAAGAAAGTCTTAGTAAAAAGACGCGTTCATATTTTTGTTATGAAATTCATACATCTATCACAACACTTAACAAAAAAACTTGATTTAGTTACTATAACATAGTCAAATGTTTTACACTATCAATTCACATTATTTGCGAAATTATGTTATTTAACCAAAAAAAAATGCTATATTTATTATTAAAAAATGATGAATTTTGTATTCGTTTCTTTGAAAGTTATATACGAGTAGAAATAAAATTCGAACCAATAATTTGCCTCAATGAATTCAATTTAAAAATACTAGCAGAACAAACTTATCGAAATAATCCTTTATAAGATTTCTTTTTAGTATTTTACTTATTTCTGTTCGAGAATATTACACAACTACTCGTAACAAGCATCTAATAAAAAATTAATTAGTATTACAAATTTTCAAAGTGTTTTTTAAATTTTTTTTTATGTAACAAATCCTAATATTAGAATTATTATTAAAATATTTCCCTTAATATATAATTAATGTTATTTACTTTCGTATTTATTTCTCTATTGAAAAAAAATAGCAATGTAAAAGAAAATTGTAAACATTGTATTTTTTTATTTTATAGGAGTTCATTATAATGGTTTCAAAATAAGTAACATAACACAATTTTTTTTATTCTTATTAAACTTGTTTAATAAGAATTAATAAAGTTTTTTCCCCGCGAATCACGATATTATGATTAAAATATATACAACGTCTTTTGTTAAAAATTTAAGTTTAATCAATTTAACTACAATTGAGTTTAAATAAGTACTGGCTTATACAATGAGGGGAATAAATCCTAAATCTCGTAAATCTTAAAATTTAAAATCTTAAATGTTTAAATAAAAAAAAAAACAAATACAACATGTTATAATAAAAACTGGAAATAAAAATAATACTAGATATATACATGTTAGTTATATCATGTTATATCATGTTAGTATATCATGACTTATACAAATTGATATTTTTTTTTAATTTGTATCAAATTATTTATTTTTAGTTAATATGAATATATTATTAGTATTGTTATATATGTATTGTCATTTTTAGATTGAAAATAGTCATAAATGATAGGTAATTAACATTTCTTTCAAAAAAATATTATGTTTTATGTATAATTTAACATTTAAATAATTATATATACATATTCAAAATTGAAGAGAGACGCAATTGATTAGGTATTTATCTATAAGTTTTAATTATCTACCGTTACTAATAGATTTGAATACAATATATTGAATAGAGCCCCGAATTTGGTCTTGCCCCGGGGCCCCTTTAACTCTAGTTCCGGCTCTATATAATTTATAACTGCAATTATTTTTAGATTCTGAGAGTGAAGAGAAGAATGTATAGGTTTTAAAATTATGTTTTTAATAGTTTTTTTTTTATGTCTGAAATTACGATGTTGGTTACAATTAATAGTTCGATTGTCTCAAATAGGTAATACGTAGTTATAAGTACCACTAATTAGTACTTTAGTTAGGTCATTTTTCGAATTTCTCAAAAACCCTTCCTTAGGAGAAAAAAGACTACCAAAAAAATGACGAAAAATTGACAATGCAGTTTAAACGTAGGAAATTAAAAATTGTATTGAGCATTTATATGGGTATACATTTACATAAGTATAAAAATATTTTGGAACAAAATGATAAATGTCTGTGTTATATGGTACAACATTTTAACACCAAATGTTTATAGTTTATTTTAGTTAAACCACTTAATTAGTTATCAACTTCACATAGTGATAAAATATTCATGTTATAAAAATTGTGTGTATGTCATATATGATTATTATGTTATCTATACAATTGCTATAACATGATTTTTGGATCACCCTGTATATAATTATAATACATTGTTATTATTATAGGTAATCCGTAATACTCACACATTATTGTGTGATTAATCATTACACTTTATTGAGTCATTATGGAGGGTTTAGAAGGGTATAAGCTCAACACCTGCTTAATGGATAGGATGTAGGAAACGTTAAACAACAGATGCACTGAAAGTAAATAAACTCTCCGAAAATGGGATACCGTCTTGAAAATTAAATTATTTTAAACAAAATCGGTCACGTCGATGCTATTGCTCATCTACCAAAAAAAATATAATAATAATATAAACCCAATTGATTCAGAAAATACAATACAATGAAAATACAATGCAATCCTATTAAATATTTTGTTATTTTATTAAATTGTCTCGTAAAAAAAATAAATAAAAATTGATATTTTTGCATAAACATTACTCTCAAATCAAAATAATAATAACTATCATATTACTTATTTTCATTAGGTTAAAACAATATAATATGTATATATTTTTATTTCAGTTTAACTTAAAACATGGAATTTTTAAAAAAGTCGCACTTTTATTTTTTAATAATGCTCATGTTTAGTAAATACAATTATCAGTTTTACATCCTCCCTTTAACCCTTCTGACAATATTCCATACTACCAGGCTGGCAACAATAATCACATGTTGAAAATGGTTTTTGGTTAACTAGAACATGACGTTTAGTTAACCAAAATTCTGTTAAAGTATATAAATTTTATTTTCTGTAAAAGCAATATTTAAAGGAAAATTAATAAGTTATTTTTTTTAAGCATATAAATTTAAATAATTTGGTGATAATATAAAAACATATTAAATTATACATTAAAGTCAATATCTAACAACTCTCAAGTTAGTCACCAATTTCCAATAAAATATAATATATTATACCTACTACTTGACAATATTATTTATAAAAGAAATGATATATATTGATAACACTATACAAAAGTAAATAAAAATTTAAACAAGTTTCTTTAATTTTTTTTTTTTTTTAATTATTTTAACAGCGCGATTAAATGCTGTTATTATTATTTATTATCCACCTACTCGTACGTTAATAATGTCTATATATATTTAAGTAGTAATAAAATAATAATAATTTATATTTTAAACTGATTACACTAATTTATCAAAAATTTTGTAAATTTTGATTGTTATTTACAATAATAGTTACGAAACACTAATAATTGAAAATTTACCTAGATAAATAAGGTCAGTAGTACCGAGTGCAACTATAATATTACCTATATAACTTGACTGATAACTGAAAGTGATGATATTTCGATACTCAGTTTAATAAACAGTTGATGGTTAATAAATATTAGTCCAAAAACAATACATCCCTTGAAAAATAATTATACATTTTTTTAAATAGTATTTTTTCAAATGAAAATAAAATTGTAATACATAATCATTTGTTATACACTAAACTAAAATTAATGTCAGAATATAAGTTAATTGGTATACAAAACGTAATTAAATATTAGTATATCATCGAACACGAAAAACTACATTATAGTAAAATAATTCAACGTTGACCGCAGCCAAAAAGTTTTAAAAATCTCATTATTATCATTGAATTATACACGTTTATTTCTGCTGTGTAACAACAGTGGAATCTATTCAATTGGGATCAATCACGATGAGAAATACAAATTGATGATACGATTAAATCGTCAAAAACTTACAGTGTAGCAATTTTTTTTAACCTTCCATTATTGGCCAAATCATTATTTTATCTCGTATTGCTACCGTTCACACGTTGACACGATTTCTTCGAGGTATACGATACGGCAAAAATCACGTACAGACAAATGAGAACGATATAATAATAACAATAATAATAACGACGAAGTTTCGTTTCTGCTTGTAAAGTTGTAAATGAAGGAAGAGCGATTAAAGAGATTTCAAATCAAATCTATTTCGTATAATATTTTTAAAAATACCTACCGAGAATTCAACTGTAGAACGATATTAACTATGAATTATCAACGCAGAGAAGTGGATTCTATTCATTATTTTACATATTATTATTTAATTTTATTCGGAGAATCAAATGAATGAAATACAAAATTACAGTTCGCCCATTTGGATGTTAGCGCATAAAAAACATAAAAATACGTATATTAGCATTTGACATTCGTTTATATGTATGTACCAAAAATTATAGTTATATTTTTGTTCAGATATCTTTTTAACGAATTTTTTTTTACAAAATAAAATAAATAAACGATTTTTTTTATAATATACTTTTTCATCGAATAATATTTTAAATTAAAATTTTTTGTACGTTTTTAACATGTTTTTAATAGCATTCATGTTGGACCTTGTTTATGTAAAATATATTAATATATTTTAATACGTTAAGCCGAAAATTGCTAATTGTTTTTTGTTTATAATTAAATTTTTATTATATTATTTTTTTCCTACAAAGTTTAAAGAAACCGTATTGTCGTTTTGACTAATGCGTTACAATATTATATCGGCTTAGGTGATACCGCTGTGTCAATATTTGTCGTATAGGGTATAACAGTCAATCGAGCATGTCGTGGCAGCGGTGCATGTATATGTATATAGCAAACACCCAAAAACAGTTCTAGTGAACGTCAATATTGACAATGGTAAATTGCTTAAGGTCACACCGTTTACTCTTTATAGCACAGAACCGTAGAGTATACCAAAATCACGATTCGATATTTTCACTGAACGGTTAAAGTCCAAATCAACAGCGTTTTTTGTTCCACAAACACTATAAGAAATAATAATAATATTAATATATTCGATGGATCACTTTGGCGTTTATTTCGGTCCATCAAACATAATAATAGATCCCACGTGATGTTACTTTTTTAAGTAATATTTTATGTAAAAAATGTATAATATTATGTAATCGCGAATCAAACATTTGTCATGATTATTGTTTCTCAACGTATTACAAGTATAAGTTCAAACAAGATAATTTATATTGTGTGCATCGTTTTTTTAATTATCCTAATAATATTATTTACACTATCATTATTGTGTATTACCATAATAATATGTTTATTAAATATGAGGCGGGTACTAAATATATCTTTATTGTGTAGAATAAATTAATCAATTATTAATTAAACCAACCATATAGAACATAATTAGATTTATTAACCGCTGCAATACTGCAATAGTGCACTGAACATTTCAAATAATTAACCGAGATAGTTGTTGAACTTTAACTAAAAATTATTATTATTATCATTAATATTATATCCATACGGAGTACGCTATTATAGGCGAATTTTTCCTAAAGTAGAGTTTTTTTTTTGTATTTTACTAGTAAGTTAAATTTTATAATTTATTATTATTATTTATTATTGAACATCTTTGGAATAGAGAACATATATTTCTTTTCGATTAATACGACTCCGAACAAAGGGTTTTTTTTTTTAAAAAAAAAGGGCTATTGCAAGACAAAAAACGAGACAAGCACAAACAATAGTAAAAGTAACCAAATATTTGACGCGAAACTATATAATATTTCCCTATTGGCCAATGATTTATTGTTCGCCGCCGCGTCGTTTTAAATAAGCTCTATCGTTTTATTTGTTTTCAGTTTTTGCATTTAATGTATAATTCAAAGAATTCCCAGTGTTTGTTATAGACTTGAAAATTCCCTTAGAAATCAATTGTTTTCGTCCTCCCCTGGACTCTTTTTTTCTTTTCTTTCTTTTTTTCACCATTATTTTTGTTTTTTTTTTTTTAATTTTCTATATAGTCCACTACGCTTTTGTGCAGTTATAGGCTGCAGGTATACTGTTAATGGAGCGTAAAAAACAAGAGAATAATAATAAGAAGAAGAAAAAGATAAAAAATAGTTTCGACCGATATAATAGCGGATCGCCTACCGATTATCATAAGAGAGTTTCTATAAAGCGATTTTATCCTAAAGTGTTTTCGATATCCGAAAGGTATCTATGCTTTTTTCTCATCTTCATTTAAAGTCGCTGCAGTTGTATACCAATGTTATATAATATTATATAACCACGCCCTCTTTTTTTCAAAAATTGATAGTAAGTACCTCGAGTAAATTGTTTAGTCGTAAAACATTCCTTCACCGTTCGCTAGATCACAAAGCATTCCTTGAGTTGTTTTTGAGATAAGGGATATGAAAATGTAAACACCCTACCTTTAAGAGCCGGGCAAATCTTCTTCCAGACTGTGAGACATCCGCATCGATGAAACTGTCCTAGTGCTAATTCCATGTAAAATAAAGGCAACCCGCCGAATACCAACATTACCACATACGGTATAAGAAACGCACCTGAAATCAAAGAAAATATGTTGTTAAACTAAAACAATAACATGTTAAAATATTCTTATTAACATTAAACGGTAAAGCATAATATTATTAGTATTATTATAAAATTATTATGAACACTTAATAATAGTAAAGCGTATGCTACCCATCTACCACCATAATTAAAACTGACGTAAATACACTAATTTTATTATCCGAATAATTCATTATTATTGTTACACACAATTATTGTATAGGTACATTTTTTAAAAAAAAGTGTAAAACAAAAATGTAAAATAATATATTCTTTTGATAAAAATAATAAATAGAGCATAGGTTTTTTTTAAAAAAAGAATATCACACAGATGTCAAATTATATATTTATTATAACAATACTTATACTTTATAGTTACGAACAGTTTGATACGTAGGTATATTGAAATAAACGAACAATATAAAATTCGATTTTAGAGATTTTACGGATAACTTAAATCGTTTTACAATCGGTATTTTCTCTCTTTTGCAATTGTACGCTAAGTGTGTGCAAGTGTACAATAATACAATCTTTTTTTTCCTCCACTGTAAAAACGTACGACTGTACTCCAGGATTTGCATTTTTTAACAATGGTGGATCGAACAAAGTACCTAATCCAAAACCGATTATGAAATATATTTTTTTAACGTGTAAATTATACTGTGAAAGCGCATTTGGTCTTTAGAACTCTGAACCGCGTGTGTATACATCTCAAACACTGAAACACGCATATGGATACATTTTCGTCACAATGGAAACCGCGACAGCAGAAATACTATTATATCCTTTTTAAATGTATAATATTGTGGTTGACTATTGAGTGAATTTATTTCATAGCTACCATTTCGTTCGTATCCGCTCAGAGATTTATCATCGAACAGTTTTAAACATTAGCCATGTATTCTGTAAAACATTTGCTATCGTGCATAAATTAAAAATATCGGATCAACGCATATCACGTATTGACATTTACAAATTTATCAGTCGGTCGAAATCAGTATCGTCTATATGAGAGTGCGGATTTATATTTAAATTATTAGTCCGAAATCATCTTCTCACGATATGATAACTGATAAGTAAAGTTATTTTTGAATGATATTTGAAAAAAAAAAATAATTTATTCAATGTAAATCGTTAATAATAATAATATTTTTTTTATATCCCATGGAAGTAATTTCTAATTACAATTATTAACAATTATTAATACAATATAATACAATTTTAAATATAATATATTATAAAACAATATAATAACAATAAGTGGATTATAACAGCAGCAACAACAATAATACTAAATATACTTATAAGTACAAAAAAAAAAGTAAAAATATAATTATGAAATCATCCTTGAAACATGAATCATATAAGCTGATAACGATTTATCAAAACAATCAAGTTTTTTCATTGAATTTCTCCAAGCATCTAATAATTTGGTGGTGAATTTAATATATAAATTAGTTCTGGTATTTTTTAGATAAAAAAAATCGTAATCCGACTGTTTATTGACTTTATTTTAAAGTTTATATTTTATAGTAAGTCAGGTTAGTCAGGTATTAATCATATTACTACGTATTTTATGTACAAATTTTAATTTTAGCTGTATAAACCGTTTTTCTAACGTTTGCATATTAAAGAAATTTATAATAATATCATACCCCTCGACTGACTGAGAACACTAAATCCGTCAATTTGATCTTCGAAATTTCCTTTCTAGAATTAATGTTCTTATATCTCTAATATTAAACGATAATACATATACAGGTTTTTATAAAAAAAAAAATAATAATCATAAATAATAATATACGTATTTATGTATTTTGGTTAAATATGCAAAAATGTACAAAAGACTAAACACGTAAAATAATTATAAAATTATGTAATAATAAGATTATAAATTAACAAAATACATAATATAATTAACCGACTATTTTAAATCTACAAAATTAGTACCTTCTTATATCGATATTTGATGAATTATTTAAAGTCTTAATAAACAATAGATTAATAGTAATTATTAATATAGTAAGTATGAAATTTAACCAAAAAATAAAATTATATTGATAACTATAAAAATATATGCTTAAAGCCTAACGAAAACTCCGTGTCACAATCACAGTGTACATTCTGTATTTTATTCAAAATTATGTTAATTAATGATTAGATGGCTAAATAAGATATAAATTAACATTATGAAATTATATAATTCATAAAATTAATTAATAACTAATTATAATGATTAAATTGTTTTAACCTCAGCAGACTAATAATTACTTTTTATTTCTGAAATAACCACCACGTCAAAACATGTCAAGTTAACCTCAACTGACATTTTTTTTAATATTCTAATTACATACAATACTAAATTGTGTGTATACTATATTTTGTTAAAAAAAACTTTTAACAATAATGCACTTTAAATGATTCTTCAATTTCCCTTACACACACACACACATATATATATGTGTTTTTAACTATACGGTTTTATTCAATTATATTATATTTTCCCCTAAAATCTACCTTATGAATCATTATCGCCTAATATAATATATATTTATTTCATAGACAATACATTTATGAAAATTGCAATAATCCTAATTTAGACATTTTTCGACTTTCTCAATGTCATTACGTAAAAATTATAATTCTAAATGAATTAATAAAAATATTACAAGAAATCAACAGTTGCCTACTCTCCGGTGGTCAACAGGTATTCATCATAATGGGGTTATCGATAATGATCAACAGGTATCCAACTTTGGTCCAACTAACCATTTACACAGTATTAAAAGTTAGGACTGTTCAACACTTCAACTATTGAACATTTTACAGAATGTAGATATACAAATTAATTTAGTGGAAAATTATTTCCCGTGTTGGATAATAGTCTTTTCAAAAATCGTAAAATATGTAATATTTTTAATATTTTAAATTGTTATCAAATAATCTTGAATTGTTGTAAAAAACATAAAATAACTAGTACAATGATAACAAAAAATAATAAATACTATATTTTATATTTCAATTTGCATTCTTGTGATAAACTGTTAGCGGTGGAATAGGGGGTGGCAGTTTCTTCGTGTCCAAATCAGTGAAATGAGGTCATGGGGGTTATAGATATTTTATAGTTATCTAAGTAGTCATCAACAGAATAAAGAAGTGAAATTATACTAAAATATGTTTTTTGTTTGTTTTTTGGTGTGTGTTAATAAAGATGGTGGTGGTGATGGTGGAACTTAAAATATACAATTTTCTTCATGCACTAATAAAGCCATACAGTTCACGACGCCACTGTGTACATTGTACATATAATAAGTAAAAATATTATTATTCGTAAATTACCATATTTGAAATTTGAATACAATTATAAATATATTGTAAAACGAATGTATTTATTATTATTAATGTATTTATTTTTATTTAAAGAGAGTGTATTTTATTTACGGGATATTTATAAACAAATCGATTAAGCTTTCGGCTTACAGTTATCCTTTACCATGTCTTAATGTTTTGAAGTTATACTAAACTAACTTTCAGCGTGGGCTCAAAAAGTTGTTTATCACTATTCAATATTTGTACTTTGAAATATTACGTACACTGGATTAAACGCATTCAAATAAAATAAAACATTTATAGAAATCTAACTTCCTCTTACAAACATATAGAAAATAAATTACAGGAATGACCACAAATTCTATTACCGATAATTAGATATTATTATTAGTTTAACCAAGTAACATATAATATTATCCAGTGATAAAACATTTTTTTTTTTTTTTTAATTTAAACTAATATTGGACAAAAAACTTAATTTTTTTATTTAAAGTTTCGCTACAAATTAAAATATATACAAATAATTAGATGCAATATTATGTCATACGAATGTGCCAAATAAATATTTTGAATAAATTCTAAAACTTCTAATTTGTTTATTCTTTATACATGTCCTACTTTCCTAAAATAATCCAGCTAATTCTTAAACGAATGAACAACGTGTTAATTGTAAATCATTCGTTTTAATAGGTTTTAAATTGATTTAATAACCAATCGTATTTTGTTTATTACGATTTAATAATGTAACTTTAAATAAAACGATTACCTCCGCCGTTCTGATAACAGATATAAGGAAATCTCCACACATTTCCCAGATCGACAGCGAACCCAACCACGGCCAACAAGAATTCGATTTTCTTTTTCCACGTCTCACGGGGAGGCAAAGGTCTTCTGATTTTCTTACACTTGTTTGAATTACAAAACGTCGTGAGTGGACCCATCATGGCTGCTACCTCTTCATCGCCATCATCCACACACTCGTCGTTCCCACCTCCGTCTTCGATCTCACCGTCGCCTTCACCCATCACCATGTCAGTATGTCACTGAAATCAACGTCAATACATTGCAAATTATTGTGTTTCGTAAAAATATAAATTGTTTTTTGTTAAAAACTCCTTTGTTAACCGCATACACAAGACATTTTTGGGAGGTAATAAAGTTCATAGATATTAAACACATGAATAGGACATGGCAATTAGGTTAGCGAGCACTGGAAAATTTATGGATAAAAAGTTGAGACCGTTTGCTCACGTATAAAAAAAGAATGTAAACAAACGGCCTCAACTTATTGTTACTACTAAACAGCATAACATGAACATTTAATGACATCAAATGGTAATTGCCTATCCATGGTTTTTTACTACACTAGCAATTTTAATATTTGATACTAGCGAGGAATGTATTGGTTTTACAATAATGTTTTTTTTTTATATATATATCTGAAAGCACAATTTCGAGTACCTTTTCCATACCAAGTTGCATCTTGTTGGTTCTTTATCTAGTTCATTTTTCGAGTTTCTTAAAAGTTTTTCCTTAAGAGAAGAAAAACTACCAAAATATAGCGGAAAATCGACAAAATTACGGTTTCCGTTATTTTAATTTTTTTTTATTTCGTGATAACTAGAGACCGAATTTATATGCATTTAAATTTTAAAATATGCACTTAAAAATCATAAAATATGCAAAATAATTTTTGATAATTACAGCTATTTATTTAATGTAAAGTTATAAAATCAAAACGTAAATGATGAAAATAAAATAAACTACAATATTATATTTTATAATAATGATAAAAATGAATTAAGATAAAAATTATACAATTTATTTGTTATTTGAAAAACAATAAGTAATAATAATATGTTCTTTATTGATCTCTGTTAAATTATAACGGAGGTTTGTGACAATATGTTTGTATGCAGAAAATCTTCGTTCCATATCAACATCAAAATGATAAAATTAAATTAAAACATTTAAATTTATACCTAGTGTATACGTATATGCAAAAACATGCGTTTTTATGGAAAATATGCACTTGTACCAATGGCGTCATTTGAGGGGGGGCAACTCATACATTTGCCATAGTCTATAATTAGCCAAATCCTAAGTTGGCAGATTTCAAAAATAACAACCCACAAATACAACTCCTTAATTGATTACCGCTTGCAATAAAATAAAATACCTATCAAAAAATGACCCTTCCCACTCCTGTTCTTAAAAATAATCGATAAATTTAGGGGTCTGCCCTAGTCTAGTAAAAACTGAAATGACGCCACTGACTTATACCCAAAATAAAAATTTGTTATATTTTTTATTTAAGTATGATTGATAGTAATCCATTTACTGCATGTAATTGCTTATAAAAATATGAACATGCATTATATGTAAAATCCGGTCTTTAGTGATACCTAATTTTGTTTTAAAGACTTGAAAATTTTATTGAGTATTTACATAAGTAGTTTACACACATAGTTAACTTTTGGAACGGCTTATCAGTATAATATGTTGTATTATATTGAGTTTCGTTCAGAACCGTATTTTCTAATGCAATACGATTGCATTCAAATCTTAAATTTAATAAACCACTAATTTATCCGAGGACCGAAGGGACGAAGTAGGAACATCCAGAATCGACCTTTCTGCTTTTAAATGTTTAAATCTTAAATTAAAAAAATTGAAACCAATAAAACTCAACCCCTTCAATCAAAGTATAGGTAGTCCTTACATTTAATACAAACGTACTTAACTTATTAATAAAAAAGAGAAATAAATAATTATTTCCATTTAGTTTTTATATTTTTTTCTTACCTGAATAAATAAATGTACTTTTTTTAAACAAATGTACATTGTACCGTATCGTAGTTTAACTACATAACGTGTGTTATTTTCGTTTTTCATATCGATGGCGACTGTAGAAGAGTTATATAGAGACAACTTAAATTTGGAGTATCGATAAGACGAAAAATGTGATTACTTACCCTAATTTAGACATTTCCAATGTAATAGAATAACATGTTTATACACTTGTATTATTTTTATAAATTTTGGGTCAATATACTCATAGATATATATTCAAACTGATGAAAATTCAATTCAATTGATAGCTATTGAAAAAAAACTTGTTTATGATAGTCGAGATTTGATTTATAGACGTAAGTAAGTATAATATGTAAAAAAACAAATCATCTATCATTCAAACTATAAGAAAAATATAAGCATATTAAAGCAGGTTTATATACGTATTTAGTTCGATATGTAAATAAAAAATGTATTTTATAATAATAAGGTTATCCTTTAAATAAAAAAAAATGAATAATATAATAATATATAGTGATTGATTTTTACGTCAATGCGTTTTAGAGGGTCTCGTTTGCCAATATAGTGTCCGACGACGAAATATTTTTTCCTATGAAAAACATCTGCAAATCATGCATTCAGTTCTCTCTCTCTCACACACACACACACACTTACTCTCTCTCTTTCTCTCTCTCTAAACAAAGATATATATGATAATGAAAGATTGTCGGACATTATTTTATCGTTTCATTCCCCATCCCCCTTAGAAATCTATTCTCCTTGTATAATATATAATACCAGACGACCTCAGGGTTATTTAAGTACCCGGGTGTATATATATATATATAATCCTTGGAAGTCGTATCACACGCGCGGTATGCGTATATGCATATATGCGTAAAGGCCAATGTAGACCGTCTGTCACTCACAGCTAGTTGGCTGTAACCACTGCTGTTCTTGAGTGACGCGTGTTATTAATTCAGAAAATCGACTATGTCTGTATAGGAATTCACGTTATCATTCGCGACACGCGCCTTAGACTTAGGTAAATGTAAGAAAATCCACTCCAAAAACATATATTATAATACAGTAAGTATCGTATAACTCGACAGTGATAATTCTCGTGTATAAACTTTGAATTGTCCGTCGAAATGTGTATTTAACTGAAATCCAATATTATATATATATATATATATATATACAATATTATCATAAGTATTAACATTAACAATAAATCTATAGAATTTATTGATATTAATCATTATTAACTCTGCGGTATCACACTGATCATGTTTTTTTACTAATTGCGAATGACTTTACGTTAATAATGTTGTTCGAACTCAGTGGCGTATTACCGCTTAGGCTGTATTGGCTACAGAACGGCAAAAAATACGGTGTCATATTATTGACTTAAAAAAAAAATTATAACTTTCGAAATGAATACAAATTGTAAAGGCGTATAATTAGTCTGAGAGAAGAATTGTTATCATAAATAAAAATGTATCAAAAATTAAATGTTTATTAATTTAAATTTATAAAGTATGTACCTAATGTTGTTTAAAAATAGTGGGCACGATGGAAGTAAAAATTTCAATGGATTACGACATAACTATCATAGCAAAAACCTTAATCCGGCCCTGTTTGAACTGTTCTATATGGCAAAATAATACGTCTAAGAAAAATACTGGAACAATAAAAACAATCCACTTTATTAGGCAACGAATAAAATGGGATTGAATCGAAACCAAAACCTTCAATACCCTAGGGATTTGTACAATTTAGTTGTTAGATAAAATAAAATATAGGTAGCGATAATAATTTTAACAAATTACATCGACATTTAAAACTATTATAAACAAACTTTAAATTAATTAATATGTATTATATTATATTTGCTGTTCCAGATTTATTTACTAACTGATCTATCTTCATGAAAAATTAAGATTTTTTAATGCAGAATTTTAAATTATTATTTAAGCAATGTACTATATATTATTACTTCTATTATATAATATATTTTTAATTTTAAACGTCTTATAAGAAAAATGAAAAATATATTTTTTTTTTAATTAATATAGATAATAGATATGTTATTTAGGATATTGCCTAACTAATAATTTTTAAAAAAACTGCATTAAAAAATTTCGATTTTTCGCGGTGATATTAAAATTAGTTAACAGATCTAAGACACCTTGTGTGACAGTTATATACAATGAATAATCTGCTAGTGGTCCTTTTTCACACTACATAATATAGACACAAGTGCTAAATAGTGATTCCATTTTTAATTCTTAACATATTATTACATTGATTTTTTCGTTTTAAAAATATTATTTTTTGTTATTATTATTAATTAGATATTTTAATTTATAATTCCATTAAAACTTGTTTCAGAAGACATGAAACATTTTAATATTTCGTATTTTAAAAACAATTTTTAAATATTTATATTAAAATAATCAGTTGTTTGATTGTAGGTACAACTTGATAATATAATATTATTATTATGTAATATAATGTATTGTAATGTATGACTACATATTACAGTAGACATATTAGATATACATTTTAATGACTGACTTAACAAGTACTCACTTGTTATTTGTAATTTTTTTTTGTGGGGGACTTTGATTAATTTTTAATGATGATAAGCCTATAATTAAAAATATTGATACACGTATTATATTTTTACGATATATCTAGGTAAATATGATTTTAAGATTCAAAAAATTAACATGACATTATATCACAGTAACAACTATAAAATAACTATGTTATCGTAACATTATTCTATATAAGAAGTAAGAACTATTTATTATTTTTAATTGAAATTATATAGTACAACTATATAGTGTAAGCATTTTAATGGATAAGTTTTTCTTAAAGCTATACAATATTAATTAATAATTAATTATAAACAAGATGTTAAATTCAACTAACATTAAATTTACTAATTCATATTATAATAATAACTAAAGTACGATCGAGAGAATCTCAAGAAATGACGAAGATGCTTAGCTGCTTAGGCAGTAATAAAGTCTTTATAATTGTGAATTGTTTACTAATATTTTAATAATTACTTCATTAAAATTTAGTGTGTTTTAAAATATACCAATATTACATACCATGTTTTATACTATATAGAGTTATAACGATTTTTTTCATGTTATTTTAACGCTTTAGAATTCTACATTTATTTAGTTTAATATAATATTATTTAAGTTTAAATGTATACACAAATAAATTACTTTAAAATTAGATTAGTTGAAAATATTTTAATATTTTGAAGTCATTAAACATAACATTGACAAAAATTAAATTAATGTCTGTCTAGTGATTCGTTTTGACTAAATATAAGAGCATTATAATTTAAGTCAATATAATCATATTATATTTTTGTTTTTAAGTGGCACAAAATATGTACCTACTCAACTTTCTGTTTTTTTAAAATATATATGTCGATTCTGGTAAATGTTCAAAATAAAATAATAATTTCTGGATTGAATTCAAATACTGACTGTCTTATAGTCTATTATAATATTAAAATTAATGTATATTATATAATATTTATTGATTTCCTCAAAACAGCTATTACAAACTTAATAGTCGATCTTTCATGAACATATTGACACGTAATAATATATATATATATAATCGTATGGTTTATCAAGACATCAAGTTACATTACAAAATAACAAACTCCTTTCAAGGATATTCGTATTAGTAGAAAACTCCAGATTTCTGATTACTATATACTACATAATGTATAGTACATAGTGTATAACGATCAAGAAATTATAGTTAACAGTTAGTTTTAAAACTACGATTGTTTGGCTACTATCATGTACCAAGACGTCAATATACATTAGATTTCTAACAGTCAATGATCTATTTTAATAATTCGTTATAAAAGTAATTAAAGCGTATTAAAATTCTAAATCGTTAAATTTAACTGGATAAATTTCCTCATTCATTCGTGAATATTAAAATAACTCTAATTTCAAAGAATATTTATATATAGATACAAATTTAATTTTAATTTTTCAAATTTTATTAATATCAACATTTTTTAGAAATAAAATGTTTTCAGTAAATATTTTTTTGCCGACTAACAATTATAGTTATCATAAATCATAATGACTATTACTATTACCATTACACGAATTAGATCATACTTTTAATTTAAACTAGGTAGGTATCAAATATATTTTTGATTATAAATTATAATAACATAAAATACTAACTTTTATTATAATTTTTACATATAATAATAATAATATTTTATTCTATTCATTTAAAATTTACAATGTATTATATTGTATACCTAAGTACTGAATTTTAAACTATTCGTATTTATAAATAAAAATAATTTATTTAAAAGTACAAAGTCAAAATGAAAACGGTGTTAATGTATTTTACTATTATACCTATACCTTATTGGTAACAGAATAAAGTAGGCCTTAGATTATATCTCATAGATACTTAGAATCAAAGATGTGTGTAATCCATCAACCGATACGTGATGGTTTCTTCACACCGTGCATAGTTATAATATATTGTGTTTGATATATTATACGCGTTAAGGGAATTAAAGTATACAATGGTTTTAATTTAAAATAGTTTCTAAGTTAGTAGTTACAATTTAATGCGGAGACTTTTCAACAACTTCAAAAATAAATAAATTCATGAGGTTGATAAAACATAATACGCGTTCCTTTCAGACCGCATTTATTTCGCCCCGATTTTTAAGGAAAAGTAAATACCTACCTAGGTTAACCTACTATAATATTATATACCTTATTTCTAAATCACACGTTTCGTTCAACGATGTCTAATAACAATAAATAAATATATACTCGTATATATATATAAGTAGGATAAGAGAAAACATAATAAATACATATGTGAAATATTGTACACGCTAATAATCGATATTTTTTAATTCAATTCTTGATTTACCCCTCGTTCTGCTAAGCCCTGTTACCATCACTGTCGCCAAGGCCAATACAATAACTTATATTTTGATATAAGATTATATATCATAGTATTTTTCCAACGGTAGTTATTTCCGTCATATTTGGAGCAATAATATTACTATAATAACATTTTCCTTACAATTCTAAATGATATCTGTATACGATTTTGTACAAATTAAATAAATATGATTTTCAAATTTGACTTGTTTAGTTTCAAACTTTAAAATGGTTTGTCGATTAAACCTGAATATTTGTAAGTTAATGACGACGTTATTGTTACTAGGGCCGAGCGTCAAATTTATGATACCAAATCGAGAAAACTATAACTTATTCATATTTATAATTACATATTAAAAAAAACTTTTCAAAGAATTTCACAAAGATTTTACAACGCATAGTTTAATATAAAATAATCCCAATTATCATCGTATTCACCAGAATTTTAAAGGTGATATACATAAAAAACACGGAAATCAGTAAAATGATAGAAATAAATTCGTAAGACAGTAGTAAAATATTTAGTCGACAAATAGTTTCTATAAATTCTTTTTCTTCTACCCCGCCATTATACTCGCAACTAGATGGGGTCGGCCATCCCCTAGTCTTACATCTTCAAAGATCTCTATCTAGTCCATTCACACTGCAGCTATCACTCTATATTAAATATATCCACCTCATCATCGGTCTTCCTCTGCCCTTTTATATTCTGTGCACTTTTATCTTTTTTTTTTTTTTTTTTATTCTAAAAACATTTTATAATATAAATTATATTTAATTTATATAAAAAAAAAATACTAAATTAAATTATTTATATAATTGAAAAATTATAAAATTTTAATATTATAAAATATAATAAAATTATAAATTGAAATTTGGAAATCGACAATAAAGTAAACTGTTTTTTACTTGGAATCGTTTTCCAAATTTAATGATTTATTATTGTTTTAATAGTTGAGATGCAATAGACCACAACAAACAATACAATATATTATATTATAACCATTTATTTCAGGTTTAAAATAATAATGTAACACTTTTCTGGTCCAAATTTAATAGGTACTCCAAATAAATACTGAGAAAAGTGAACCTTGACTATTAAAGGTTTTTATAATAAATATTTAGTTTTTGAGTAATTTTTCGTATGCTATATAATGTGTTATAAATCAATCCTAATATTTAATATTTACAAATTGCTTTTAACTTTCAAATTACTTTGAAATAATAAACTAATAGAATAGGTTAAACACTGTGAATAATAAAATATAACTAATCGTATATTTACCTATGTAAATATTATTCTAATCGGTATTATAAAAATAAAATATTTGATAAATTTTCAACAAAATTTAATATCTCAAGTCTTTTACAATTAATATATTGTGAATTATAATCATAGATAATGATTCTTTATTTGTTTTATTTTTAAATATCTGATTTGGATATAAGTAAATTATCATTACAAATTATATAGGTTCCCAATACGTTTAAATAATTGAAAAACATTATTAATAAATATTTGTATTATAATCTTAATAAGGTAAATAATTTAGTGTATATAATTTTATAACTGTTTGTTTAAGATTTAATTGTTATACTTTGTTATAATTGTAATTAATTAAATTTATAAACATTTGAATATTGATAAAATGTTTGTCATCTGGATAAAAAGTATATTATTTAAAAATAAATATTATATACTGTATTGTTGCACTACCTAATATTTATAATTTATAATTATAATATCTATATTGGATTGAAACAATATTTTTAAATACTTAATGTTTAAAAATTTAATTTAGATTATTCATACTCAACTATTTTCTATACCTAATATGTACCTAAACATTTAAATCGGTACTAATATTATTATAGTTACGTTGTAATATTTTTCATTTATATAGAATTTTTCATAGTTGATTATCCATGCAATATTATATTAAGGTTGACAACTTGTAATAATCCTTATTTAATTTCTAGAGTTGATGTCATAAACAACAATAAAGAAATAAATTTTTTAGATGACTGTAAAGATTTATTTGAAAATCTAAGATATTAGCTCATTACTTATCATATCCATATAAATTATAGACAATAATGTTCAACTTAAATAGACCCTACTTAGAAGAGTTCCATTTAAAATTTATGATAAATTAGACACTAAATTGAACAACGTGGTAAAGTTATTAAATGAATGTTTTTTTTAATAAAGCTTAAAACAATAATATGAATGTATATTTCTGTAATTTCTTTAAATATAATATTAAACAATCGACATACCTGTTGGGCGTTCTTATGATAAGTTAACAAATCAATTAAACCAAAAAATGTAAGTACAATTATATGATATTTTTTGGTACAATTTACGAGTTTGTGTTAGTAAAGAAAAAGCAGTGGATCGTCGTAAAAATGTTAATATTATGATCGAATATTATGTTGTATTGTGATTACCTGTTGGCGGTCTAATTTGCGAGAAGTAACGACGATGAAGGAGTGCATGGCGCGTGCCGCCGCCGGTGCAGTAGTGTGGCTGTAACCGGCGCGCTAAATACACTGCGACCGAAACTCAAATCGCCCAAAAAACCGTTAAAGCCCTTCCGGACAATATTGTTCGCTATATAGTCGCTCGGTGTCCCATTTATATAGTGTACGAGTTCGACGAGGGGAGGGAGGTCAATTTATACGTCGTAAACAACATGCGCACAACCGGATGATGTCCGTATACTTAAAGTCTCCGCGATCCGACATTTTTTACATTTTTTTTATTATTATTATTATTATTATTATTATTATTGATAAAAATGTATTTAAAAAAGTACAATATCAAAACAGTCCGCCGAGATGTTTATATTGTGTCGGTTACAGCATAAAAAAACATTTACGTTCGCAGAATCGCACACACGATGTTTCATAATGTTACAATATTTCATGTAAATACGAATCTCCCCCTTGATGTCAGTCAACAAAATATAATAATAATTAATATACCCTTATTCGAAAAATTCACATTTTTGGTTCCATCTTGGTACTTTTAAAATATTAAATCGATTTTCACGACAATAATTTAATATTATCGTTCATATTATAAAATAACTAACAATAATAAAATCGATACATATTATGTAACCTACCTATTTATTTATTTATCATATTAAACTTAATATTTGAATATTGGATCTTAAGATTAAGGAAATATTTTATTTTATATTTCTGTCGTTAATTCTTTAAAACGATCACTAAATACTCGTAAGTATAATATATTTTATATTATTATGACTGTTGGATTAGATCTGCATTGAAATAATATTAATTTATTAAAATTGACAAATAATTTCATATATTATAAATTATAATACAAATATAAAGTCAATTATTTTAAGATATAAATACTCTACATAACGTATAAATTTAAAATTTATAGAAAACATAAAAACATTTGTTACTTGGTAAGCTAATTAAAATAGACAAGTAACTATAAAGGTATGCAAATATGTAGTTATAAACTTAGAATATAATAATATTATTATCTAAAATATTATTAAAATCAAATTTAGCGCATAAGTACCTAGTTTCTATTATATTTAAATAAACGTATACCAATATATTATAAGTACTTTATAGGTTTATTTATATATAAATATGAAACAAAATTATAATATTATAAGTGATTATTATACTTAATAACTTTTTATTCTTTATTAAATGAAAATTAATATAATTCGGAATTAATTTATGATTGACATAATTTTTAAAAAAAATGGGAATGTCGATTATGGACGTTCCTTCAACGTCTTTTCGGTCTTTGGAGAAATTAGTGGTTTATTATACTTAAGATTTAAATGCAATGATATTGCATTAAAAAATACGATTCTGATCGAAACTCAATATATTACAATATGCTATACTGATAATCCATTCCAAAATTTTACCACGTATGTAAATTATGAATGTAAATATTTAAAATAAATTTCAATTTCCTACGATCTAAACTTAATTAGTTATCAAGAAATAAAATAATGAATCCGTAATTTTGCCGATTTTCAAGAACTCTTACTTTAAAAGCTTATGAAAAAAAAATTGTCTGTCACGATTATCAAAATATTTTATAAAAACATTAAGTCATATATGTCTAGACTTCGATAAAATTTTCAAACCAATAAACTAAAAATTGCAGGAAATATTAAACATTTTTGTAAAAAAATTAAAAGCTCAATACCTAGTCAAAAATTGAACCAATCGTTCCAAACATTTTTTCTATAATGTAGAACACTTATGTTGACACTCAAAACAAATTTCAAATCCCTACGATCAAAACTTAATTAGTTATCACGAAATTAAAAAATTTAATATAACAGAAACCATAATTTTGCCAATTTTCCGCCATTTTTTGGTAGTTTTTTCCCTCCCATGGAAAAACTTTTGAGAAATTCGAAAGATGAGTTAAATAAAGTACCAATTAGACATGATTTTCCACCGAAAGCATACCCTAGCATACTTGTGGTAATCGGACCATTATTTCTACCCTAAAAAGTGTCTTCATACATATAAAAAAAAACAATACATTCTTCGCTTCGCTCAGAATCTAATAAATCAATATTAAATATAATGTGTAATTTACTTTTGATTTTTAAGCATTTTAATTACAACAGTAATAACAATACATAATTAAATTAATAGTCATAAATCGTTGTTTTATCAATTATAGTTTATTCCAAAATTTTAATTATTGCTCAGAGAAATATATACATAATAAATTAACAACAAAACGATTAAAATTAAAAATACCAAAAAACATCAAAACTCAATTAGTGTCAGTTATAACTGTTATAAGTAATCTGATCTCTGGAATATACTTTAAAGTTTAGATATTAGATCTAAGACATTTGAAATAAATTTAATGAAGACTGATATGTCTTTAAAAGTGCAAACTACAAAATGACGAGTAGAGTATTGTGAAGTAGAAATATAATTAATTTTCTAATTTATTATCTAATCTAACCTTTATGCCCAATATATTTTTTTTAAACTTCATGAAGTTTAGAATAAAAATAAAGATATTTATACTATACCTAAATATTCGTAATTCATTCGAATCTCGTTATTACTTATACTATAAAATATGTTCTTTTATGTGTATAAAAAAAAATTAGTTTCAACATCGAATTTATCAATTTAAACTACATTTATTTACCATACATTTTATATCTGAATAATACGAATATTTTGAAAGCAAATAGTAATTATAATAACATTAAAATAATAATCTACTTTGGAAAATCAATTTCAAAAATGAAATATAAACAATTCGGTAATTTTTTTATTTACGTGGCTGTAAAAATATATACAAATAATTGTAAAATGCGGCTAAGCCTCGCAAGACTCGAGAAATCACATTACGAAAAACATGGAAATAGTAAATACAAATATTTAATCATAGTAAAGTTATATCAAAAATGTATACGAGTATCCGACCCTCCTTTACATATTATTATGTTATTATTGAAATATTATATAATAATATAATAGTATAAAGTACTCGTGTTATATTAAAAATCCAAAACGCATTTTGAACCTACGTTGATCACATCTGGCTGACGCATTATTATAATATTATATTTTTAACCTATATCCACCATTATTATTATTTATTAACATTATGATGTTTTTTTTTTTTACACGAATTCTCTACTTTTCATCTAAATACTCTATTCATACTACTATTTTACTTCATACTTACTGTCACTATAATAATTTATTAAAATACAAATTAACTATTTACAGTGCAAAAGTGGTTATAATTATAATTTATATTCAATATGTTGTTATTTTGTACTATTAGAGATATTAAATTGTTATTTTATAACCCCATTTATAATTTATAATGATAATGTAAAGGAACTTCGGAAAATAAATAAATTATATATTTTTGAAACGATTTAGTATCTATCTACCTAATCAATGAATTTCATCACATAACATATGAAATAATAATTTTTATATTATACGTACTCGTATAAACTCTTAAATGAAACAACTACAGTATTTAACGTTAGTCGCGAGGTTTTACACTACACTAATGCTGGCTCGTGGAGTAAAAATTTACCCCACTGAAAATAAATAGTTCATAATTATAATATCGTATTTTTTTATATATTTGACAAATATTTTTTTTCATATATAATAGGACAGATATAAAGGACAATTAACATGAAATAAAATATAGTATAACACTATATTGATGTACATAAAAAATAATAAAACAAATTCATTTACATGCAATTTATGAACTTTATTAAGTACAATAAAGTTTATTAGTATTACAAAATTAAAAATATGTTAGTTATACTTTAAATAATATGCCAAAAAATAATAATAATGTTTTAATTTAAAAAAAAATAACCAGAAAAAAATATTTAGAGCATTATAGATACTAAATATAATTAATTAATAATTTACGTATTTTATTTTAAGTTCAATAATTTTTTTCTCGATAATAACTAAAACAATGCCTTGTTTATTTTACTTTATTTATATTTAAATAGATAAAAGACGTATTATCTTTTTCGAGCATAGTGAACCGTAAGATTCAGAATTTAATTATTGTTTTATGTGATTTGCATTTTTTAACATTTGATAAGTATTATAAATAATTTATACTTTAAGAATTCATTTGTGTAAAAGTGATAAATTTTTTTTATTAAATAAATATATACAGCTATCTGAGAAATTCAATAAGTATCTTAATAATGCATATATAATATTTAAATAATTATGATGAGCACTATCGCGCAATAGCTACCTATATTTTTTAAAAAAATCATGAATAATCCTATAGGTTTTATCAACGGTACTAATTTATTGACATTTGCATTTCATAATACTCTAGAAGTTATGGCCAAAAAATTATAATAATATTATGGAATAACTAATATAGCGTATAGTATAACATAGGTATAATGGATTATATTATAGATATACAATAAAATTATTGTATTTGTCATCGTTCCAACAAGAGAATTATAAAAGATTAAATCCAAAGGGGAAGCTAAAGGGTGACCCACCTCGTAGATTATTAAATGAACATATGTTATTGTCAAAAATAATAATATATATATTGATTTAAATGATACTTCCCTACTTATTATATAAAATATTTCTTACCCATATTTATCTATATAGTACGGGTGATTCATATAATGTACTACACATTTTCTTTGTCAATTTTAAAATTGAATTTTTTTTTTCATAATTTTCATTAGTTATAACTTACAAGTATAAAACTACATTTATGTAAAAAATATAATTTTTACTACATTTTTTACTCATTATTTTTTTCTTTTGCATAATAATGTTAGCATTAAACAGCACGTTATATTTTTTTCTATACCAATAAAATGGTAATAATTTTTAAAAAAAAAAATGTGAAAAATGTTTTCAATTTGTTTTTATAATAATTATATATGAAAATATACCTAGTTGGAGATGCTACGACTGATACGTTACACATTTAATAATAACGATTTACGTTTTTATAAATTTGAGATAATGGTATATTATTCAATAAAAAAAATGTAGTAAAATTATGTGAATTTAGGTATATTTTTTGTAAAAATGTAGTGTTATATTATTAATAATGAATAATATTATATTATATAAAATTAATTGATGAAACTATGAAAATAATTATCTTGAAAATTGACGAAAAAAATGAATGTGGTAAGTTATGTGATTCATCCTGTAATTCATTATGTTATATAATACCCCATCCCCAATAAAAGTGTTCTGGATCCGCGCTTGGAAAATACGTTTAATGAAAATAAGGACAAGAAACTGAAGATATCAAACTATTACAATAATAATATCTACCTATTATTATTATTATTAAATATATATTATACAAAACCATTAATACATCTTATTTAGAGATTATGTCAAAATAATATGTTTTATTCAAAGAAATAATACGCTATATAATAATAATAAGTGTATTGTGTGGGCTAACCTATATTATCTCTGTCATATCATTATACAGATTACAACTTACCTACTTAATGCCTTCAAAAAGAGAAAGTAAATCGTTGCACTGTCAGAGAGATAATGTCACGTTAATTTTTGAAAGGGCTCATCATCACGCACGAGTCCGAATTAGATCGAAATACAGATATTATTATTATAATATTATATGAATATTATCCAAATCCACGTTTACGATAAAACTCATTGCTAAATATACTGAAAAAATGTACACTTTTTAATTAGGTAGTAATAATATTAATTTATCAATACTTCAAAAGCGTAAAAAATGCTTCGTGCTTACACGACCGTGTAAGGTATAATCACAGAATAGGCTTTAATTAATTGGCTAGTAACATAGTACTTAACTACTAACCATTAAAGTTGAGTTAAATTCAATTAAGTTATATAACGAAATTTTGCAGTTTTTCAACCATTTATTGGTAATTTTTCTTATCCTAAAGTCTAACTATTGAAAAATAGGTAAAACCTGAATAAAGTACGAACGAAATACAATTCTCTACCAAAAGAATACCTACCATATTTGTGGTAATCAGATAACATACATTACTACCCCAAAAAGTACTTTCATACCTATAAAAACACAAAGATCAAACATCAATGTGAAATCTTAAAATTTGAAAGCACGTAATTGTGACTTACGATTTACAAAATATTTTTGTAAATATTCAAAAAACTCACTAAATGTTCAGATTTAAAATAAAAATATTTATGCAATAAACATTCAAAAATCTATACATGTATAAAAATATATTTCTCCATTTCGCTCAAAATTCCAAAGTCAAATGTTATTTTTAAGTTTAAAAAAATTGAAACTGTTGATTATGCTCCTATTAAATTTTCAAACCATGAAATCCAAAATTTTAAGTTTTAGTAAACATTATTCAGAAAAAATTTAATTTTTGATAAAATTTCTTAAAAAAAAGTTCTATAATTGAACATAAAATCAATGTAATAGTTCCAAAATTTTGTCTCATGTGTAAAATACCTATGTCAATATCCAAAAAAATGTTTAAGTCCCTACGTTTAAAATTGCATTAGTTATCATAAAATACTTATATATTATATGTTAGTTTGTGAAAATTTTAATTTCCATGAATTCTGCAATTTTTCAACCATTTTTTGGTAGTTTTTCTTATCCCATAAAAATCTTTTAGGTAATTCGAAAAATAAACTATATTAAAGTGCAAATTAGATGCAATTCTTTACTGAAAGCATACCACTTGTAGTAATCAAACTATTATTTCTGTTCAAAATAGATCTTAGACATAAAAATAAAAAAAGCACACACCTTTGTAATACTAATACATTCCTTGCTTCACTCAAAATCTAAAATATAATATTATCCATACCATCTGTTGATTTCACTATTGGCAACATGATATACCTTATAATAGTTATTTAATAGTATAATATTTATAAAATATAAGCATTGTTGGGAGTAATAAAACTATGGTCATGAAATTCCAAAAAAATGTTTGGGGTAACAAGAGGATGACCCCTAAATACTTGTCAATGACTCATATGAATAATAACACAATAAAATAATTAATACAGAATTATGTAATTTACATACCTTTAATAGTAGTAATATTTATAACATATAAATACTATATAATATTAATTATATATTTGTGATTTTGTCATAATAATACAAATGTAAAATATATTTATTATATAACGTAATATTAGTTAACAAAGCAATAATAAAAAATTAATTTGGTAGGAAAAGACTAAAGAATAAGAATATTATTTTTATGAAAATTGAAAATGGATTTAATTAAAACAATTTATAATTTGAGGTAGTCGATGTACTACATGTCCAGTAATTAACTAATCATAAAAAAATATTGTCCCAAGTTCCTGTGCACAAAGATTTTGAATTTCATCTGAAAACAAAACAATAAATATACTGTTTATATTTTATTTTAGTAATTATATTGGTTCTTTTATTTTTATATATGCTTACTATCTACATCATATAACTTAGTTAACTTTTGATTCAGTACTATATAAATTTCACGTGAATTACATAATCTACCAGCTACCCAATTGTCATTCGACATTTTTATCATTGTAGAAGAACTGGTTTGCATACTGAAATTTAAAAAAAAACTATTAGTAAAATACATATTAAAAATGAGTTATTATAAATTAATATTTGTATACAGTTCTGTAAATTACATACCAAGAATGTTGACTGCTAATGTCTACTAAAACTCGTAATGCTTCAGGACTAAGATTAAATTCGGATGGTCTATTACTTGAAATTATTGTATTCGATGACTTAATTGAATTTTTAATTGCTAAATTCATAGCATTGAAGTATACAAATTTAGCTGGTCTTTCACAGTATAATTTAGAAGCTAGTGTTTTTTCAACTGTATTTTTCATCTTTTCTGACAATAAATGTAATTTTGTTCCAAGAAATTGGTCTAAACTATTGTATAATTCTGTTGTAAGTGGATTATCAACTAAAATCAATATTATTAATGTAGGAAAATTAATTTACAATTATATATTATAATAATAGCCTAGAGATTTATATAAAAATTAAAATTTAACGAGAGTGAAGTGCGCTAAACAAAAACTTATATCATCATAACAGCTATATGATGTAAAAAAAAATTACGTTGTAAAATCTTTTAAATTATATATTAAATTAAGTAAAAAATATATATTATATTTCATTAGCACAGACATTTTTTTTTATTCCAATAGTTGGCCCTTGAGAAATAAACATAAATCATAATTAGAAATACTTACTTTTAATAAACATGCACAAAATTGAGTGATGAGCTTTATATATGACTAGTCTATAACTTTTAAATATATTATCATTTTCATCAGTCAACCATAAAATAGGAACTTTACCCAAGTCATGGCTCCAACTATCTGTTTTTACTGCCCAAACATTTGTTATAAACCTATTAAAAAAAGAAAATCTTTAGAAATACAACAATACAATTAGGTATTATGTTGTACTTATACCTTCCAACTAATTGATTGGGCAAACATTTTTGTACTGAATTTCCTTTGACTACATTTTCTTCTCGTTCTATATCCGGTAAAACCCACATTAAGATATAAGAGTACACAAGTTGAGTTTGACGTTTGTTAAGACCACTCCTGTACAAATAATAAATAATAAACAAGTTACTTAATACCAAATCAATATTAAAAAAATTAAGTAAAATTATAATATTTTATTAAATATATGTATTATACACTACAGCAATACCATAGAGGATGACATTATCACAAAAATTAGTTATTTTTAATACATTTTATGAATAATATTTAAAATTATGATATACATCAGCAATAGTCATATTAACAACCTTAATTTAAATTTAAATATAATAATTTAAATATTTACCAAACTAGTGAATCATTATAAAGTAGCATTGTAAAATTGACCTGTTGAAATGTATTTTCAATAATATTTAAAAAACTCTGTGCATACAAATGAATAGCATTGTCTAAAGGAAGGAAATTAATGCCTTGAAACATGTCCATAAATGTGTGAGTTGATACATCAGTGCTTTGTAAATACTAAATAAAAAATGACATAAACAAAATTATTGTATGTGAACAATAGTTAAGTATCATAAGTCACATAATAAAAATTTTAAATTTAAATCTAACCTTATTATAAAAATGTTTGAGCATAAGTCTGAGATAATCTGGATTATTATCTTTCATTAACTCAGTCATATTACCTACAGTCATTTGAAATGTATGGTACCAATGTTTTAAGACGGCCAAATAAATTGGTTCTTGAAGATTGTAAGTACAATATATAGGTTCATCGTGGGATTCTGGAAATTTTTGTTTGGATTTACATTCTGCTGACACAGTCTACTAATCAGAATACAACAATGATAATGAATAAAAATTATATTATAAATTAATGAAAGGTAATAAATTACTATAACTGTCCAAAAATTTGGCTCCGGATTATACAGTACTTGTAATGTTTTTTTAGTGCGCAATGACTCACATGATTGATTGTTATTAAAATTCCTGTAATATTTATGTACATACTAGTGAACATCATTTTAATATGTACAATAATAGTTAATGATTACCTTGTAAAACATATTACAGCTTCAATGTGGCCAATATTAAGCACTTTTTTATTTTCGTCCTCGTGTGCTGGATAATAGTATAATATTTTATTGACTCCCTGTAACAAAAAACGATTAATATTATGTGCTGTTCAACACACTTTGTGGCTTGTGCAATACAAAATGTTAAGTGTGTAGTAGCTATGATAATTTATTTGTATTCGTTAGTAATATTTTATTGTAATTTATTAATTAAGTACTTATATATACCTATTTTGTAAAAAATAAATATCAAAATGTAAGTTTAAAAATTTTTCAAAATTGACTAGTGAAACATTGACAGTTCACATCAACATATCAATCAATATTTTATGGATTTTTTTATGACCGTTCTATAAATTGTCCAATAATTATTGTTGAGAACAAAGTATGTAAATTCAATCCGACACTATAGTACGTAGGTAATAAAATATTATAACTGAACAGTTCTTCAATAGATATATCAAATTACCTATAGATTTGCTAAACAGCTATGAATTTCAATAGGTATTATACAGAGAGAAAAAAAATTGTAAATCTGGTAATCGTAAGCATATTGTATTGAATTTTAAAAATTAATTGTTGAAATTATTTAAGTAAACTAGTGTAGGTACTTACATCTTCTTCAGTTTTTGACAGTGTCGAGTTAAAAATATACAAACTCTGAACGGTGACTTCAAAGGGCATATTTTCCATGCCGCATTCGCATGTTAAAAATTAAAATATAACAATAGAAATTACTCGTTAAAAATTTAATTTCAATTAGATGCAAAAAAAAAATTCAATATTTCCTGACTAACAATTGTAATGTTCACAAAGTGTTTACTAATTCATTTTCATTCTATCTTTAATCTGTTGAGCAGTAAATTACTCAGTCTTCCTGTACTTAAGTCTACAACTTACTGTAGCATTATATAACATGACTATTGTGAAATTGGCCTACTAATTTTGAGTGATAAGAAACGTGTATGTTAAGATGCATTTTGACCATTATCGAGGAGTAGCGTATAATCACAGATTAATAATTTACATGCAAAACTCCGAAATTTGATAAGGCCATTCTTATTCCTTTTTGGAAGTACTGTATAGTGTATAAATTATATTATCATTTAAAAACAACAAAAACCTTATCAAATATAAATTATTATCATCACATCTCGATTTTCAAATTACAAATTACAATAATTGCAAAATGCAAACAATTGCATATGCAAATAATTGCATTTTATTTATTGTTTCCTTTTTTACTGATTAGTGATACTGAATAGTATTCTACTCTTCTCAAACCCTCAGAGGCTTAGACCTCTGTTAGTCAGTAATCACTTCGAACTGGGAAATTATTAAAATGTTTAAAAGCATTTCAAAAATTTAACGTTACCGTTAAAATGTCTTATAAACTTTTATATCTATGTTTTATATAATACGAGTACAAACTACAAGAAATATGATATTCAATCAAGACTCAAGAATACCCGAGTACCTACCAAATCGTTTATAATATTATATTATAGTAATCTGCGTCATTGATAAGAACTAAGAAGGAATTATATTATTTATTTACAAAGGAAAATACCTATAATTAATATACAATATAACTATTGGGTTATTAGACATTAGTGAGTGAATTTATAATGTTTTATTTTTTAAATCTGTTATGTACTTATGTGTAGGCCATTTGATATATAATAATGCTTAATTGTATTATTTATTTATAAAGGAAAATATAGTTCATAACATATTGATTAATGTTTATTAAACATTAGTGAGAGAATTTCTAATTTCTAGTTTGTGTAATGTATAAGCCATTATATGTGCATTATTAATTAATTATTTAGTATTACAATTAAACTTCCTTGTAATGGTTGTATACTTAAAATTTTTTTTAAAAACCTTTTAAATAAAAACGTTGGTATAAAATTCATTTATTCAATATATGTTCATTCCAATAGTTTATTACTATGTGACGTTGTAATGTTCAAAACTAAACTACTTATTAAACTATTGTCTGTAATAAACCTATATTAATTAAATTTATTAATCAATTTTAGATATGGATTCAATTAAATCGGCACTAGAAAATGTTTCTGCTGATAAAGGTCGCATTTGTGGAGGTTTATATTATATACGTTCCAACATTACTAATAAAACTGAAGGAGTAAATGAACTTCGAGATCATGGTGGTATCAAAATATTGGTCAAATGTTTGAAACAAGTTAATCCGAAAGTATTGTCATTAACTTTAAGTATCCTAGGCAACTGCAGTACGAATGAATCGTGCCGAGAACAAGTAATTGTTATTATATTTATAATTATCAATTATAATAAATAAATACTAATTATTTATTATAAACATTGATGAGTTACAGTTATTTGAATACGGTGTTATTAAGGACCTTGGTTTTATAATAAAAAACGTAACCGTTGATTCAATAGACAATCGCACTTGTCGAATGATTGCCAATCTTTCTGTATCTCAAACTCATATTCCAGTTATGTTCAAACATAATATTCCCAGTATGATAATAAACATACTTTCAAAAACTAAATGTGATCTAACAAAGTATTCAGCAATTAGAGCTCTTCGGTAAAATACTTTATTTAATTATTGCATAACAACTTATCTATAATTACCAATATTATTATTGTCATGCTAGAAAAATATGGGAAAATTCATCAAGAAGTGGTTGTTCAGAAATGCTAAAATGTCAAGCTGTTAAAGTTGTCTATAAACATTTAACATCAAAACGTAAAGAAATAGTCATAGCTGTTTTACGTGCTTTAACATCTTTTTTATCAAATGCTACATATTCGAAGTATCGAATAACTAACAGAATAGTTTTATCACAGGTGAAAAAAAAATAATAACTTTCAATACCAATCAAATATCAATATATTATTATTATTTTAGATCATAGGAGAAGATATTGAATTTCATGATGCGGTATGTATTTAGAACACTATTGTTAAATCTTAAATTATATTTATATTATAATAGATCCAGTAAGACAGGAAGTAATAAGTATTGTTTTGTTAGCAACCAGTTTAAGAACATTCAGATTAATGATAAAGAAAATCCCATTAGGTAATTTAGTAGTTTTCTGAACATTTCTAACATCATTTCTTGCTGTGGTAAGGAGTAACGATAATACTGCCTACAGTTTCGATACGTTAGGGTAGAGCAGGTTTAGCACTGCATTAAGCCTTAAGTTGTTTTATTGAGATAGTTAGTTGGCTAGCTACGATCTTTGTGTGATTGGTCCAAAGGAACCAATCCAATTATAGACAATCAGTAAAGTTGGATGGCCAAATATTAGCAACCAGTTAACAAGTATTCTGATTAGTTATATTAAGAAACCAATTAGGTAACTTAGTGGTAGAACAATCATCTAGCAAGCGAGAGAGTCTATTTCAATTCTCGGTTCAGCTGAAAAGTTTTACGCTTTTTAGAATGTTTCTAACAATTTTATGTATAAATTATTAATTATTTTATAATGATATTATCTAACTGTCTAGTTTTATGTCATAGTACATATATTTGTACTATTTATATAGTTTTGATAGTTCCTATGCCTAATAACTGTTGTGTTTAAATATATTGTATTTATCTTATTTTTAACCTGAGCTATGCCTGTAACTTAAAACAAAATAAAAATAATTAGTATTTTCTTCATTACAAATGACATGTACAATCAACTCTGTTCCACAAAAGAAGTGGCCATTTCTGAGCATACAAATGATACTTACGTACAATGTTTCTCCCTCCACCAGACCAAAGGTTATGCAGTGTGAGGATATGCAATGGCGGTTTTCATCATTTTATAGCCGCTTCTCTTGTGGAACAAAATATACAGATTATGGAAAATATCAATAACTTTGATAGCAACATTGAATTTTTTTTATCTTTAACTCAAGTGCTAGGTTTAAACTTTTAAAAATTATTATGTTCTTTGATGTCAGATTATGCTTTAATGGTATTTTTATTATTTCTTATTAAAAATAAGATACTCACTGATGTAGTGCATAAATAATTTACATTGTATAGAATATAAATAAAATAAAAAGTACTAACAAAAAATTATTACTAATGTAATTGAGAATATTGGTTAATTGATCATTCCTCCCATCATCAAAGATTGTTTTCAAAATTTTTATTTTTGCATAAAATGTATTTAATAATAATTAATTTTTTTATAGGGTTTGATACCAATATCTAAAAATGTTGCTGATAATATTGATAATTTAATGAAATTATATCCGGTACAGCCATTAGTGGATAAGATAATATATTCAATGGTACAATATGTTCCAGATAAAGCTCAGACTTATAGACTTTACCTATTAGAGCATATCATTCATTTTTTAAAACAGGGAAATAATCACTGTAAGTATAAAAATATGAACACAAGTACATATAAAAATAATTTGAAAGAAGTACAGCTGTTAACAAGAATACACACAAAACAAAATGGTTTTTTTAATTTAATTTTTCTTGATAAACTAAATATATAAAAATATTTAATATTAAAATATTTAAAATTAAAATAATATCTATAATAAATTATGAAGAATATAAAACCCTGTATCTCACCATCATACAAGCACTTTGGGTGCCATTAATTTCTGACTTGAACAAATTAAATAAAAACCGATGTAGATTAAATTTCACTATTTATTCATAGTTATTAAAACAATTTCCGATATGGTTATCTACGAACCATAGATTACTATAACCAATTATTAAAAAATTTAAAACAACTATAACCCACCAAAAAGTGTATAAATACAAAAAGAAAAATACAGAAAATCCAATAAATTGATTAATTCGTTCTGAATCTATAATTATTGTAATATGTTCTTAAATGACAATAAATTATAAACTTAACCAATATTCATTTTATCACTCTTACGGAATTGTATTACATTTAATTTATGTTTTATTATTTGTTTTCCTGTAATACAGATTTAATATTATCCATGTGCCATTTATTAGAATGTCCAGTTAATCGTAATTTTTTTGGCAGCAAAAATGGGGCAATTATACTTTTGAAGTTAATTGCTGGTACAAATCCTATGCATAAAGAATTAGCAATAAATACATTACTTAAATTTAAATATTGCAAGGACGTATTAGTAGTATGTATAATAATTAAAATAATTTAATACATTATTTAGTGGAAATTATATTAATTAATAATTATAAATTTCTAAACATTTCTTAAGTCATTATTGTCATTTTATACTAGTGAGTTACCAGCATGCTAATACGCTTTGATCGTCTCAGTTTATATTTAAATGCATTACTCTCAGTGTTTTCTTTACTTAAATTGGAAGTTGATTCCAATTGTTGTGCTACACTTAAAAACTTTGGTGGCCGCTTGTTCAAGATCTGTTGAATGTCTGATTTATTAGCTTCTATCCTTTTTAAATGGTTTTGATTTACTATTTTATTTGTACTAAGAGCTTCTACAAGAGCTAACGATTCCTGTTCATTCATTTTAACTAATTTTTTATTCATTTTTATCCAATCACTATCTAAAATTTTGTCAATTGTCCAACGTTTTCTAGGTTCTGGTTGTAGAATGTTATCTATACAAATTTTTACATTTTCACTGACTAACTTTTCTATAGAAGGACTATGATTCCAATCACGTTTAACCTTTAATAGTTTAAATATTTTTAAAAATAATTATTTCTACGATATATTTAAACATTTTATAATAATTCATATACTTGCTGTTTGTATATTAACTTAATATTTGTTCTACTAAAAGGCATTTTCTTATTAAGCATAACATATAACACTACTCCCAGTGACCATATGTCAGATGATTTTCCATCGTATGGTCGTGTACTCAATACTTCAGGGGATGCATAAGCCACTGAACAACAATATGTATTACAGTTTAATCGTTTGCCTTTTTTAATGAACTTTGAAAAACCAAAGTCTGTTAATTTGACTGTAAAATGTTCCGTGATGAGAATATTTTCACATTTAATATCTCGATGTACAATGTCCATCGTGTGTAAATATTGTACTGCTAGTAATAGCTGTCTGAACCATATTCGAGCTTGATTCTCTTTTAATCGCCCATGATCGATAATGTATTGCAAAAGTTCACCTTAGTATTGTCAAAGCAACCATTGTCTTAATTTTATTTCAAATTATTATTACCAACTAAATCAAAATCAAGATTTTAAGAATATATTTGTACCTATTGAAAGTAATATTTGGTTACCTATTACTTATTAGTATCAGATAACTCTGTAGAAGCTAGTAATAAATTGCATATTAGACTGCAATATTTAAAATATTTAATTAGTCATAATAAATATGTGTTTACAATGCTAAATTATTTGATATAAACTATATAATATAGTATATACCATTAATGGTTAAAGTATTATACTAAAATTTCATGGTTTTTATTTTAATCTTATTAATAGCATCAATTAATAATAAGATTAATAACTAATATATTTTACTAATTTATATATAATTATACCTTTTTCTGCATATACCATAAAAACAAATAAAACTGCTTTCTTTTGTAGAATACTATGTGTATGTATTATGTATGGATGATTGATTTTACGTATAACATCCAATTCGCGAGGCAAAAATTTAGAAACATATTCTTTGCTTGTCTGATTCATATCAATAATTTTCACTACTAAATTTAACTCATTCTCTTCATGTACATATTTAGCATGACGTACTTCACCGTAACTTCCATTTGATATATGATTTAGTATAATGTATCCATCAGACTTTAAGGTATTTGTTTTTGACAACTTTTGATCAGATTTTTGAGTTTTGTTATAAAACAAAAACATCATAATTTTATTTATTAGTATTAAATACTAAAAAGTATATTTATTTATTTAATTATATTATTTTTTCCATAGCAATAGAACATGTGTTTGATTCTAGGATCTGGTAAAAGAAGGATTAATTCCTTTGTTACTGAAATTTTTAACTTTCTATATACAAACAAGTTCCGTATCTTGTTCGTGTTCATCAACTACAGATACTAAGATGATAGAATATAATATGGCGCACCCATCAACTAGTTCATCATTTGATAGCCATGCTTCTCCTGCAGGTTCATCTGATATGAGTCCATCTATTCAACCAATTACAGATGATAACATCGCTACTGATTCAAGTTTGACACCACCCATAAATTACAAAATTATTACTGCTGACTCAAATTCTCCATATTATTCTCCAGTGTGTGAATCATTTGATAATGAATCAGTTAATGCCGAAGAGTCAGAATCTGACGTCAGCGACTATAAGGTAGAAGTCAAATAAAAAATTACAATATTATCTACAGCCATTATTAATTAATAATATAACAATAGCATATAATATTATTAATTATTAATTAATATTTTTAGGATCACAAATCTGTAGAAATTCCAATTTTGGACGAATCAATAAAAAATAAAAAGAGTACTATAATACAATTGTTGAAAATGTTAATTTTCACAGATAATGCTATAAAAATTATGATTGATAAAAACTCATGGGATACCATTTTAAAATATATTCAATTTAATTGTGATAAAACTATTAATGAAAGTGCAGTATATATTATGCAGAAGATTACAAAGTATATTTTTCTTTGCATTTTAAATATGATAATCCTTTTTTAAATTAATATTTTATTATTTTATAGTAAAGTGTTGAATTTTAAAACTATACTCACTGATGAATTAGTTTTAATAACACATCGGAGACTTTGTAGACCTTTTCATGATATAGAAACATGTGATTATTGTGAAAGACGAAACAATCTTGGTATGAAAATAATCAAAGATGCTTCTAGTACTTTTGAATCAAAATTTGCAGAGGGTATGATGATAAATAAAATGAATGATACATCAAGTACTAATCTAAATGAAAGATTATTAATTTCAATAACTGTTCCCCTTGTTATTCAATCGTAAGTTATATCAAATTTATATTTTTACTCCAAACTACTGGTACTTTGTTTAAGTACAAAGAAAATAATTTATTACACATGTATAGGCATTTATAATTTATTTTGTATATTGTCCAGTAAAACTATAGAATATTATATAGTAAAAACAATTGTTGCTCCATTTAACTTAATGATTTAACTTGATTTTAGTAACAGTAGATCCCTATATATACCAAATAATATAAATATTTATTATAAGCAGAGTATGGACTTAAAAATCATCAAAAAAAATAAATAATAAACCCTTAAAAACATTATATTAATAAGAAAACCCAATTTAAAATATAGTAACAATCCTAACTTCAAAAAAGAGAAATAGAATAAGCCCAAAAATTCACAAAATAAATGATAAAATAATATTGTTATTAAAGGTGGCAATGATAATCCAGGAATCAATTTTAATTTTTATATATAATACAGCATTTTAAAAGGTAATAAAATGAAATTATTTTTAATTTTAGTTCAATAACAAATTGAAAAAAAAATCTGTGACTTGTGACATTACAATATAGAGTAAAACATTAAAAATATTAGAACAAAATAAGAACCTTCAAAATTTGAATTAATTTTCGTTTAATTCAACATAAATGTCTATAGCATTGTATTACCATAGATGTCTTCATACCCTAGTAACATAACTGCTTACCCTGATTAGGAGACATATGCCTCTAAATAATTAGTGCATAAAAAGTATCTACCACTTGCAGAGTAGTCTGCTGCCAATGGTGTATAGTACTTATTTACTTTACTAATTCTTGACTTTAGTTCTAGGCACATTGAAATTTTTTAATTACATTTATGTCATTCATTATTATAAACGGTTTTCGCTGTACATTTTACTCTTTTTATAATTATAAACAATTAAATTAACATTTTAATTTTTAATTTTCAGCAATCCTAAACAATTAATTGCAATGTTATGTCGTTACAATGTGTATAGAAATTTGTGTGATATAATCAAGAATGAACAACATCCTTTATTTAATGACGCTATAGCAGCTATTATGGCTTTATTTAAAACATCAAATATCACTTATTCAAAATCAGAAATGAAATATTGTAAAAATAAAAAATGCCGTAAAAATATTGTTAAGAGAGAAACTACTGTGCAAGTGGCCTTGGATGATGGTACTTTAATTAGCGCGAATAAATCATTTTTATCATCAAATTGTCCAATGTTTGAAGCTATGTTTCGATGTGGAGGTTTTAAGGAATCAAACCAAAATATTATACGCTTAAATGATGTTAGTTCAGAATGTTTCAAATCATTTATGATCTTACTTGACAAATATTGTGATTGTCTATTGCCCAAAAATATATCTGTGCTCTTAGAATTAATAATAATCACTGATAAATATATACTACACGAATTATCTGAAAAAATATGTATGGTAATGATTGACTCTATTTCGGCTGATAATTGTAGTGTGATTTATCAATGGTCGAAATCAAGGGATTATCAGTTTGAAATGTTAAGTGTAAATATAATTAAATATTTATTTTTATCCAATTCAAGATTTGACGACCGTATAGAAGCTATTAAAAGAATTATTAGAAGTAATGACGGAAACGAATTTATAGAAGACTTCACATCCATATTAAAACGTGGAATAACTAGTATATGTCCCGAAGATAAATTATCAAAATATTATCTATCTATATTTCCTAGTGAAATATGAATAATAACATGCACATTTTGTTGGAAGTACCTGTCTTATTATTTTAAAATTGTGAGATAATCAAATCAACATTAATAAATTGTACAAGACCTTATATTAGATATATTATGTAATGTTTGTGTTAATTTGTATTTTATTATTATTATCATATTAAAGTATAAATCACAACATAATGTTAATGTTGATTATTTATTAATAATGACCTTAACGAATACATTTTGCTTAAACAACATCTATTCATATTATTAATGTCTAAAGCTAGAATATCATAACTTCCTTGGCTGCAACATAAACATTCAGTATTCAAATTAACACTAGATAATAGACTATTATTAATATTCATATTGTAGCTGTTATCTGAAATTAAATGAATTAAATTAAAAAATTATATTGTTTGTTTATTTAATAAAAAAATAATTTACTGTTTGATTCCACACCAACCAAATCCACTTTTGTATTATTTATTTTCTTTTTTAAGTCCTCACATATGTTGATTGCTTCTTCGTAATCTGGAGGCGCCTCATACTCTGGTGGTAGTTCATCAATAAAATAATTTGATTGTACTCTTCCTATTTCTAATGTAGAATTATGATCTTCCAATTGAATTCCCTCCACTTAAGAAAAAAAATTATATAAATTGAGTGCTAATTAAATAATAATAAATAATTATCTTACATAGTAATTGACTAATAGATATGAGCCTATTTTGAAAATCTGACTGGAAGTGGTAACTTGTAGCAATTCTGTAGATTATTAATAGTATTATTATGAAAAATACTACAAAACCTAAATTAAATATTTAACAAGATATATTAATCAATTATAAATTTTTTTTTTTTTTTCATCCAGGGTTTAAAGATTTAATTTAATTATTATTTTATGTATTTAAAAATTAAACAATTATTATGAAAAAATATATGACTAAATGTAAACAATCCATTTTGATTTAATCAAAACATATTTATTTAATACATTTTTCAATTTCAGTATATGTACATTATACTGCTGAAGAAAGTACTGTAATATTATTATTAAGAATCTTACCAATGAAACATCCTACAAGAATTTGATACCGCTTTGAATATAAAGTATTGTTTGGAAAATAATAGTTTGGCTTATAAGCATACCAACTTTTATCCATGTATTCTGAATTACTCTCTACAAAGAAAACATTATTCAATATTTTTTTTAAAACATCTTTATAACAAAATAATGACAAAAAAATTGGATCAAATTAATATTTGCATTAAATTTACAAACCATGGTCTTCAAAACACAGTGTAGACTCATCACTATTATCGCCACAATGGTCAAAACCATCGCATTGCAATCTCATTGGTATACAACGTTCATTTTTACAGAAAAATTGATTTGCTGCATTACACATTTCTGTTGAGAAATTTTAATAATGTATTTTATTTCCATAATAATGAACTTATTAGATTGTTATTTATGTTGAATATTTAAATAGATAGTAAATTAAATAAAACAATATTAAACAGTTACTTATATATTATACTGAACTATATTAGAAAATATGTACATAATGTAACTCAACAGTGTTAAATGCAAAAAAAAAAAAAAAAAATGTTACTTGATTCTGAAAAAGCTGCATAAGCAATTTCTAGTCGAGAACTGGAATTGAATGTCCCCGTCAGCCTAACGTAATAACCAATATCAATAGATACTGATAATTCTACAAAATTGGATCCATTTCTCCATTGTAACAAACGGCCATTCGATGTGTGCCCTTCTTGGATAACCAAGTTACTTTCAACTGAAAATAAAATCGCAATAACAATAATATAAATACTAATAATCTGAATTTATATGAACACAATAATATGTTTACCTAAATGTTTGAATGTTATAATTTTCAAGTACAAATTTTGCAACTTGTAATGATAATATTTATGAGATATTCTAAATAGCCAAATACAGTCAAACAGCATATCTGATTCAGAATCTTCAACCATATTCATCATTGTAATAGCACCACCTTTATTTTCCACAAACCCTCCACAATCTATTTGATCATAATATTAATAATTTTAATAAATACATCTTTGTCGCTTCTACAAACAGCAACCAATTAAGTATATATAATATATTTAATATATACAATGTATATTATGATAGGCATCTAATCTTCTACCCAAGTTTAAAATAACATTCAAAATTATTAAACAAATAAATTACAGCTTTTAATCAAATAGTAAATAACAATTTAATTATATTTATATACATGTCTTATTACACACACACACACACACACATATATATATATATATAAATGTTTATATATCTACAATAGTATAGTATATTATTCTAACTATATTTGAATTTATAAGTAATATTTTTGGCATTTTCGTTTTTAGAATATGCTATAATAATATAAGACACATACACTATCAATGATACTATTCAGCTTGAAAGAATCCAGCGCAAATTCTTAAGATAAAGTTAAGATATATCTAGTTTTATATTAGGTATTTCAAGTCCCCAATACCCCTCAGGATTACATTTTAATTGCAAATCATCTTAATTTAATTTCATTAGCTGAACACAGTAGATGTTAGGTATAAAATTTCTAAACGGTCTACTATTTAACACTATAGAAGTATACTCTCTTTAACTTTAAAGTTCCACAAAGCTCTAACCGCTTAGCTATGTCCTTCCATACGCCCAAATTATATAAGTGAGCAAATGCCTTGCCTAATAAATATTGTCAATGCAGACTCCAACTTATTTGTTCAATAATTATACATTATTTTGTAAATCTAAATACATCTATTAAAATCTTGTTATTATTATTTATATCATTACTTAAATCTAAATTGTATTTACCATTATTGTATTCATACTTCATAGGGTTCAGTCCGTAAATTATTAATAAATAAATAAAATGTATTAATATTACTAAAATATAAATTAACAAAAAGTATAAAACACAATAGTTACACAACTGATACAAAGTAATGTATACCAAACATAACAAGCCTTATAATATAATGATATTTACTTATTTTAAATTATAATAATTCCTACACATATTATTGTCACCTGGTATGGATAACTCATCAAAACAGTAAACTACCTATGAATTCTATATTTAATTAAACAATAATCTGTACATTAAATTTATTATTTCACATATATTACAATTTTATAAAATAACTATTTAATAACTAATAATTATTAAAATAATTAACTAAATACTAATTACTTATGAAAGTTTACACAATATTATGTATGTATTATATTTTAGTTTCTCACTTGTATTTGGTTTTAAAATAGAATTCTTAACATTTCCTATAACAAAAATAAAAATAATTTGATTGACATTTTACACCCAATTCCCATGTTTGTTAAATAAATAGGTATCTATCTAAATAATTATTAGTATAACACAAACAGTGATGTAGTCCTAAAAAATATATATGGGTATAAGCAAAAAGCCAAAAAAAAAAGATACATATATGGTGGGTGGATTAGTTCAGACTTCTACCAATAACCTAAACATATTTTTATTAAGAATAATTCAAGTAATAATACTCTATGCTAAAAATATTTATACCACACCTAATTCAAATATTATGACATCACATAATAAATTATGTTAATTTAATTTAAATATATATTATATATAAATTAAATTAAAGTATATCCCATAACATTTTTTTTCTTTTCAATTTCTATAATACATTTTTCACTTTTCTTGTCATCAGCATTTCTATGATTTGAAATCCAATTTTTAATATAGTTTTCAGAATATAATTAATTGTGGAACCATTAATATGTTGTAAATGGTTAATTTAGAATGCAAGTCAATGCAATTAATATTCATTAAGTTAAATTTTTGTTCACATTCAGCAGTAGAACAAGGTATAATTTTTAAAAATTTATTAAATTTATTTAGTTCTTTAATTCCAGAAATACTATTAGATTATTCATTAATTAATATTCTTAATCCTATTAATTTTTTTAATTATTTATAAGGAACCTGTTAGAAGGTTTTTTTTTAATTTATGTTCCTCAAAACGAATGTTAACTTCTATAGGATATGTTTTTTTATTCAAAATTTGAAAGTCTTATATGATTAATTTATCCTCATTATTATCAAAGAGTCTCTTATTTAAATTTTAAATGGTACTTTTTATTAATTGATTTTTATTGATACACACTAATTTATAACTTATTTATAATTTTAGATGAAGGAATATTTTTGTTCCTTGGCCTTTACTACTTCAATATAATAATCACCAGGGTTAGGATTTGTATGCAACAGCATGTTTTTTTTTGCAACATCTAAATATAATTGTAGTCAGTAATGTCCATGATATGTATAATTCTGATTTAAATGTTGAAATCTTGATTTTGCATATTTTCGCATATATTGAGTTTAATGCATTATTTTGCTTTTTGTATATTTTTTGAATAATAATTGTATTTAATTTCATAAAAATTTAACAGAATAACGTAAATAACTTATTCTAAAATAAACTTAGTATTACAAAAAAAAAATTAAGGGTTTAAAACTGTTCGAAGTTCGAACAATACATAATATTATAAATAGTGAATCAGAAGTAGACAATTTCAACAGTAATTTAACCGGGTCAAATTTCTTTATTCAAATATGCCCCAGTAACATTGTGTGACGTTGAAAGAAACTTCAGTCAATATAAATTAATACTACGTTCCAACCATAAATCATTTATTTTTGAAAATTTAAAAAAATATGCAATTGTTGCATGTAATAATTACACTGTCAAACATAAAATTTAATAATAATTTTAATAAAGCGGGAATGTCAATTTTAGACGTTCCTCCTTCGTCCCTTCGGTCCTCCGAGAAATTAGTAGTTTATATAATTAAGATTTGAATGCAATGATATTGCATTAGAAAATACGATTCTAAGCGAAATTCAATATAATATAAATATTATATTGATAAGTCGTTCCAAAAATTTACCACGTGAGTTATACTACTTATGAGAATACTCAGAAAAATGTTCAATTCCCTACGATCAAAACTCAATTAGTTATCACGAAATTAAAGAAAAATGGAAACCACATTATGCCGATTTTCCGCCATTTTTCGGTAGTTTTTTTTCGCCCAAAAAAAAACTTTTGAGTAGTTCGAAAAATTAAGTACTGAATATATAGATATAATTTTCTACTGAAAGCATACCCTATTTATAGTAATCAAACTATTATTTCTACCCGAAAAAATGTTTTCAAACAACAGAAAAAAAAACATCTTTATAAAACCAATACATTCTTTGCTTCACTCAGAATCTAAAATTTCTATGTATCGATAAAATAGTACAGTGCATATTTTTGCATAGCTTTTTATAAAAAAAATGCAAATTTCATTATTTTTATTAGCATACAAATACTAACCCTGATAATCACCATCGATAGTTTTTAAAGAATCAATAATTCATATATCCTTTTAATTTTTATATCATATTGTATTGGTATTGTTCTGGGACTTTGTAAATCTAATGACAATTGAAATAATTCTGACAACATATCATCTAACACACATTTGTGCCAAGCCAAAAATAAATATTAACTTGGATTTAGTTCTTTGATCACAGTATAGATCCTCAAAAGTTTCAATAAAGCTTCATATAAGGCTGGATACTTAATATTGATGTAAAAAATTATTAGGATCTCAAAGATTATATTGAGGATGTAATGTAAAAGTTGATAAATTTTCATTAATTTATCATATGAAATCACATTGATGTAGAGGAAATAAAATCTTTTCTACATTGTGTATAAAAATCGAATTATTATCAATTTTTCATCATACACTTTGGTTAAATTTCATTTTAAATTAATTATTATGTTTTTTTACATAACCTACATCACTGAACACAAAGTATAATAGGTATCAACACTAACCTTTGACAAAAGAATATTGTGCTCTATATCCAATTGAAGACCCAGCATTTGCAAAGAATTTAATGTACAATACAGGTCCTGAAGATAAAATAACGGGTGGCCTAAATGTAATGCCTCCGGCTATACCTAATCTCTTTCTATCCGAATCGTAAAACTAAAGGATATAAATTAAATTATAATAAAATGTTATAGCCTATAGGCATCATATAAAGTAAAATAATTTTAATGTGTATTATAAGTTGTATTACACATTAAGACTTATGAGTTTATTTACCTCAACGATGGATTCTTCAGAAATTTGAAAATCCATAAAAATTAAATATATCAGACACATGGACTCTTTACAATTAATCACCTGTTCGAATGTCAGGTCATCAGCATATGATACTGGAAAGAATGGAGTACTCACATATCCACCAAAAGAAATATTTGCACAATTAAATTCTGGTTTTTTTTCTATTAACTGTGTATTTCCTAAATTTTTTTTTTTATGATTAAACAGTAGGTATGAAACACAAGAACATCTTGTTAATTGTTATCTTATTACAATGTGTAATTATGTGTTTAATAAATTAAACTTACTAGTAATTAAGTATTCCACTGTGAATGCATGTCTAAACGAATGTCTGTAGGAAAAATTTAAATTTACTTGACTGGTCAATGATTTATAATATATGAACGAATTGTTTGCAGTACTATTAATACATTTAATCGACTGTATCAAATAGGGTGGCTCAATTATACACATTGAATTACAAATAAACTCTCCGTCATTTGTATTATTAGTGCATATCAAATCCAAGTCTTTGAAACGTAAGTTGATCATACATGATGGACACGAAATAATGTGTAAAGAACATTGTTTAAAATAAAAGCTGTCCTAAAATAGTAATATATATATATAATATATAATTTATAATAAATTACATAAAACAATATTATGTTTAATTTTTAATTGTTTCTCTCAAAGGTAAATAGTAGGTACATAGTCATATATTTTAATATTTACATTCAATGTCGAGTAATTCACTATATCGTTTTTAGCAAAAACAATTCCTCGGGATCCAATCACTGTATGAATTCGTTTTTGATTGTATGGCCTACAAATGTTGTGCCATTTGATATTTAAGAAACATTCAATGTTATGATTTATTGTCAACAAAAAACACACTATAATACCTAATTAAAAAAAAATGTTTTATGTTGTATAAATATATATTATTATGTAAACATGCATGCAATGAAAAGTTACAAAAAAAAAACACTCATAGATACTTCCTTACCTATTTAAAAAAACATATTCTTCCTTCAAACTACACCATAACTATATATAATATAAGTCATTACCGGGCGCAACACATATTCTAATATTTCTATATAAACTGTCTAGACACTTAAAAAGGAACTGGCAACCATATTTAAATATAATGCGACGCTAGTATATTTTCAAACTTTTTTATTAATTCTCAACAAACAAAAATATATTTACATAGTAGATAGTCATGACATAAGAATATGTGACATGTTATATTAGATTGCTTAGTGATTATCTTTAAAACTGACAATGATTGCAGATGGTGTATTTTTAACTATACTACATCCCATTTGATCCTCATTAAAGTTTTGTATTTTTGTAAAAAAATATTCATAATACTAAATAAAAATAATGTATTTAACAACAATTTTTTTAAGGTATTCAAATAATCTTTTGAGAATAAAACTTTATTTTAAATGGGATATTTTTTAAGATAAACTACAGACTGCATATCCTCGTCAGTGTGAATAACTATGATGACATGTCAATGAGGAACTAAGAGGCTAGGAGAAAATAAAATTACCTATAATAAAATAATGTAAAACAGTCTTTTAAAAATTAATAAAGTACAATAAAAGTTTTTAACAAAATATATACATTATTTATTTATTAGCTGTTATCTTTCATGTTTTATGTATTATATATATAATAAATTGCTAAATGTATCAAAGTGGTATATAACTATGAAAAAGTTGTAATTAAATAAATAACATTACCTGAGTACAATAGCTCCATTTTAATGTGTTGTACATTCCATAATATATCCATACATAACAATGAAACTATATAATATTGACTTAGATCACACAATGCTAATAGTAAGGCTTCAATAATACTGCCATTATAATTACCTATGTATAAAAGGTTTCTAAGAAAAATGACCTTTAAAGTGACACACATTGATCCTTTTTAATATTTTTTTTTTTAATTCAATGACAATTTAAGCTCTATTATACATTTTATGAATACTATAATTATTCATTCATTTACAAAGGAGTAAATACATACTTAAATATAAATATATGTTATTATATAAAATGTAATAGAACACCAACAATATTATTATACACACCTAACAGGTAATAAACTTGTAGGTAATAAAAACATATATTTTATTATATTTTTGTATTTTTTTTTTTTTAACCAAAAATGTTATAGGCATCCGTGAGTGTGAACGTTTAAATATAGGACTACTTAGTAATATACTCACCCTATAGCTTTTGAGTATAATATTAAAACAATATTATTTATGAAATTTATATTTATTCAAAAAAATAAATAATATTTATTTTATATTTCATTGAATAATATGTGAGTAGGCTGTAATCTTGACAAAAGATGACTACTTTAGAAATTTGATTCCGTACAGGCCAACATTTTTTAAAGACTTTTCCAAACACTGAATAAGAATATAATTTATGAAAGTATTTATTATAGGTGTATTATAAATAGTGAATAAACAATAACTAATAGCCATAAAATAAATTTAAAATTTTTAATATCATATTTATTATTAATAATCAAAATAGTCTAAATAGTAAATAATAAATAATTTACACAATTAATTTAGAGCTTTTATATTAATTTAAAGATACTGATATAATTTAAAATTCCATCTTAATATCTGAAATCAAACAAAAATTAATATTACTACCATTGATCATATTATATGCTATACAAGTATTTTATAATCAATGTTACTACAAATAAAATAATTATTATGTTACTAAATACAACTTATAAGTAATAACCATAGGTGAAAAAACGTTATAATTTTTAAGGGAGCTATAGCTCTAAAATAAAAACTTTTATTAGTTTAATTGATAAAAAATGAATAATAATAAACTAGGTAAACTACCTATAAAAATACTCAAAAAAAATTTCAAGTCCCTACATTCAAAATTACATTAGTTGTCATAATATATTTAAAATCAAACTTGTTTAAGTTTTTTAACTATTATTATTGGTAGTTTTCTTATCTCAAGGAAAATTTTTTGAGAAATTAGAAAAATGAGCTAAATAAATTACCAAGTAAATGAAATTTTCTACAAGAAGTATATCCTACTCGTTATAATGGACCATTATTTCTACCCGAAAAAATGTTTTCAGACATAAAAAATAAAAATAAATCATTTTTGTTAAACTAATAAATTTCTTGTTTCGCTCAGAATCTAAAATGTATTTGTGTTTAATTTTGTAAAAACAAATAGACAAATAATAAAATATTGATATAGCATATACTTTTTTTTAGTTTAAAACATACTTTTATTATATTCAATATTCAAATTAAACTTACCACTATGTTTTATTCTACTTCCCTTCCAAGACGTTTCTAAATTCCTTAAAAATTCTTCAAAAATATTAACACTTTTCAATAATGAAGTTTTTTTATAATCTTTTAAGCGATTTATACTCTGATTAGCATCATTAATAATTTCTTTTTGTTTTTTCTCATACTCATTAACTTCATCAATCAAAACACTAAGACAAAATATAATTTTTTTTTTACATTATTAAATTTATTGTTCATATAAAAATAATAATATATGTATATATAACAATAATTTACTTAATGGTAGGTACAGTGTTTGGATTAAATTTATCAATTATTTTTGGATTAATAGGTACACAAACTTTTCCTGTTTTCGGGTGTACACAAAATGGAGATTTTAACAAATGATTTAATCCTTTTGTTACATTTACATCAAGTCTTGGATATCCTAAATATAATAAAATATCTTCCAAACAATGCTTAGTTTTAAAGTTTAGCAACCCCTATTTTAAGAAATATTTGAAAGTAAATAAACATTTAATAAAATAGTTATACATATTTACTCTTTTAAAAAAATTTTCATAAACGACAGTTAGTGCTTCCCATCGTTGTATGCTACTTTGATATTTCGAAAATTGTAAATTAATCTGTTCCTTAAGTTTTTCATCATTTATAAATGACAGAATTTTACTACACTGTTCCGTTGTTCCCAAAAAATCTTGTTCAGAAAGAAGTGAATTAAACTCTTCTTTTATTATGGAAATAGTGCGCCTAAAAATATATATTTATTATTTAATTATGTAATTAAAATTTAGAAAATTATAATTGAATTTATTGCAACTGACTTAACAAATGGATGGTTCACGTTACATCGTTTTGATTCTCCAGCAGATAATAAAACTAAATAATCAATAACTGTTCCACGTTCAGAAGGTGAAAGTTTTCTTGCAGATTCATCACATATCCAACAATGGATACCACGCCGACCTGAGAATACCCATAACAAGTGCTTCCATCCAAAATCGTCACGAAGTGCTCGTTCTAAAACTTTTACAGCAATAACCATAAATCTGTAATATTAATATAATATGCATTATAATTGTTATTTATGAAACAAAATATTGTTTTTATTTTATACATACCTCCAACATTTTTGACACACATCAGCACCAGAACAACAAGTACGAATTTGATCATAATCTGTCATATCGATATCAATAACTAACTCTTTTTCCATAGCATGAAACTGAGGATAATTTTTACAGACTTTAGGACTACAAAAAAAAAACTTAGTTCATGAAATTTAGCTTACAAAAATACAAAAATTTATTAAATGCAATTAAACAAACCTCATATTGAATACAGCTCCAATATCTATTTTAATAGGACATTTATTTATAATTTCAGTTTCAAATTCTTGCAATGTATTAAATGATTGGAATCGAATATAAATATCTTCATGCAAAGTAAATGAAAATTCTCTATTTATAAAGTTTTCTGGTTTTACTACAAACACAAATAATAAAATAATAATAAGATTAATAAGTAATTTTTAATACAGCATAATCTATTAAAATTATTCGATATAATTGCATATTATTAAAATCTTTATTCATGCTATTTATTATTTTTGTAACTAAAATTTTGAATATACTATTAGCAACTAGTTCAGGAACTTTTAAATTAATGATGTGATATATTCCGATGAGTAACTAAGCGGTAGATTAATTAGTTAGCAAGCAAGAGAGTTATGATTAATTCCCAGTCTAGCAGGTATATTTTTAAGCTTTTCCAAACGTATTAAACAAAAATAATTTTGATTGTTTCAAACAAAATAACAATAGAACTTAATTGTTAAAGTATGAATAAATCAAAACAATTTATACAATTCTCAACAGTAAACATATTTATTTTGAGTATATCACTTTAATGTATATTATAAATTTATAACATAATTATGTTGGAATTATTTTATGAACAATTTTTCTAAAAGAATCGTATCTAATATATTATGTAAGATTACATTATTCTACTTACCATTTCCATAGGACAACCATTTGTAAAATTGTGAATATGGAAACAATTTTTTGTAATAAACAATTAGGCTGTCGCTGCAGTGTACATATTCTCGGCTACCTGGATTGACTGCTACAGTCTTCTCAGAGATTTGACAGTTGGCCATGGTTAGTATAACAAATTATATTATGTGAATGACTTGAATACTGAAATAAACAACATAATAGCTATTGTTTAGTATTAAATAGTAAACTTACAACATACAAAAGTTAAAAACAAAAATTCTTACAAGATGTAAACTTAATAAATATTATTAGTTTATACGACTTACAAATTATCTAAGGTAATATAATGGTTAAATAACCAACACTTTGAATGATTATATCTGTAAAATCATCAACGGCTATCAATTCAAGTGCCCAAAGGTTAAATAATTACTATTTTGTATTAAATTATATAGTTTGTAAATAGTAAAAATTGTTTCTTTTTTATAAAAAATAATTAACAGCGCACAATTACTACATAGCGTAAAAGAATTGAGATTCACCTAGTCTTCTATGAATTTTGACTTACTACACGCGAAGTCGCGAAGACGGCGTTAGAATTATAAAAAATAAATTTATAATTACGTTGACATGTCACTTCTCACCTTATTTATTAAGGAATATAAATATAGTATGAAAACATTAAAAACTAGAAAATATTGAAAACAATAATAATAAAAGGCGGGAAAACGATAATACTGGTAGATAAAGATTTTGTAACCTCTCTGAACCATCTACTACCACTATATTAGTCATCCTATTCGAGTTACAAGGTCAAAACTCGAAATGCAATGACGTCATTCATTTTCATTTACGTGTTGTTTTAATGTTCTAGTATTTTCATATTTCATCACGACGTCACACAGCAACAAGCCATCGGTTTTACAACCAAACACTTCGTAATTTCACATCAGTATCCAGAGTGACTATAAAACATTATTAAAAAACAATTTTACCATATTTTAAATAACAAATAAATACGTGGAAAGCGAAGAAACTACGAGAATCGAGTGAATTTATTCGTTGTTGATTCTTATTATAACCCGATACAATATTTATTTATTATAAAAACAATAAATTTTTTTTTTTAAATTTCGAACGAGAACTAATCGAGTATTCAGATTATTTCGAAGACACAAATATGCCGATCACAGCGTTCCGCTCATTCGCCCGTTCATTCGGGACGAAAATGTAAGTTCAATATTGCCGTATTTAATTATTTAGAAATACTAGTATTTTTAAGGTAATTAATTAAATTGATATATTTTGTCGATTTTCTGAATTGGTTTAGTGTTATACTATTAAGTATATAAACAATTTAATTATTGGTGAATCATAAATGAAAATGGCAGTTTTTTCCTAATAACCTACTCGAGATCAATTATATAACTTGATGATTATACAATTAAAGAGCTTGTCCTATTTCCGATTTCCTATTTTCTCAAAAACTTGATTAGTATAAATTGTCCTTGAAAACTATGATTGAATAAAGTATATCTACCGTTTGTGTACCTAAAAGGCTAAATGCAATAGTCACCAATAGATTATAAACAAATATGTCCATCAAGTTTCAGTGATTTACTAATAATTACAATTGCTAATTAAAACGATTACCAATAATTTATTCTTAATGATTTTATTTTTATTTCCATAAAATATTGTCTATATATTACATAACTATTGATTAAAATATTTATAAAAATTAATGTTAATATTTTCCATTAAAATAAATTACATATTATATACTGATAGTTTCATATCTCTTTTATTCAAATTTTTTCATTTTTATAAAACTATTTGTATTCAATATATTATTTATAGAGTTCATTACTACTCCTACCTAGGAAATGGAACTGCAAAAAGCATCCTTATATTTAAATGTTATATATATCAAATAAAGATTTAATAATATTAAAATTATTATATTATATATATTTATAATAATGATTACAGGTATATTGTTTTATTATTTTAATTTTAAAATAAACAGTGTTTAAATACATATACAGTTGGCAGTGGTAGGATTCGATACCACGCCACCAAAGAGACCAATTGAACCTAGTCGCTGCTACCACTTGTTATCATTCGACTTTATGTTGACTCCCTATTGTTTGATTTGGTAGTGGGTACTCTAAGGGTTAAGAAAAATTCATGTTTGCTCAGTATTTTTTATTTTTAGAGTTATTTAATGTGAGCCGATATTACTTAAAGATTGGTTACATTTAATTATTAGTGTATTGAATATTCTATAGTCTTTCTACTGACATGTTAAACAATCAATTGGCGGCAACAATCTAAATTGTTTACTGTAAAACATTAAGCATATTATTTACTAATAAAATATAATAATTTTATTATATACCTACTAATGTTAACTTACTAGTATTAATAAACAAGGAATTCTCAACACATGATACTAGCTTATTATCTTCGTATAGAATTTATATCTTAGTAATTACGAGGTTTAGATATTAAAATCTATCAAATTTGACAAAATATAGTTTTACAATTATTATTCATTGGTGTCTTAGGTAATTTAATATATTATATAATATTATTATGTCTTTTAATAAAGTCAGAAACATTCTTGACAATATTAAAAGTATAGTATCATAAGTAAAATCAAATTCAGTATATACCTCAACAGTGGCTATATGTAATTTAATTTAAATATAATATTAATATTTACATAAATAAAAATATTAAAAGTTATTAATCCTTTAGTTCTATAAATACATTTTAATGATTATAAGTATTGTTATGTACCCCAATCTATATGTATGTAATAAATATGAATTGCAGATTTATTCTATTGCTTTACCTCATTATAATTTACATTTTTAAACTAATAGGTAGGAACGATTTAATGGAGAACTGATAGCTAATTCTAATTTTTAAGTACCATTTTAAGGTTTTCTAAATAAATGTCTATTGATTAGTCTTATTCCAATCAACACTCAATGCAATTATTAAATTAAAGATATAAATTAGATATCAGATTAAAGAGAGAGAAAATAGACATTTGCTGCTTTAGTCTTTGACCAAAGAGTTATAAAACTCTTTCATTACACAGTTATAGTAAATAACAAAAATTGCTTAATTTTGTTATTATATCTTAATTAGTTCATTACCATTATGCATTAATAATAAGCTAAAATAACTAATATATGGCATAAAAAGATAATGAAAAACAATTTCGAAAATAAAATATTTATTATACAATCAATCAATTCTGGAAATTATTGTTTACCATTACATATGATTTATACAAATACTTTTAAATGTAAACCACAGAGTAATTAATTTTAAATGTTCTTTTGTAACAAATATCACATTGGCCTTTTTGATTGTCACTGAATTTACAGTTTCAGATATTAAATATATAACTAACCACTATTAGAACAATAATTAATATTTTAACTATAGCAATTAATGGATGATTTTTATTTACTTTTATCTAGCGAAAAACCTGTGCGTACACATTTAGTTAATGTCTATGCCTGCTTGACAGTATCCATGGTAGCAGCTGCAGTAGGAGCTTATGTTCACGTATTCACAAACTTTCTTAGTGCCGGAATATTTACAGCTCTAGGTGCAACTGGGTTACTACTAGCACTTATGTATACACAAGACAATGGAAAAAATCATACTCTCAGGATGAGTTATTTGGTTGGATTTGCTTTTTTCACAGGTCAGATTTTTAATAATGTATTGGGTATTTTATTATTATTTAATATTTAATAATGTTACATTTCAGGTCTTGGAATTGGTCCACTTTTAGAATATGTTATCCATGTGGATCCAAGTATCATACCAACAGCATTTTTGGCATCTACATTAGTATTCACATCATTTAGTCTTTCTGCCATATTTGCCGAACGTGGAAAATGGCTATATTTGGGCGGTACCTTAATGTCTTTACTATCTGTGCTCATGTTGATGTCGCTTGCTAACATATTCCTTGGCTCTGATCTTATATTCAAAGTATGTTTAATAATATGAACACAAACATTTTTGTGTTCATATATAAAAAATTTTTGCGCTATTAAAATAAGTTGTAATTGACTTGATTTATTTTTCAGGGATATCTTTACCTGGGTCTTGCTCTTATGAGTGGTTTTGTATTGTACGATACACAGTTAATTATGGAAAAAAGAAGAGCAGGAGATAAAGATTTCATTGCCCATTCTGTTGATCTATTTGTAGATTTTGTTGGAGTCTTTCGGAGATTGCTGATTATTTTGGCACAAAAGGTTATTATAAATTATTATTATTATAAAAAATAATTGTTTATTAAGAGATTTATACAATTAAATATTTGTTGTAGGAACAAGGATCATCAAAGAAGCGCAAAGACTGAATGAACTACATCCTCTTATATTTTTTAAAATAATAAATATAATTATACCAACTAAACATCAATTATGTACCAACTATTTAATATTAAATTTAAAAAAAAAAATAATAGTGGGTTTTTGTTCTTAGTTTGGTTACATATTTATGCATATTATTACTCTGTAAGTTGTATAATTTAAGATAAAATTTAGTGTCAAAGATCGTTAATTACTAAATTGTTTTGTTGGTGTAGGCATTTAGATAATATGGCATTTAGATTTATTTTAATTAATTTAATAGCATATTATTTGATTTATCTCATTTGTCACAATGGTTTATTATATTAAAAGACTAATAAATTTGTTACTGTAACTAATGGATTTTTTTTTTTTTTTTATCGATCTCTCATTTGTCACAAATTATTATAACTTATATAAATAATCATTATTTACTTAGTTTCTAAATTGATGTCTTAAAAATAATATTTGATATCTTATAATTCAACAGTTAATTACAATGTCATATAAACCCATTTGATGAATCATTTTATCTGAATTATACTAATAATGAAATGAAAATGTAAAATTCTTGCAAGTTATTATCATACAAATTATTTTAAGTACTTTACAAATGTAATAAAATTACCAAAATTTTGGTAAATGAGTAATTTGTATTATTTCTTTGACCTTTGGCAACCCTGTTAGTTCCATTAATAAAGAAAAGCATACTTGTCTAATTGCTTTAAAATATACAGAAAAATGGAATTTATTTATTTTAAAATAAATCTGGTATTCAATTTATCATCATTTAATATCAATTTAATGGATAGCCATGAATTTTAAAACTTTAATATAGACATATATCAAATCGTACAAAAATGTCCACCTTTAGAAATTATAATCTTGTTTTAGTATTAGTAAATGGTAGCGTTTGAACTCTGAAACAATACCGATAAAGCCCAAACTTTAGGTTAATTTAAATGTCATGTTTTAGCTAATCATGTCGGCTTCTTTGACATGTGATAATTGTTATACGACAAGTAGCATAGCTTTTTCTCTAATGAAAAAAACTAATAAAAATTTAGTTTAAAACATATATATTTGAAGCCTACAACTTATATGTAGTAGTAGTTAGTAAATAATAGGGGTCTCGAACAATATCTAAATTGAATATTGAATTTTCGAATTTAAATAATTATCACAATATCGAAAAACATATTACTATTATTTATTGTTTTTTTAATATTATAGTAATTGGTAATTTGGTATATTAAATGGATATAGTACGGAAAACTCATATTCCAATAAAATATTATCAAAACATTTCTAGGTATATTACTTGCACAATTATGCAAACTACAACAATGGGTGTTACGGCGAGCCAGAAATATGTTTGATTTCTGGGATTTCACAGCTTATGTATAATAAACACATTTTTTTTGATAGTCAATTGGTCTAAAAATTGATTGGTTTTCTGAAGACAAGTGTTGTGTTCTCATACATGTTTTTTTTTAAGTATTTTTTTCAATTCAAGCACTGCTTAAATAATTTAATTACAATTGAAATTTTTTTCACTGGTATATTGCAATTTCGATTTTTAATTGTAATTTTTTTTTTTTTGTTATCGTGATAAAATATAGAAAACACTTTAATGTTTGTAAATATATCATATGAGACTCCAGTAAATAATATAATTATTTATCAACAGCTATATTGTCAAACTGTGATAAAATATGTGCAAATACCATCAACATGCATAAGTATCACCTCACTTGTAATACAATTTCAATTAGTAACAATATTACTAATTATAATCCGTTCCATCAAAAAACGCATCCAAATAATTCAAAGAGTGACGTTCAGACCCATAACTGTATCTTTACGCTCTGTTAGTCGGCCACCGATGATAACAGATCGCAGTCTCTGTATATATAGAAAATTAATTAAATGTACCATGCTGTCTGTGGTGGGGATGCATGCACAGTTTAGACGCATTATCGTTTACCACCCAATGCATTCTTAGGTGGAACGGATTTTAGTAGCTATGTGAAATGTCACATCACTTGATATATTACTTTAATGGGTTTACTTTTCAGTTGACTCAAAAAAAAGATCACTGGCATTAATAAAATATAAATAAATAAATTTGACGAAGCAATTAATTATTGACGTTATTATTTAAATTATAAAACACAATACAAATATTTGTATAGTCATACTCAAATACAAGTAAATTTTATTATGAAAAATGAGGTCAGTCACACACACATTACAGACATTGCTTCAAAAACAAACAAATATATATTAAGAAATATAATGATTTTCATTAGAATAGAAAACAAACATAGATACAGAAATCTTGTTCATCACATTCATACATGATAAACCTTATTTACAAAAAAAATAAAACTAATAATAATTGATGAACTTTTCGACTTCTGCATTATACTTTAGTCTAGTTATCTAGCTACAATTACTTAGGGCAAATATTTCGTCAATAAAAGGTATAAAAAAAATTAGTTTTTTAAAAAAAATGAGTTTCCATATTTAGTAAGGGCGGTTTCTGTCTCCTCTTCGGTCACTATAAATTTAATAAACATTGATATAGTAAACTTAATTCAATAAAAAAAATTAATTCACAAATTTGTACTTACTCTCTCATTGGTCCACCACCTCGTCCGCCGCCACCACCACGGCCACCAGGACCTCCTCTACCACCACCAAAACCTCTTCCTCCGCCACCAGGTCCTCCGCGACCTCCCATACCAGGGCCTCCTCCACGACCACCGCCCATTCCACCACCTCGTCCACCACGCATGGGCGGTCCACCACGTCCACCACCCATACCACCACCACGCCGTCCACCACTATCACCAAATCCTTCAGGCCTTGGCTCATTGCATCTATTACAATTTTGACGCCAGGAGAAGTTTGTATTAGCACATGTTGGATTTGAACATTTCCAATCACCATCACGGCCACCCGAATCATTTCCCCCTCCACGGCCTCCACCACCTCTTCCACCACCACCACCCATACGATCATCTCTTCTACGATCTGGAGGTGGTCCACGATCATCTCTACTACCGCCACGACCTCTATTACCGCCTCTTCCACCTAAAAATTTAAGTTTTAAATTATAAAGGTATCAAATATATAAAGAAATGCATTACCTCTAGAGCCACCGTAGAATCCTCCATCTGATGGATCATCGGACACAGGATCATCCATTTGGTAACCACCACCACCTCCACCATAACCACCACGACTTCCTCCTCTTCCACCACCACCACGACTTCCACCACCACCGCCAATACTACCACCGCCACGTCCGCCTTGCCAGTTATCTCTTTTTGTGGCTAATTGAACACTAATTGTTGATCCATTGAAAGATTTACCTGAGTTATAAGAATTGTTTGTTTTAATTTTAAAACAATCAATAAAAAAAAAGTAATATACAAACCATTAAACCATGAAATTGCACTATTTGCAGAATGAGCATCATCATATGTAACAGTGGCTTCTCCTTTTGGTCGCCCAGTTGCCTTATCGTTATACATCCAAATTTTTGGTTTTCCTGTTTTCTTATCAGTCTAAATTATAACATTCAAATTTAATAATGTTAGATAAAAAAAAATAATCCATTACTTTGATAATGCCAATAGAACCAAAATGCTGTTCAATATCTCCTTCAGAAGTGTTTGTTGACATGCCAGATACAAAAATTGTGTCCTCTTGGACAATGAAATCGCCACTACGATCATTAGGAGGCCCACCTAGACAAATGATAGAAACAATTTACAAATTATCAAACATAATAAAAAATAACAATAAAGTAGAACCAAGACATTCAGATACTTCTGTAAACCATGAAAATGTAAGATTTAAAAATATTTCAATAGTTCTTATTGAACAAAATGTTAACTCAATTAATAGCTTGTAAACTAATAATCTTTAATTAAAAAAAAAAAAAGTAGCTTTTTAATGAAATATAAAGGTTTATAATAACATTTACTGGAATGAAATAGAAAAAATTTCATTACACAAATGGAAATAAAAACCCTGGGACACTTGCTCCTAATTACTAATGTGTAGGACTGCAAACCGGCAGTTTAAGTGGCGTGCATTTTCAAGGCGCAGTAAACACATTTAACCAATACACACCAATACTCTATTACTTTATACAAGTTTGATTATTTTATTTAACAAAAATTCATTTTAGCTTTGACCTGTTAATAAAACAATCAATAATAGTATACAAATAACCTTTGATTTTAATCCAATGACTTATGATATAAATTTAAAAAATAATAAACCAATGAAGTGCTATCTCACCCGTATAAAAACAATCATAATAACAAAATAGTTGTATTTATAATAGACTTAAGTAAAATTATGTAGGTGTATAATCTATTAATTACATAGATTGTATTATATATACCATTTTGTACTTTATTAATATTTAGTTATATTAAATTTATAACTTATGAAATACGTTATCAATTTATCAAAACCTAGGCTTCATATTACATAAAAAAAGTAAAATACTATGTACTTATTTATATAATAAATACATACACAAATATCATATTACTTATTACACTATTTGTATAATGTATTATGTATAAATATAAAATAAAAACCAAAAATGTATTATAAGGCTGCCAATTCTTTTAACCCAGTAAGTTTACTAACACATAAATTTATATTATTCATTTTTAAACTAACAATTAAACCCAATAAATACATTTAGTTTTTTTAAGCATTAACCAATAAAATAAAATATATAGTTATAAACGAAAAATGTAAATCTAAAATAAGATTATTTTTAAACAGAAAAGACCTAAAATTCAATTTATCCCAAATTGAAAACTATGTTTAAAAACTTGTTTTTACACAATACATAAACCATCATGATACAAATGTAAATAAACTGAAGTCATTGTTTCATAGTAATAATAAAACAACACATACACACAGCCCAAACAAAATGTTTTAACCAATTTATACCAATTATAATTGTTACACATAAAATGTATAAATATCATTTAAACTATATCCAATGTGTTAATAATATGTAGTACAACACATTATAATATTAAACCAAAAGAATGTATTATAATGAGACAATCATTTAAATAAGTGTAATATATAACATCACTACATTAATTCACTCTAGTACGCATTTATTTATTAGTATTAGACACTTATATAAACCCCTAATGTCTACTTCTTAACAAAATTTGTATATTCTGTTTTAATAAATTGTGAAACTGCTAACCACTTTGCACGCCACTAGGAATATAATAAAGAGAATAAAATATAAATACCGTTCTCTAGTATATAAATATGATGAAGATTTGCTAAATACAGTTTAGAATTATTACCTTGATAAGATAATTAAATTATCTTATTATCAGCATTTGAGGATATATGCATATATATACTTATATAGTTAACAGACTTATTTGAGCGCCTATGAACCATTTACTTATAATGTATATAAAGCACCACTTGAATTCGGTGCTATTTACCTTTGTTAAAACCACCCCTGCCGCCAGAGCTAGAACAAAATAAATCGCATACACAATCAAACACGATTACAAAAGTTGACAATTCAATAAATATTTGTTTATATAGTTCAAGAAAATAAAACACAAAATTGTATTTTTTTATATTAAATATTCATTATATAGGCTACTACATCAGCCATAAATAAAAGAAAATAATAATAAATTAACTTATGTAACATTGTAATACATTTAGTTTAAAATCAAGTAAATAGATAAAAATTATTTTATATAATTGTTCAAGTTACGTATATGTATAAACTAAATATAAATTATAAAATAGTTTATCTATTAAAATCATTTAAAAAATAAGCAATAGATTAAATTTTAATATATCTTTATATCAAATATAAACATGGTCATATATAATACATTTCACCAATAATTACAACCCTATTAATCAATAAACTTGATTTTAAATCAATCAGCAATCAACATTTATGAAGTTTGTTATTAATTATTATACATACTACATGTAAAATAAATAGCATATTTGCTTTCTTAAGAAACTATTTAAAAATACGATATACACTCATACAAAAATTACATTAAATTTTCTTCTACTATATAACTATGTTTTAAGTTTATAACAGTTTGGCTTAGCCCATATAATGGCAATAATAATCATGATTATATTGAATCATTAAATTTAACTAATCACATTTTACTAGGTACACAATAATATATGTACATACATATATATATATATATATGACATGTCGATTCCAGGAGCTACATGTGTGTACATAACAAAAGACACGAATAAAGTATACTTCTCAATTTTTCTTTTAGCATTCTCTAAATCTTAAATGTCAAGTATCAAACAAAATATTAATATAGTTTGGGTGTATAACAATTTAGTTGTGAAATTTTTATTTGATAATTTGACTCTAAATTAATTATTATTGAATTTAAATATTTTCATAAAAATACTATTTTAACTTTCATACAAGAACTGTTTAATCCACATATGTACAAGTATTACTTAAACCTATATAATTTTATAATTAAACAAATTATTAATCAAATTATGATAATATTTCACTTATTCGGATATTGAAATAGTCATATACACATTATATTTTAATATAAATAATGCAAAGTCTTGCATTTATATTATTAATGAAATTGAATATTATATATTGTTTTTATATAATACAATTACTATATTGTATGAATTTAATAGTCAAATGAATCATTTTCATTTCTAACTATAATATATAATATACATATGTACTTATAGCTATACACATTAGAAATTATAATTATAAAAGTATAATTTACTAAAAAGTAAGTATAATACTACTATTAACTTTCTTATAAAAAAAATTACACAACAAATAGAATCATGATTGAAATCAAGATTACACTTCTTTTAAATACATTTTTTTTTTAAATTTAGGTACTGTGTAATGGTTTGTGATGAATGATGTTTTAATTCAAGTAAACCTAATTAATACATATTATGTAATTGGTAAACAATATAGATTGTGTAAACAATCATTACCCTTAAATTCTAATCAAGGGTTTAAAACTAATAGTCCAATTAAATTGAGTTCAGATACTAGAATGTAAAGGTTAGGTAAGTTTACATTTATTACAAATGTACCTATTTTACTATGACTTTTTCTACACTAGTATATAATATATACATAACCTATATTGACATTATAATGAATAAATGAAGAATGCAGTATCTAATAATGATTTAGACACATTATATCAAGTTAAATCAAACAATACATAGAATATTAATTATGTAAATAATTACATAACATACTAATAGACGTATGCGACATATAAATCTTTAGTATAGAAGATATTTTGTTATTAGTTCAAAATGTATAAAATATTACTCAGTTTAGTTGGAGATAAATTGTTGCCCTGTTTATTCTTATTATACACATTTTTTATAATTTTCAAACATAATACTAATCTTAATATAAACATTAAGTATTGTCAATGTTAAAATCATACAATTAATTATGATTAATAATCATTATAAACATAAATAAATAGACCATAATCCATTTTACAAATGAATATTGTTAGGGGCATGTGTAATATCATTATAATTCATAGTAAATATTATGTTGCATCACCTATTAAACATATTACTTTAATTTGAATTTGATTGACACTACCTAAGTAAAATGTTATTTTTATTTGCGTAAAATCACCATTTAAGTACCATCAACTATACTTTTTTTTACCTCTGTACCAAATACTGAACAAGCTCCAACTGCAATATCAAAGATCTATAAAACTTATCTTCTCAAATACAATACAAAATAGATATTTATATACCTAATATAAATATGTTTATGTAAATACAATATACAAACTATTGTATGTAAATCTAATTGTTTATTTTTAAATTAACTACAAATAATTAAACAACCATGATATTCATTTATAATCATGGATGTTCAATAAATATAATTATTTTTAATGAATTATAACTAAAATATGAATATATTTAATATAATTGTATAATGTATTATATATTCAAATACAATTATTAGATAAGATACCAAAAAACAATTGTATGGTTAATAATGTATCACTTAATACATTTACTTGAAACAAGATAAAACCATTCTAATTAAACCCATTTGATAAGCTATATTTAAAAAAACAATCTTTAATAATGGTCAGTTTTAGTTATTTCACGTTACCCCTTTAATTTCAAATAGTTTTTTTCTGTGCATTTCAATGTAGTAATTAACTATCATTTATATATTACACATCTTAGGAACAATGTAAACATTAATTAACTGTTAATATAAAAATATATAAACCTATATATCATTCATTATATCAACATTATACAATATATAATTATTTGCATAATACATGCCCAAAACCATTCTTAAATAATAAATATAATTAAAATTATAAATCAATTTAAAAAAAATAACATTATTTAATCATTAAGTTAAAATTAATTATATCCATAATAAACAGTTTTTAATTTTAGCTCTTTATCAAAATGAAACTTTACTTATTTTATTCAATTTATCTATTATTTCTAATGATATGACGACAAATATGAGATATATAAACATATTCTAACCTAATACATGAGTTTGAATTGAACTAAAAAAAAAATCGTTCAAACACAAAAACTCAACATTTCAATTAAGAGGACACAATGTGTTGTCTTTGTCTATCTGACAGGAAACATTTAATAATACTTGTGCGGGACTTTACTCAATCTATATTTATGGTAGAAATACTAAATGTTAACAATTAATAGAAGGGAACATTATCTATGCCATAGTGTTTTTATTTTTTTTTATAACATATTAAGTACATGTGAAATTGTTTACATGAAAATATGTTTTATATTACAATTTTTTAATTTATTGATTTTAACTAATCGAGTCGTGTTATTAATAAAATTAAAACACTACGACACAGATATTGTTCTCTTCTATTAATTGTTAAAATTTGGTTGTACTACCATAAATACAAATTGAATAAAATTGTCCCATGTGAAGCAAATATTACTAAATGTTTCCTGTTGGATAGACAAAGACAACACATGCAGACGTCTTCTTAATGTCTAAACTTGAACCGAACTAATGAAAATGAAAAGTTTAAAATAAATTATCAGCACCTACACTCAAAGTTCAGTTCTAATATTGTACAATAGGTCATACATCCTCAATAAATAAAAATCCTATAGAGCATATTCCTGTCTCCATGCCAAAGCCACGCATGCAAGTTCGAATTTTAATCTTAAGAAATCCATTTTTAAAACGTATTTGGAATAAATACAGAATGCATAAAAGATCCAAACTATATTTAAGCCAAAAAACATATTTAATTATTTATTATTTACACAGAAAATAAAACAATATTACATCCAAACCATATTTTATTGGAAAATGTAACCATAGATATGATCAACTGTTCATAATTGTAGACCAATGAAGACCTGGATATTAGAATATAAAATAACAGAATAAGGTATAATATTCTGTGATAAATTATGATTAGTGAAATATTATCTATGTTCGTAAATCGCAAATAATAAAATGATATATTATGAGAAAATACAATTTATGAACAATCAGGTTTTCTTTTAATATTTTCAGATAATTTTTTTAGACTTATTTATTGTTTTTCATACAAAATATTTTTCCCCCTCGAATAAACAATTTCTCACTTTTCTTGTGATAAAAAATTACCAAATACTTCCATCAATAAATGATAAAAAAGATCACCAATAAATGGAGAACAATTTCACAGTTATGCCATGGACACGACGATATACCTAATAGTTCAACTACTACAATAATGTTGATTGATTCTTAAGAAATCAACCAAAAATAAGATTTACAAAAGAATATATAAAATTTAACTTACTCGTATCCTCCACTGCTACCACGATCTTGTCTACCACCTATAACAAATACAATTTAATTAATTAATTAAACAAAATACTAAAAAACAATTAAAATGGAGTAATGTGTTATAATAGTTTTTTATATATTATATATTAATTTTATTTACATATCTTTAATAAATTCAAATTTAATATAATATATATTTTACTAAAATGTTAATTATTACCTCCAAAGCCACCAGGTCCACCATATCCACTTGATGGAGGACCTCCATAACCATTACCTCCACTTGATCCATTGAATGATCCTTGTTGACTTCCTTGCTGCCTAAAACTTGGTTGTTGTTCATAAGCAGGATATCCACTACCTAATTTTACAAATAAAATTAACAAAATATAATATATCATATTGATATTTATTAAAATATGTTAAAAACTATAATATAGCTTACAATAAATAATATTATGCTTATTATAATATTATACTTTATGCAAATTTATTACTCAAAATATACAGTATATAATTTCTTAACTTATTTATATGTTTATTTATTTACATATTTAATGTATGTAACCTGTCTAATAAATATGCAAACTATTATAATAAATATTTTATTTGAATAATATTATTATAAACTAATTGTATTCCCTTCATAATACTCAAAAGTATCCCGTTGCTCAAAACAGCCTTCAAAATCATTTCCACGTCAACCCAGTGCTTCCCATGCATGACTATTTAATATTTTGATAATAAAAAGATGTCACTTGGGTTATCTGTTAATTTTGTTATTGAGGGAGTGTCGAATGCAGTCAGTACAGCAATCTTTCCTTCTCAATTTTTACTCTTGAATCAATTTTGGCACATAACTTTTTAATTCTATTTTTACCGCACATATATCAATATACACGATGATGCACCAACCAATGTTTTTTATGTCATCTAAACTTGCCTTACACCATCTTTGTAGTCTTTCACGGTCCTTGTTAAAACACTTAATATACTTAAAAATTGATATCTCTTTAAAACATTGGTTCCATTAATGGGATTTAATATTTTTAATTCCTAACAATTAGAGTTTCATAAGAATTTGATGATCACTCGTTTTTCTCATTGTTAAGCCAATTTCCATTGTCAACAATTGGAAAAAAAAAAAAAAGGCCATAACTCTAACAATATCAATGCCTCATCTGTCAACCAGTTACTGCATATCTAGTAGTATTAATTAAGAAAGGACATGCAATAGGAGCCCTTTTATTCTTAATTCACATATTTATTAGGTAGCTATATATATTTATATAAGTTTTGCTTTAGATTTTTAGTGTTTATTATAAAATACATTAATTATACCTTGACCAGTAGCTGTTGGTGGTGGTGGTGGTTGATTCCACCCTCCACTTCCCGGGTAACCTTGCGATTGAGTTTGTTGTGGCTGAGGTGCACTTGTCTGCTGATAACCTGGTGGTCCCGGTGGAGGAACACCATATGCAGGATATCCACCATATCCACCAGCTACACCACCACTGCCACTACCACTTCCATATTGACCAGTAGAATATTCTTAATACATATAACAAATAAAATATTGTCAATTTGTTAAATTTACAACATAATTACTAGTATCAAATTCTATACATATTTACAAACTTTTAATGAGTAGATTAATTTAATTTAAGGTATCAAATGTTGGCAAGAAGTAATGTGAAAGATTCTCTACTGGATTTCGATCCAAACAAAAAGATATCAAATGTTGATTTATCTTGTCTATAATCACCAAATCATTGAAGCAATCAACAATTTGCTTTTTAATTTATGCAAAAAAGCGATTATCAAGTTCATATAACTTATTGTAAGGATGTTAGGATATTGAATAAAAAATATTTCATTACTAAATATCTCGTTTAGTGATACAAAACTAACAGTATGTGTGGCGTGTCGAGCAAACAGCAAAAGCTTGCCGGCGACCCGCAGCAAGTTGGCGCGAAAATTAACAAAACGTTAAAAAATTAGACACGTGTAAAAATCGAAATTGATAAAATACTTACGTGGATTCGCCATCGTGTGATGGAAAAACGTAGACCCGGTAAAATTACGATGACGGCGAACGGTTTCTAATCGAGCCCAAGCCTAACCAAAAACCAGAATACGGCTATTAACACGCGAAAACGCTAATCAATGGCGGAGAAAAATTCCGACGTCTAATTAAAATTTAAAAAGCAAACTCTATGAGCTATGCGTATTCATATATGTAAATTGTAGATGTTAAATGTTAAAACTTGGAAAGCCGAATTGAACAGTGAGCGAATATTCCGTAATTCAGTAATTGGTTAAAAACAAAAAAAGTAATAAGTAAAAAACGCGAAGCACTACCACCGGTTTCGCTCATTGGCCTAAAATGGCGTTTGTTTATAGCGTTGTTAGTTTGGTACGTTGCTTATTGGCGTTACCGGTATATACAGTGTCATCAAGTCGATCAATATAACGGGAATTTCTACATTTTCTGACATAATTTCAGTGTACACTGTGTGGATTATTTATATCAGGGGTTCTCATTGAACTGAATAATGTTTTCAGATTAGTGGAGGTTCTACATATTATGCGAGCACTTGGAATAGGTGACGTGCATTTTAAAAATCAACTATAAAAAATAATCAATAATGGTCGGATTACCACGAAAGGTATGCTTTCGGTAGCAAATTGCATCTACTGGATGTTTTATTTAACTAATTTTTCAAGATTTTGAAAACTTTTTCCTTCACGTAAGAAAATAGGAAAAATACCAAAAAAATACAATATTCACGTATTGAAATTTATCCAAAAATATAATTTTTTTGTCAAATATTTTTAATATTATTTGCTATTTTGGTTTTAACGGTTTGAACATTTTATAAACGCAAAATCATATACTACTTAACCTATTTAAAAAACTAATATAATTGACATTAATGAAATTATTGATAAATTTGCATTGATAGATAGAAAAATACCATTTAAACTATAATATGCAGAGGCGTATTTAGCAATCTATAAAGGGGAAGGATTGATTTATTTTGGAGTTTTCATGTAATCTGTTATTTCATGAAGCCAAAACCCCCTCCCCTCATCGCCTTAAAATATAAAAAAATTAAATTAATCATGTTCTGAATCTGGACATTATAATGCAAAATCTAAAACAGGTGGCAAAATAATATTAATAGCAATTTTTTTTTTCTGGTCATGGGGGGTTTAAACCCATTCGACCCCTTTATAAATACGCTTTTGATTTTGTAATACTAAAGCAAAGAGGTGTCATTAACTCCGTGCCTCTTTGAAAACAGTATTTTTATAGGAGATATTTCCAGTTTCCCGCATAAAGTGGAGAATATAGAGATCATTCAATTGGAAAGGGGAATTTTTGAAAGTTTTAATTTGTAATATTTAATTAACCAATAGGTACTAGGTAGACATTAAGAGGTGGCCTGGGGGCATGGCTCCCGTGTATCAGAAGACTTGAGATTTTTAGTGCTTCGGATTTTATACCAGCAATTTTTTATAGCAGTATTAAATTAAATAAATTATGAGTACTGAATTTGCCAAATGGAAGCATGAAAATAATTTTAATTTTTTAATTTTTTAAATTAAAATTCAATTATACTTTATTAACATTTTTTTTATATTGTAGAAATAGGGTTTAATTTTCCTTATTCCCTAACCTCAAATTATCTTAATTCGGGTTTGTCAATTGGTGCTATAACAGCAAGTAGTAAGGTAGTATAGCAATACAGCATCCTCTATAGATTCAGATTATTATCCATTTTTATAAAATCAGTAAAAGATTTTAAAATATCATGGGGGTGGAGAAAAGCTCCCTTCAAATCGCCACTGCGTTCCCAACAGACATACGATACCAGTCTTGTAAAGTATTAGAATAAAAGTATTTAAATACATTTTGAATTATTTTTTGGTATTTTTAATACATTTTAAAAGTATTTTATACGATAAAAAAATACTTGTATTAAAATAGGCACCGGTAAAAATTTTTTCTTTGCATTTTATTTTTATAAGTTATAAAATTAAACTACCATGAAAAATTCATAATTTTTACACATTTCCTTGTCATTTTTTAGTAATGTACATCAGGACTGAAGGTTATGAAAATAACAAGTATTTTTCATGTAAAGTAACTATTAGTCATATTCAATTGGATAAACTTAGTAGATATTTTTTATTTTTTTAAACATTAGTTGACATATTTAATATTAACGAAAGAGTATTTTTATTCAAAGACTTTAAAATTTTGATAGTATTTATAAAATACTTTTTTTTAAAAGTATTTAGAATACAAATTTATTCCAATTTAAATATTAGTATTAAAATACTTTTTACAAAGTATTTTTTACAAGACTGCAACGATACCTACATAAAAGATATTTTTTGATATTTCATGTAAAGGTTATACACTTATATGCACCACCACCAGTATACCACGCACTACGACTCTTCTGTGTGGTGACTAAGATTAAGAGGATGTTAAAATACTTAAAATTTTTTCAGTGTAATGGTTTTATTATAGTAGCGGTTTTACGGGTTGCCCAATTAATTAATTAAAGAACATTTATAGATAAGGATTTATTATAATCTATTTATTATAGATAAGGAGATACAACTGTTGGTGATAACTACGATAAATCGTGTTACGGACAACGGACTATAAGTATAAGCATAGAATAATCTATGATATAAGATATCTTAAATCTTAATTCTTAGTTTATCTTATTACGTTATTTGTGAATTTGTGATTGTTTAAACAGTTAAATTTAATAACTGAACCATTTATTAAATGAAAATATGAACTGAGCTACTATAACTATAATAGTATTCTAACACTAATTTAATTTATGGTTTCCTCCAGAATTTTATTTGAAAATTGAATTTAGATTTAGATTTAGAGTTTCATAAGAAAGTGGATTTTTTGGCGATATGAGACTGATTATATTATTTAATTTCAAAATTTGTATGATTGTTTTAAAATGAAGCATTCAATTTGGTATGTAATGCGTTTTGCTCTTACGCTTTATATAACAAAAATTATTTAACTATTTTTTTTTTTTTAATTTGTATTGGTAACAATTTCATATTCAGAACAAGTTTACACAAATGTACACTAGTTAGTTTATATTAGTTATTTAATTACAATGTAAAAATATACAATAAATTATAAACATAAGATATTACTGTAATAATTTATTCCATTAAGAGCTTTTATCTTATTTATATTTCATTTAAATTTTAAATTCTAATGTTGATCAATAACATATATTTTTTAAAAATTTTAAATATTTGTTTATCTTAATGGTTACGGAATTAATGAATTAATTTAATTAAAATTAACTGATAAGTACAGAAAATACTATCTGTAAGAAGAAAACAAAAATGTACACATTTTGTAATTACAATTTATTTTTGTATTAGTATTATGCAAAAAAGCATATTTCATAACTGTTTTACAATATAATGTAATTTGCAGTATGGCGTCAGATTTTTTCTATCCCAATATGGGTGGTGTAGAAGAACATATATTCAATTTATCGCAATGTCTTTTAATGATGGGATATAAAGTAATTGTTTTAACTCATTCATACCAAGATAGAGTTGGAATACGCTATATGACAAATGGATTAAAAGTAATTAAAAGAATGTATTAAAAACTTTATTGTGTGTATTTGAAAAAAAAATAAGAAGAAGAAAACATTAATTTTCATAGGTATATTATTTGCCAATAAAACCATTCTATAACCAATGTGTATTACCATCAATGATTTGTTCTTTACCATTGATTAGATATGTTCTAATCAGAGAGCAAATAACTATTATACATGGTCACTCAGCATTTTCTACTTTAGCTCATGAAACAATGATGATTGGTCGTTTACTTGGAATCCATGTAAAATTAATTTAGTAGTTATATATATATAAATAATAAATGCATTAAAACTATATTATAGATATTTATTTTCTAGACAGTATTTACAGATCATTCACTTTTTGGATTTGCTGATACTTCAGCTATAATCACAAACAAATTTTTAGAAATATCATTAGCCGATTGTAACCATTGTATTTGTGTATCACACATTGGGTTGGTGTAAAATATGAATATAATTATATAAATAGGATTTTTTACAGTTTTAAAATTATCTTTTTTTAGTAAAGAAAACACTGTATTGCGTGCACGTGTAAATCATCATAGAGTGTCAGTTATACCAAATGCTGTTGATACTACTGCATTTGTTCCAAAATTAGAATTAAGAACTAAAAATAAAAGTAATAATTTCTATTGATGAGCAGTAAAAATTAAAATATTAATTTAAATGAATTAATTATAATTACAGTTACAATTGTTGTGGTTAGTCGTTTAGTTTACAGAAAAGGTGTTGATTTATTAGCTCAGATTATTGCTGATGTTTGCTTAAAAAATAAAAAGGTTTGATGAATTAATAAAAATATACTACTTTTTATAAGATTAATTAATTTCATAGGTACAATTTATTATTGGAGGCGATGGACCTAAACGTGAACTACTTGAAGACGTTCGTTCTAATTTAAATATTAGTAAACAAGTAACATTACTAGGTAGCTTGGAACATTCACAAGTATGTAATGTACTTAATTGTGGACATATTTTTTTAAACACATCCTTAACAGAAGCTTATTGTATGGCTATTGTTGAAGCTGCTTCTTGTGGGTATGACAATTCGTAATGCCTTTAAAATGAACAATAATAATAATTACATGTATTCATTAATAATTTCAAGATTGAAGATTGTAAGTACTAGAGTTGGTGGTATACCAGAAGTATTACCCCCGGAGCTCATAATTTTAACCGAACCAAATGTTCCATGTAAGAACAATAATTTTTGGTACTAGCTAGTAATAACGTAAATTAAATTTTAAAATTTTTTCAGCGATTCTTCAAGGTTTATATAAAGCTATAACCCAAGTAAATAGTAAACTTGGAATGCAACCAATTGAATGTCATCGAAAAGTGAAATTACTTTATAACTGGATGAATATTGCTAAAAGAACAGAGATTGTATATAACACAGTTTCTTTAGAACCACCAAAAAGTTTAGGAAAGCAATTATGCAGGTAAATTTATTTAAAAACTAAAATTGAACCTATAAATTATCAATTGTATAATTTATTTAAGTTACATGCAAACTGGAGTATATCCATTTTTACTGGTAGTGTCATTTATGCATATATTGTTAAAAATATTAGACTGGTGGATACCACGGAACGTAAGTAACTTTTGATTGAGTTCAACTCAATGTAAGTAAAATATTAAATTATTTATATAATGTTATAATTTTAGGATATAGACCTAGCTAAGGATTATAAAATTGAGAATTGTCAAAGAAATCCAAATCAATCAACCTCTCAGTAACTCAGTATTTGTTTAATGTAAAATTATTATTTATTTAATAAATTGTATTTTAAATATAACAGTTTCTAAAATCTATTTTTCTTTGTGGACGGATTTAGTTACATATATTATTAAAACTTAACTGGTAAAATAAAATACTTAAATTTAAGAGATCAAAAGTTAAGTACATTTAACAGTTATTTTAATCAGAATTGTGTCATTTTTAATAAATCCATTTTGAAGAACTTCATCAATAGATACAAATTCTGTATATCCAAATCCTACTGTATTACAACGAGGAACTTCATTGTCATCATTTTCAAAAGAACACCTTCTAAATGCTTCAGACTCAGCTGATGATTGTGTTTCTAAACAAATAGTCCTCTTTGGATTTGTAGGATTAATTAAAGATAAAGTAATATGTCCAGAAAATGGCCAATTTAAAGTATCATCATAATCACCGCGCATAATGTGAATGAATATAGAAAGATTGCAGTCATCGGTAGATATATTAATTCGACCACATACTCTAGATAGCAGAAAATATAATAGTATAGTTCAAAAATAAAGATATGATGTATTTATTTTATATAATAAATTATTCTACTAATTACTTGTATCCAGTTGAAGATGTATAAAATCCAGGAGTATAATATTTAGTTTGTAATGTTTTATCTCTCATTAATTTTAATGATTCCATAAATTCTTCAATTCTCCAAACATATACACCATTGCATACAACTTGTGATATTGTATTTCTGGTCTTTGCAAAGTCTTTGGTTAAATTATTAACCATTTGACTAAGCCCTTCTATATCTTTATCTTTAATTGCAATGTTTTGATTCAGACGCTCTATATCTTTATCTTTCTCAATATTACTTTGTTCCAATACAACTATTCTTTCATATAAATTACTGTAATCAAATCAAATCAAATCAATCTTTAAATAAATTATAAAAACTAAGCTAATAATATATAGACTGAGTAAGCACTCTTTTTTACTTTGCTTTGCATGACAATTTTGAATTTCATTGAAAACTAATTATATGAATTGTATTAATTTATTAATTGAGTTTTTTCAATATTGTTTAAATTAAAATGCATTACTTAAAAATTAAAATTAACAATAGTGAATATTATTATAAACGATAAGTAAAATAAAATGACTTAATGTCTTAATTACCTAACTTAATTAACCTAACCCTAATCAAAAAATATCTTAATTACAAATTTTTCCATAGAAAACAAATATAAAATAACAATTAATAGATTCTGAGCAAAGCAAGAAATGTAAATTGGTTTACAATTTTTTTTTTATGCCTGAAAACTTTTTTCAGTTATAAATAATGGTCTATTACCACAAGTAAAGTATGCATTCGGTAGTAAATCGCATCTACTTGATACTTTACTTAGCTCATTTTTCAAATTTCTCAATAATCTTTTCTTAGAACAAGAAAAATTACAAAATTCACAGAAACTGTAATTTTGACGAATTTGATTTTAAATATTTTATAACTAATGCAATTTTTAATGTAAAGAGTTGAAATTTTTTTGAGTATTCTCATTGAAAGTCTATATACGTAGAAAATTGACTTCCCACCTTTTTTTTTTTACATTTTTATTTCATAATAATAAGTATAACTTACCATAGTAATGTCTTTTCTGAATTAGGATTTTTGTTTGCATCCCAAAGTTGTGTTGCTTCTAATGTCTTAGAATGTTCACCATTTTTATACTGTAATTTGTTCATAAGATCAATATGGGATTTTGAAAGCAACTGAAAGCGTAAATATATATTAAAATACTTTTAAAAACAAATTTTATAAACAAATTAACTTACAGTAACATGTCTATGTAGACTCATGACAAGATGATTAAATAATTCATTTTTATTTTTTACAATATCTTTACACCCAATTAAATGAAATGGACAAACATTTTCAGCAGTTCCGTTTATCTATATCATTGGATATATAACAATTTTTTAGCATATATCATTAAAAATATAAATTTAGCAAAATCTAGAAAATACCAAAACTAACTAATTGCCACTAAATTTATTAGCATGAACTATATTGGTATTAAAAACAATTATTTTATTTTGAATAAAAAATTACTGAATTTTTAGTAACAACAAATATGTTTGTAAGTAATCAAATAAAATGCCATGATAATCTTTTATAATTACACAATCTACTAAGTAATTTCTCTGTAATTTTGGTATGATTTGAAATGTTAGTTTTTATTAAAATTTTAACAATTACTTTATAGGAAAAAAAATTATATTATATAATAAGTATTAATATACTTAGTAACATTAGATTTTCCTGTTAATTTTTAGATAAATTAATTTGTACTATTACTACATAATATATGAATATGTTAAAATTCGTAACTTTTTAATTTAATATATTTGTTATAATGTATCAAATATGATATTTGAAATATTTTTAATATAATATGGGGTCAAGATGTATACAACGAACTTGATTTTTATTGAATTCACATGAAGCATAATGTTGATCAGCCTCTAATAATGGTACTATTGTTTCACAGCCAATATTTAAACAAGTTACTTTTTGCTCATCTATTTCTCGTTTTGTGTAGTTATCAGGAAATAATTCTTCTATTGATAGGGGTGAAGAATCGATTGGACAACTTTGACTTTGACGTCTATAAAAATAAAAAAATAATAAATTATAAAAATCAATATTTCAAAAATATATTTGTAAGATATATAATATTGAAATAGATTTAAAACGTTTAAAAATATATTCTTATCTTACATTTAAACCTGTTGTTCCACCACTTCTCTTATTGCACTAATTTCTCAGTCATAAATTAACTATTCATTTGTAACTACCCATAAACATATAAAACATTTGCCTATGATTTAGCCACATCTTCTATTTAATAGTCTCAAAAGTATTATACTTGCAATTTAAATGTATTCTTTAATTCTTAAATGTTTTAATATAATCTAATTCCATTCAAATTGCAATTTTGTAATTTTTGAATAAAGTTTTTTTTATAATAGGTATTTTAATATATATTCATAATAGTTAGCATTGTATATTAAAAGATTTAGATATATTATACAAAAATATTACTATATTTTAATGTTTGCTTACTTAAGCCATGCACATATACATTCGGAACAAAAGCGATGTCCGCATTTCGTCAGCATAGGATCCTTAAGACAATTGAGACAAATAGAACATTCAAACCGAGGATCTATCACTGATAGCATTTTCTAACTATAAAAAATTAATAATATTAATAATAATTAATTTTGGATTCTATGATCTACAGTTTATAAATTATAAATTAAAATTAACAGTAAAACTTATTTGTTATGTTGAATATAAAAATACTTGAGTATCAACTAGTGATAGTTATCAAAAAGGGTTAAAATCAATTTATATACAGTTTTTAACAGATTGGTAAATTAGACATATTTTAATTACATATTTAATCATCATATCTTTTAAAATTATGTTAGTTTATATTTGTTTAGTACCTATCATTAATTAATTGTACATTACATTTGTGGAAAAAATGGATTGGGTAAGTTAATATGTTATGAAAATAGATGATTCAGAGACATTGAGAGTTGATATATAAAAATTAATGTAGTAGGTAAGAGGGGGGAGAGAAAGATTAAAAAATAGTTGGATACATAAAATTGAGAGTGATATGAAGATACCTGCTATGAATGAATGTAGTGTAGGTGATCAAAATCTATGGAGGTGTATAAAACTAAGGTGGCCGACCCCATATAGTTGGGAGGTAAGGCGTAGAAGAAGATTTAATTACACATTTTAAATTAATTCCCTTGAAAAAATATAATGAGAATAAGATTTGTTTCATAATATTCATATATAATTAGGGATGGGATTTTGATGAAATGTCATGTTTTTTTAGCACAGTAATAAAAAAAAATAATATTGTTTAGGCAATACTGTATTTATAATACAATATTTTAATATAATGTTTATTTGACATTTTTTGACATTAAAATTAGCTTTATAGGTTCTATTTATGTTGTTTTAAAAGCATTTGTAAAGTTTTAGAGAAGTTTTCAGAAAAAACATATTAAACAAATATAGGTTTATAAATAGGTACTACAGAATATATCTAAAATTATAGATGGCAACAATCAAAAAAAATATGCCAGAAGATATAACATCAGAGAATATTTTATATTTTAAACATGTTCCTGTAACAACTATAGTTGTTAGCTTAAGCTTTTTTGTCTATAAAATTATATTATATGACCTGACGTTCATTATTGTTCAAAAATATTAAAAAACAAAAAATTAATACTTCCTATAGTTATATAATTATTAATTACAATTAATTTTTAAATTATTATTTTAGATTGAGAAAAATAGAATACTTATTAGGCCATAAATAATTATAAATTATAATTAAAACATTCAAAATATCAATATATTTTTATAAAAATAATATAACGTTTTTATGTAAATATAAATAAAAATTAATATAAATCAATTTTAAACCCATTTTAGTAGTGCTTTTTCTAGATTAATTAGTGACTTTTGCATTTTTCGTACTTTTTTAGAGCATTAAGATACCAACCATTAATATTATACTATAAAATTATAAACCATGATAAAATAAATCTATTTTAACATGCTATAAACTTTAAATTACATATTTTAAACTTAATTATATAATACCACTTATCTAAGTAACATAAAAATATGTGGCCTATTATGGAAATATTCAAATGTAATATACTTATATAACTGCATACCAAGTATTGTGTTTTGTTCCAAGTGAAGATCAGTGTCCACAACTTAATCGATATTATGCACAAATAATAACATTAATAACTTGATCACAAACTAAAATCTAAATAGTATTCAAGTATTGTAGAACTGTAGGTATATGTAATATAAAAACGAGTAAGAAATTAAAAACCATTTTTCGTTGATATTGCGTACTTAAATGTTAATTTAAATAATTTAAATTCAATAATAATATATAAATTAACACAATATTAAATAGACCAAATTAATAAATTAAACTGTCAGAACTAATAAGACACGCCATTGTATATTTTCGTTTACAAGTTATAACACCGTGCCATCCTATATTATTCCTACAAAGTACACATTACAAAAAAATATAGTAGAAATTATCGCTTAAATTATTCTATTCTGTGGTTCCTAATACCGTTCTTCTGGCAAGTGCCAACATCATTATGCCGTGGTCTACTAGTAAGCCATTGTTAGCCGTCGGGCACTCGCGCAGGTGCAAGGTGTAGTGCATGTATCAATGTATTATCAAATTACAAATATTTATTGTCTTGTTACCGTTACCTATATGATCTTAAAATCGTATACCTACTATAATATTATGCATTACGTACACATATTATACATTTTTTTTTTTCGTATATAATAATAATATGACAATTAATACAAATTTTGGTCTATAAATTTATAATAATAACTACCTATTGAATATTTCATTTATTTATTACTATTAACAATATTAATAGTAAATAATTACAATTTGTTGACCCCCGTCAAGGAGTACCAAACTACTAACACAATCGTGTCGTGTCTCCCCACTCGTCATAAATCATAATCGATTTTACTTTGTTTTTTCTCAAAAATTACAATGTTGCATAGAAAGAAAAAGTTTTGTTGTAATACAATTTGCTATACTATAATCGTTATTACGATAATAATAATTAATAATTATAAAATTTCACGTATTACCTATTACATTTTTAAAAAATTTAATATATAATAATATATATATATTATAAAAATCAATTTGTTGGATTATACCATAGGGCATAGATTAATATACATATTCATTATAATATAATACATATTATCTATTATATACAATGAAATATTACATTATATATTTTAATCTATAATCATGTCATAATATTATAGTGTGTTATATGTATTACTATTTGCTAGAAGTTCAGTATTCTATAAAAAATTAAAAAGTATATATAGATTAGTGTTTAATGTTAATATGTGTATTGCCTATATACTTGATAAAATATACCTATATTATGTTTTATGTGTAGGTATATGGCGTAAAAAATATTGATGAAAACCTTTAAAAATTAAATTTAAAAATGTAGTAATAATATATAATATAATAGCAAATATATAATATAAGAATGACTATTATATAGGTGTTAATGTATGATAGTCACACAGTCAAAACTACAGTTCAGGCATAAGCGCAATTAGATTATGGCTGGAGAGGCTTAGCCCTCCAAAATTACTCATAGCCTTTTAAAATAAGATAATTCTCAATTTTTTTTTTTTTAAATATTTTAATTTAAGGCTATAGCCCCCTAATTTTAGCACTAGTTGCGCCAGTGGGTACAGAGCAGTCATAGCCTGTCCTAATGACACGGCGAGAACGAGAATTATATCATAATTTTATGGGATTTAATTATTATTTAAAATCAAAACTCTGATGTTTGCTCAGAAAATGGAAGTAATGTTCTATCTATGAGTTGGATTATCAGGTAGTTATTAGATATAGTTATTGTTTTTTGATGGCGAGTAGATAATTTTGAAAATTTTCGGCCTGTCTTAATAAAATTGTCCAGTTTCGCTTATGGTAGCAACTATATGTAACTGTATTTTTTACAATAACTATTTACCATAATAATTAAAAATATAAAATCGGACAAGAGAACGACCAGCAAATCTAATAATAATTAACCTCTCGGTTGATTGAACATTTTGAGAACCCACTGTTGATAATACACTTACACACACAACGACATACACATGATGTGTATTGTGTATACTGTATAATGTATAGTGACTATAGTGTATGGTAGAGCGCTGTTATATAGATGAGTGTGTAGTGTGTAGTGTATAAATCAGTATACGCGTGTCCTTGTTGGGTCAGTTTATCGCCCCCACTTATACGGCGGTCTGGAATGTGAACCTGCATAGTGCATCCTGCCCTACACTTGGCAGAGAGTACACACTACACAGGCTGCCACAGTCTCACGGCCTATAAAAGATCCTTAAACCCCTCGGAGACTGTAGTGTAGAGGGAAAATAATAAAAAAACATCCCGAACGCCATTTTGAGTGTATATCTTATACGGTGTGTATAATGTATTGTTGATTTTTTTTGCCGTATTTTTTTCCGCCTATTATTCGTTCGTTACGACATATTCATAACGAAAAATAAATTATTAAATTTAAACAGTGCAACACTAGATTATTGTATCCAGTGATAAATATATATAAAATCTAACTACGTATATTTCTATCTTCATTAGGACTTGGCAATTAGGTAAGTACGACGACCAACACAAATTGTGTTTCAGTTATAGCCTAATAGCTACAAGTATTAAGTAATGATTATTAATTTGTACGATTATAATATATGTTTCAGAGCAACATAGCGTGATACTGTGAACTATACCATGAGCTACCCATCTCGAGGAAGTATGTAGTTTTGTTAATATATCAATTCGACTTTATAATATATTTGTATGATTATATATTATGTATTAAATTCATATTGAAATAGTGGCCAGCAACATGGCAAACCCAATCAATGAGGCTATGGATATCAAAGATCCTTCATTGGTATGGCAACAAAGTAACCAGTATTTACCTGATTCTGGTATACAATCTGGGGGTAGTACTCAGACACATTCTATTACTACCAAAGAAGATGACATGGAAAGAGATCGACTTTTGTTTGATCTCGATCAAGGATTTCCACAATCATTTCCTCACGATCAAGTTGAAGGTATTTAATAGAAATATCGGCATAATATATATATGATCATTTAATATTTATAACATTTTTAGGCATGACTCAACATTTGAATCAAACATGTAGTGAAAACCTAGAAGATGAAGTTGAAATGCCTGCTCAATTCAATATTAATAGTGCAGTAAACGTACAAAATATGACAGGACCAAGTCAAATGTTGAAATACGCAGTTGTAAATCTAATCAACTATCAAGATAATGCTGAACTTGCCACCTGGGCTATTCCAGAGTTAATCAAGTTATTAAATGATGAAGATCAAGTAGTTGTATCTCAAGCTGCTGTCATGGTATATCAACTTTCTAATCGAGAAGCTGCATTACATGCAATTATAAACAGTCCACAAGTATAATTTTTATATTATATTTAATTACATTTTTAAAAAAAGTAATGCATATTTATTTAACTATTTATAGATGATTGCTACATTAATCAAATCTATATCAAACAGTAATGATTTAGAAACTACAATTGGGGCAGTTGGAACATTACGAAATTTGTCCAATCACCGTCAGGGCTTATTAGCAATTTTTAAAAGTGGAGGAATTCCAGCTTTAGTTAAATTAATGAGGTTATTATTTTATTTTATTATAAATATGTTTAACAATATGTTTCCTAATTGTATTGGTTTTTAATTACTCAACAGTTCTCCAGTTGTATCTATTTTACGAGATGCGGTAATAACTATTCATAATCTGTTGTTGCATCAAGATGGTTCTAAAATAGCTGTTCGTGTTGCTGGTGGTTTGCAAAAAATGATATCTTTATTAACATTCAAATCAAATAGCCATTCAATTACTGTAAAGTTTTTAACAATTATCACTGATTGTTTACATATTTTGGCTTGTGGAAATCAAGAAAGCAAATTAATTATACTGGCTGCTCAAGGGCATGTTGAACTTGTGCGCATTATGCGTTCCTACAATTATGAAAAATTATTGTGGCTCACTTGTCGTGTTTTAAAGGGTATTAATATTTGTATATTTTTAAAATTTTATATAATTATTAATGTATTTTTATATCATATATAGTATTATCGGTATGTTCACGAAATAAACCAGCTATTGTGGAAGCAGGTGGAATGCAAGCTTTAGCAATGCATCTTCAACACGATAGTCAACAATTGGTATATAATGTTTTATGGACTTTGAGAAACTTATCAGATGCAGGAACTAAGGTAATATACATACTATGAAATATACATATATGAAAACAAATATTGATTAATAATTTTTAAAATGAGTTATTTTAATCCCAAACAAAATTTGGAACTTTATGTTTTTAATATTCGTATGATGTTTTGAATTCATAATTATTGTTTAATTAGTTTATCTTATATTATAAACTATCAAATTTGTTAAGTTGTTTGGTAGTCACAAAATTAAAAATTTTAAATAGATACAAGAATTACATTCCAATAATTTTGTTTGGAATTAAATTATTTAAATTACTTTTTTTTTTAATTTCTACTAAATTTCAAAACAGTCACGACATTCTCAATAATTATTTCTTTATAAAAAAAATGAAAATAAAGATGTTTGAGAAAATATGAAATAAGAACTTAAAATTTACCTAAAACCTAAACAATTTAGGTTGATGGATTAGAACAACTATTGCAATCATTAGTGGCAGCATTAGGACACTCAAATATAAACATAGTAACTTGTGCTGCTGGTATATTATCAAATTTGACTTGTAATAACCAGAGAAATAAGTTGACTGTGTGTCAATTTGGAGGAGTTGAAGCCCTTATTCGAGCAGTCATGAATGCTGGAGATAATGAAGAGATAACTAAACCCGCTGTAAATTTTTGATTTCAACTTTTTTAGTAGTCTGAATAATAATGTATTAATTAATGTATTTTATATCTAGGTTTGTGCTTTAAGACATTTAACATCAGGACACGCTGAAGTTGAAAATGCCCAAAACTCATTTTGTCGAACAGGTGGTGTTCAAGTAGTAGCCAAGCTATTGCAACCATCATCACATTGGCCTCTTATAAAAGCTGTCATTGGTTTAATAAAAAATATAGCTCAATGTAAAGCAACACATGGACTACTTCGTGAACACAATGCCATACATAATTTAGTTGGACTTTTAATGCGAGCTTTCCAAGATTTTCAAAATGTAATTACTATTTTATTAAATTTATTAATGTGAAATTGTTTTATTATTAATAATTTATTGTTTTAGCATTCAAATACTAGTGTAAAACCAGAAGGAGTTCGAATGGAAGAGGTTATTGAATGTGTTACTGGAACAGTACATATCTTAGCTAAAGAACCACAAAGTCGATCAATCATGCGTTCTCAACAAGGATTTATGACTATATTAATACAGTTATTATTTAATAATTTTGAAAATATACAACGTTTGGCAGCTGATACATTAAATGAGTTAGCTGCTGATAAAGAAGGTGCTGATATGATTGAAGGCGAAGGCGGAACTGCTTCACTCAGTGAATTATTACATTGTGGAAATGAATCTCTTGGTTAGTATTCTTCTTTACCCATAATATTGTATTAAATAGATCTTTCATATTATTATTTTTTTATTATAGCTACATGTGCAGCTGCTGTACTATCGAGGGTTTCTGAACATAAGTTACAAAAATGTCTTTCTATGGAACTCACTAACTCATTATTTAGTGAAGATCAAAATTTATGGCCATCGAGTGATCTTGGTATAGCACCAGATCTCCAGGTATATATTTTTATTTTGTTAAATATTTCATTACTGTGTGAATATTATATAAAACACAAAAGCGAGATATAGAAATCTTCATAGTATCTATGAAACTATTGGTAAGTTAAGTGATTAAATTAGATTTGTGTGTTGGTAATTAATCCATAGGCAAGTTTTATTGTATAATTTGTATATAGGTATACATATATATATTACAATATATTTTGCACATTTAATACATTTTCATTAGTTCCTTTTTGTTATAGCTTGACACAATATTTTTTCATTATTATTAGTTTATATAGTTTAAAGTAGTATTTAATATTTATATTCTTAGACATTAAATGTGTTAGAATTGCACACCTTTTATGAGCATTGTTTGAGCTTTTGTGTTTTTCGACCAACAGGACATGATAGGTGTGAACGAGTATGATATATATGATCAAGGATTGAGCACTGTCTACAATAGTGTAGGGTCACCCAAACGCAGTGCTTCAGGTACACTTTAATTACAAAACAATTGCTTGAATGTACTTTGCTTAGTAGATTACAAAATTGATTAAACTCATTAACTCATTAATATGGATATGCTCGGGATCTGGTAAGTTATAATACTAACTAATATTACTAATACTCATAAGTAATTAATACAATACATTTTTAAAAATTGTTCTTATTAATAACTTAAATTGCATGTTATAGTTGTATTATTTCATTGTCTAAAAATACAATACAAATATCTTACTTATACATATATACATATATGTATTATTACATTAAAATAATATTATATTATAATCAAAATTAAAGTAACTAACATATTATTAACTAATTAAATTAACATGAATTTTCGGATTTATTTTTGTCATAAGTTGTGTGCTTATGTTTTAGACACATTGTAGGTTCCATCTTCTGAGTTATTTTTGTTATTTAGCTGTAATTAATATGTGAACATAACTCTGAAAATGGTACCTTTAATGTGTCCAAAATGTCAGCGCAAAGTTACATGACAAGAATAAATATGAAAGAAAACTGTAAGGTAACTAACATATTAATCCGTATACATATATTTATATATATATGTATATGATTATGTATAATAGACTATAAATTATATAGCTTAAAACATATAACAAATTAGTAGATTATAATAGAAATAAATATTTTATACCTAACATAATATATTCCTAAACTAAAATTTAAAATTAACTGAATATTATTAATTTAAATGTTATTTGTTTGCTAACTGTTAGAATTATAAAAGTATATATTGAATGAGGTTTAATATATATATTTAATATATTTATCAGGGTATGACACGCTACCCTTAGATTCAATGGAAGGATTAGAAATTTGTCCTCAGCAAGATTCTAACTATGGTTCAATGGATGTCGATTTTGATCTTCAAAATGACTTGACATCCCTGCCACTATGAAATGAACAACATTTATTTGAAATTAAATGTTAAAATGTATGTGTTTTTTTTACTTATTTAAAATAATGTTTTATGTTTAAAATGTAGTTTTTATTATAATTTGTGTATGCCATAAGTTAAGGAATTTAAAGATTTAGTTAAGTGTCATTGAATACATAAACTAACTTACAGATGGCTGTAATTAAATGTTTTTAAAGTTTATATCAATTTAAACATGTGACTATATAATTGTTAAATTCCAGCAATAGTAAGATGAACAAAACAAAATTATTATATTAATGTTTTATTTATCAGTGAGACTTATTTGAAATAAATTTTATTATATGTACTATGTAGTATGTAATTTTATTTTATTATAAAATTAGAATGTTTAATGCTTCAACAGTTGCATTTTATTTATTTTTTTTCTAATATTTATATAGCTTTTGTTGTAATAGATTTTTGGAAAATAATATTTGATATTCCAATTTATTATTTATTATTTGTATTTATTTAAAAAAATGACTTGTGTATTAACATTTTATAAAAAAATTATAGTAGAATTTTGTGTGACTGAACGTCAAATTGAGAGAAGGAAAAAATAAGACAAATCAAATGTTTCCTGTACTTCATATTTAATATTTGTGAAATAAATATTAAATATTAATATTTGCTACATAAATGTAGCATGTAGCAGTTATTCCCCAACTTAAAATAGATAATTATGTCTGGATAAAATTTTGTTTGACAATTATAATTTAGAGATTAATATATTAAAATATTATGTACATATGTTAATATGTATGTTTATTCTTAATTTTAAAATATTGCAGTTATCAGATCTTTTACATATTTTTAAAGTTATCTACAAGGCTACAGTTCAAATAAATAAGGTTCTATTTTTCTTTTATTAATCTGTTAATTGTCATATATATTCTATATGGCTATATATAAGATAATATAAAAATTAAGGATATTCGACAGTTTCATATTAAGAGTCGTGAATTGGCAATTTCTTGTTTTGTATTAAACATAATTGTGAATTTTCATGATTATTGGTTTCTGAATAAGCTAAGACAAATAATACTTCTAAACAATAATAAAGGCACGACATGTTATTTTCATTTCATCAATAATATAGTTTTTTAAAGTTGTTAAAAAATCAATCAAATATTTCCATTTTAATAGCCTATTTTTAGTATACCTATATTTTTAAAAATAATCTGGTATGAACATGGATAATTAATAAAAGACCACTATAAGAAAATTTATAGAAATTTTAACGACCCTTGACCAAAAGCCCATTAGCAGCTTGTTTAGTTATTAAAATGAAGTAACCTAACCCAGTTTTTTCTTACATGGTCATGATATTTTCATCTATTTTCTTATGCAATATAATACTTTTTAATTGTAACATTTCGTGTACAATATATACGTCAGTGGCTCATTGAGTATGTAAACATAGATTAAATATGTCTATGAATCTATAAAAATTATGAGGGATGATACGCCTATGTTATCTTTCCTACGGTATTACTACAACGGGTCACACTGATAGCAAGAAAAATTAGTATCGACCGTACTCCGTTCCCCACCCCCGCCATAACACAACAACCCAATACTCGGCATAGAAATATGCTAGAATAAATAGTAAATATTCTGTCGTACTCGGCACTCACGTAAACACGTAATACACATTCCATTTCCGTTCGATCATCGTTGTCAATTGTCATTGTTTTGTTTTGATTATAAACTATACCACTATTACACTTTGTAGTATAAAGTTTTTTTGTACAACTTTATTCAAATATTCAGTCATTTTTGTGTTACTACGTCCGATTTCAGTAACCAGTCGATTCGTTATAAAATTGGTAGCGTTGGTGTACTAACTCTACTGGATTCTAGTTCGCACTAATTATTTAGTAATGTTTATGTGATTTTAATTTTCATCACCGTCATTGAATATATTAAAAGTGAGTAGCTACAACGTCGTATATGATTAATACTTAATTAGTACTGTATTAACAACCTAAATAATGAAATAATTTTTGCTTACATATTAATATTATAATTTGTATATCATGAAGATTTTACATTTTTACAATGTCATCAAATTTATATAATTTAGTATACCTAGTATAGTTTTTGAGCTTGTTATAAATTATTTTGACATTTTGTCTCTACGATAATTGGTATAGGGATAATCAATTTTGGGTATTATTTAAATCTCGTCACTAATTAGTTATATACTTGGGATAGAGTGAGTAATAACCAGACATGATGAGTCATAGAATACACAGAAATACCATTGTAAATAAAAAACTAACTTGTTGGGTTAAGTAGTAAATGTAAAACTATAATGCAACTGTTTAGTATTAAGTTTAATTAGGGCATACATTTAAATGAAAAAATCATTTTTTTCTGAATGTCCTAAAACGTATTTCATACATTAAAGAATTTAAAATTAAACTTTTATTTTACATATTCTTATTTTTAAAGCATTAGCATTATTGGAGAATTTTTTATATATTTATTATCTAAAACATTTTTTTTTTTCATTTCATTCTGATAAAAAAAATCTCAAAATTAACTTGGTTCAAAAAATAAAAAACAAAAGTAATAATATCCTTATATAATATGTTTAATTATTTAATATTTGGTATTATTAATTTTTTTATAATTATAATTATTTATGCATAAATTATAAAAGAATTTTTTATTATTTTAAATACTAATAGATAGATAATAATATATAGAACATAAAATTGTGTTTTTTTGAGGCAATTTTTTTGTCTTTTAGAGCATTTAAATCAATACTCTTATAATAATACATATATAGATATCAAAACAATTAAATATTATATTTATGATTAATAATAGTATTAAATTTTGTTCTTTCTGTTTTAATTGTAGTTCAAACAAAATGTATCAATCAAGAGTGTGTAAGTAAAATTGCTGTTAACTTAATATTAGGTATATTGAAACAATTTTATTTCATATATTATTTTAATACAGTGCCGAGCAACACAGGTTATTCTAAAGATACAGCTATGATGTGGCAACAGGGCGGTCAATATTTACCAGAATCCGGTATTCATTCTGGTGGAACGACACAAGCTCATTCTATCACTGATAAAGAAGATGATTTAGAACGAGATCAATTAATCTATGAACTTAATCAAGGATTTTCACATGGGTTTACACAAGATCAAGTTGATGGTATGGCCATTAAAATAATGTGAAACAATGTATCCTTAAACTGAACTTTAATTTCAGAAATGAATCAACAACTAAGTCAGTCCCGTACTCAAAGAGTCCGAGCAGCAATGTTTCCAGAAACTCTTGAAGAAGGTATTGAAATTCCTTCTACACAATTTAATCAAGGACAGTTGACAGCTGTCCAACGATTAGCTGAGCCAAGTCAAATGCTGAAACATGCTGTAGTTAATTTAATTAATTATCAGGTAAATATTATAATATGTTTATTTAAAAGTTTAAGACAGTAAATAGTCTAAGGTAATTTTTATAATTTAGGATGATGCAGATTTAGCTACTAGAGCTATACCAGAACTTATTAAATTATTGAATGACGAAGATCAAGTTGTGGTATCACAAGCTACAATGATGGTTCATCAATTATCCAAAAAAGAAGCATCAAGACATGCTATAATGAATAGTCCACAAGTAAAATAATTTTTTTTTTTTTTTTTGATATAATTATAATAATTATTTTATTTATGTTAACAGATGGTTGCAGCTTTGGTTAAAGCATTGCAAAACAGTAATGATTTAGAAATGACAAGAGGTGCAGTTGGTACCTTACATAACTTATCACATCATAGACAAGGACTTTTAGCAATTTTTAAAAGTGGTGGCATACCAGCTCTTGTTAAACTACTTAGGTAATTAATAATAATTAATAGTTATAATTTATGTCTAATCAAATTTAATTGATATTTTTTTGAATTTAATTAGTTCTCCTGTTGAATCCATATTATATTATGCTATAACAACTTTACATAATTTGTTGCTTCATCAAGAGGGTTCAAAAATGGCTGTTCGTCTTGCTGGAGGTCTACAAAAAATGGTAGCACTTTTGCAACGTAACAATGTTAAATTTTTAACAATCATAACTGATTGCTTGCAAATATTGGCATATGGTAATCAAGAAAGTAAATTAATTATACTTGCTTCTCAAGGGCCTATTGAACTTGTACGTATTATGCGTTCATATGACTATGAAAAGCTTTTGTGGACAACATCTCGAGTTTTGAAAGGTTTGTAGTTATTATTATCTATTTAATAATCTAAAATGTGTTTTAATTAAATACAATTTGTATCAATTTTAGTTTTATCTGTGTGTTCGAGTAATAAACCAGCAATTGTTGAAGCTGGTGGCATGCAAGCTCTTGCTATGCATTTGCAACATGGTAGCCAACGTTTGGTACAAAATGCTTTATGGACTTTACGTAATTTATCTGATGCTGGAACTAAGGTATTTATAATCTATATTAACTATAAAAATATATTTTTAATCATGTATAATTTTTATTTTTAAGGTTGATGGATTAGAACAGCTGTTACAATCATTGGTAATTGCATTAAATCATTCAGATGTAAATGTAGTAACTTGTGCTGCTGGAATTTTATCAAATTTGACTTGTAATAATCAACGTAATAAAGTTACTGTTGTTCAAGTGGGTGGCGTGGAAGCATTAGTACAGACAATTATGAATGCTGGAGATCGTGAAGAAATAACTGAACCTGCTGTAATATTTTGATGATAAAAGTTTGATTATATTTATATTTTAAATATTTTCATATTTCAGGTATGTGCTTTAAGACATTTAACATCTAGACATGTTGAATCAGATAGTGCACAGAATGCAATACGACACATTGGGGGTATTCAAGTTATAGTAAAATTGTTACAACCTCCTTCTCGTTGGCCTCTTGTAAAAGCTGCCATTGGGCTTATTCGAAATGTAGCTCAATGTCAAGGAAATCATGTACCATTAAGAGAACATGGTGCGATACACCATTTAATACGTTTATTAATGAGAGCCTTTCAAGATATCCAAAGAGTATGTAATACATGCATACATATATGTATTAATATTTATTACTATATAATAGGGGTCTCACACGATATATGAATTATCGATATTGCAATATATCGGTGAAAAAAAAATTCAATTGCAATTAAATTATTTAAGCTGTGCTTGAATTGAAAAAATACTTTGAAAAAAAAACGCAAACGTGAATACAACACTCATTTTCAAAAAAATAATAGATTTTGAAAATTATTGTAGACTTATTGACTATAAAAAAAATAGTATTATAAATATGTGTTTATTACAAAGTTCTCAGAAACCAAAGATATTTTTGGCTCACCCATTGCACTATTGCAGGTTGCATAATTGTGCAATAAATATACTTAGAAATGTTTTGATAATATTTTATTGAAAAATGGGATTTCCGTACTATATCTAATATACCAATTATTATATTATTAAAAAAAAATAAATATTAAATATAAGTAATATCGTGATATTTATTTAAATATCGATATTGAAAATTCAATATTTGATATTGATATCGAAATTAGCCAAAAGATCTTCACAATATCGATATCTTTCGAGATATCTACTATATAATATATATGTATTAATATTAATACTAATAATTTAAATCATATTTATTTATTTCTAATATACTTTTCTAGACATCTACAACTAGTAGTGTAGCAGGATCTGGTAGATCACAATCGGGTGGTGTATATGCAGATGGAGTTCGTATGGAAGAAATTGTTGAAGGTACTACAGGTGCATTGCATATTCTTGCTCGAGAATCACATAATCGAGTACTTATGCGTTCCCAACAAGGATTAATTGCTGTGTTAGTTCAATTATTATTTAATGATATTGAAAATGTCCAACGAGTGGCTGCAGGTGCTCTATGTGAATTAGCTATTGATAAAGATGGTGCAGATATGATTGAAGCAGAAGGTGCTACAGCACCACTTACTGAATTATTACATTCTCGTAATGAAGGAGTTGGTAAATAAAACATTTTTGTGTGTGTTTAATGATTAATAATAACATAAATACTTTTTGATATTTGTTTTAAAGCCACATATGCAGCAGCAGTTTTATTCCGAATGTCAGAAGATAAACCAAATGATTATAAAAAACGATTATCAGCTGAGTTGAGCAATTCACTTTGCCGAGAAGATCAAAATACATGGCCACCTAATGATCTTGGATTGGGACCAGATCTTCAGGTAATTAAAACTTATTCAAATTTTTACTGAGTCTAATTTAACATGCAATATTTCTATTAGCCAGAGGCATACATCGTTTGTTGAGGTATGTTTTGGATTAAACATTAAAAGTAAATTATTGCTTTTTATCTGAATATTGCATTAATAAATATTTTAAATAGGTTTATTATGCATGGTGTTTTGTACACCTAGACAGTTTTGGCATGAAAAATGATATTGTACATTATTTTTACATTATACATTATTTTGTTGTACAGTAGTTAGATTTGTTTTGTATATTTTGTAAACAGGACGCATACGATCTGTATGGTCATGGACTTGGTAGCGTGCACAATGGAATGAGCCCAATGCGACATAACAACTACCACCAACAATCAGGTATACATTTGTTAAAGATCTAGCTAAATATTTGCTTTACTATTCTAATTATTCTGTGATTGTTTTGCATGCAATTCTTCATTAACAGTAAGTATAAAGTAATTAAAAATTACTAACTCATTAATAAATTATTTTAATTTAACTTATTATTAACCTACATTCTAATGTTTTTTTTTTTTTTTTACCTATCTTTTATATTATAATATACATTTATATTTAAATGCAATTCTTATTTCTGATATGACTAATCCTAATATTAGAGTTTCAACCAAACTGAACTATTAATAATGAAAAATCTATATATTCGAAATAAATTATCAGGATAAAAGTTTGGTTCGAAAATTTGTAATAAAAAAATTTAATTTCTTAACTGAATTTCGGATAGTTTTTCACATTACTTATTTCCTTGTTTATTCATTGAAGGTTAATGGTTTGCGATTTGTATTTTAGCTATAAAAAGTGTTTAAATTACTTAATTTTTAATTTGATAATTAAATTAATATGTATATTTAATATTTATATTGATACTAATTTTTTTTTTTTTTTTGTTTATTACATATTATATATTTTTCTAAATTTTTGATATTTAATCACCATCTAAAAAGCAGAAAGCAGTATCAACTTTTCAAATAGCAAAATATAATTTTAATAAAGAATTTATGGAAATTTCCGTGCTTGTCTTCAAAATTTAATGAATATTTTCTGAGTAATAAATATTGAAAATTAAAGATGAGGGAATTAGAAAAAACAATTTTTGAAAATCAAATTAAAAAATATAAATAATTTACAATCTATCTCGTCAATATGGTGAAAATTTCAACATATAATACCAAAATAATATGATTCATAATATATGTCTATAATTTTTAATTATATAAACATTTTATAATATTATGTAATATAATGTGATTAAATATTTAAATAATAAATATACAATATATGTATTTTAATATTTTGGCATTTCCGAATAGTCAGATGCAATTTACCAATGATAATAATTAGTGGGTAACTTGTGTTTGTAAAATTACTTGCTCTTATCAATTTGGGACATAAGTATTATACACCGAAATAAATAATACTGATTAAACATTTAACCATATATTTTTAATTACTTAAATTATTATGTGCTATTGATTTGTTTATTTGGTTATGTTAACTTGTATTTGTTTATTATAAAATAAAAGTAATAATAAAATGATTTTGTATATTTTAAGGGTATGACACGTTACCAATAGACTCTATGCAAGGCTTAGAAATATGTTCTCAACAAGAATCTAATTGTAGTCCAATGGATGTGGTGACAGCTAATGATATTGATTTTGGGCGTCTAGGAGATTTACCTGAACCTCCACAAGATAACAATCAAGTAGCTGCTTGGTATGATACTGACCTATAAGTTTTATTAAAATGATAATATATATATAGTCTAATAAGTATTACATATGAATAGATTACATTTTTTATATTGTAAAATAATTTAAGTTGATTGTATAGATAATTAATAAGTAAATAACTTTTTGTTGTAAAACAATTATTCCAGTAATATTATCCTAATTGTTTGACATAGATAAGAGATTGTAATGATAACAAAGATTTATAATAAGTATATTATGATGGCTATTGATTAAATCGTATAATTCTAATTATGCTCTAACATCATAACTTAAATCTGGCACAATTTATGAATTTTTTACATTGATAATTTATATCAAATATTGTATGTCTTAAATATTTATCATTGTGTGCATTAATTTAATATAAGTTAGTATATATAATTTTGTTTCATACCAAATATTAAAAAGCTCTTAATATTTGTAGTAATTGATCTGTTATTTTTTTGTTTTTACAATGTCTTCAACTCTTTAATATTTTCAAGACAATGATTTATTTTAATGAAAAACTAAATATTTAAACAAAGTAAATTTAACAATACACATTTATTTATTATTTGACATATAATTGCATTGCCATAAAATCACAAATTATTTCATTTTATATTAGATTTATTTATATGTATTTATACCAATATTATATTATGTTTAATTTTATTAAATAAATTTGTTTTATTATTATTTTACTTAATATAATTTATATTAATGTAAAACTTATACTTATTTATCAACCTTAATACCTAATATGCTCTTTCTATAAATCATTTTTTAAAAATATAAATATTATATGATTTATTTTTAGTTAAAATTGTAATGATTTACATAATATTAGCATGTTATTATTGTTTCATATTTATTTGTCTTTATAGTGTTTTTTAATACATTTATTGAGATTTTTCAACAAATTTCTGTGGTCTAGTTAATTTTTGAGAGGCATAGCCCATCATAAATTCACTATAAATAAATATCATAATATACATAATAATATTTTAACTTGTAACGTGATCAAATCCAGTTGCAATGTATTATAATGTAATAATATGTCATCATCAATTAAAACATTGAATATCCATATAACATCATATTATAATTTATAAGTATAACATTTCGTATACTCGTACCTACGCTTAGTGAAAAATTGCAGCCATTTGGTGTTGTCATCATCGTCATACAATGAAAGCATATAGTTAAGTCTTCAAAAACTTGCTTGAAAAAATGTACGCACCAATTAAGGCACTATATACTTTATAATTTATAGTATGCAGCAGTAGGCAGTGGCAGCTAACTAGTAAATAAAGTGGTGCTCAAGCACGCCTTCATAATGTTGGTATGTAACTACTGGGTAAGTCGGTGTGAGTACAAAAAAATATTAAATTCTATTTGTAAAATTATTTTAATAAAATAATATTTGAATATTATATATTATCCGTTTTTTTTTATAAATAAAATTAATTTTTTTGAAGAAAACCTTGATGACTAGATAAACTTAGATGACTAAGTGGGTGGGTTTATTTTAGCGAACACCTGTTGTATTTTTAAGATAGCCGTCACTGATATGCAGTGTGTTCCAACTCGATCCATCAGAATGAATACGCCCCTCCCCTTTGTTACCATTGGTTAGATCCACCTTTGTGCAGTATGGAGGGTGTTGGAAAATTTTGGCATAATATAGTTGACAGGATTTTTTAATAAGATGTTAGAGGAAGAATTAAGAAAAAGTTAAATACTCATTTTTAAGAGTAAGGAAGATGTATAAGAATGTGTAAATTATAGACGTATAAAACTTATGAGTCACAGTATGAAGGTTTGGGAAAAGGTTATAGAAAAGAGAATAAGGATTGAAACAACGGTTTCGAGGAATCAGTTTGGGTTTATATTCATCAACAATGGAATCGATATTTTGTATAAAGTAGTTTGTGGAAAAAAAATGTTAAAAAAAAATTACAGAAAAACGGTAAAATTGCGGTTTCCGGAAATTTGATTTGAAATATTTTGGGATAACTAATGCAGTTTGTAACATAGAGACTTGTCAATTTTTTTGAGTATTCTCATACGTAGTTTACACACGTGGTAAAATTTTGGATCGTATTATCAGACATTATTATGATATATTGTATATATGACAGAGTTTCGGCGTTCCGCTCAGAATTGTATTTTCGAATATAATATCATTACATTCAAATCTTTATTACCTATAATTTATCACTAATTTCTCCAAAGATCAAAAGGACGTCCAAAATCGACATTCCCGCTTTTTTTTTATTGGTAAATAGCTATACATTTTATTTGGTACACAATATTTTTCATTCTTTATCCAAGTAAATGAAGTATAAAAAATACCTATAAATAATGGTAGTATAGGTAATTCAGGTGATAAATATAGGTAGGTAGTTCATAAAATTGTTGAATACATTTTGTTTATAAATATTAAAGTGTGGGTAATAATAAATCACGATTTAAGATAAAATTTATATAAGATATTATAATATCTTAAAAATTATTAATTATTTAGGTAGGTATGTAGTATCTTAAATCGTGTAATAAACTCAGAAAAATCTCACAATAAAAATTGTGTCTATGTAAAAAACTAAAAACAAAGGAAATAAATATTTTTTATATTAATTAAAAGACCTAGATTCATGATAATTATAATTAGGTAAGTATAATACGTCCAAAGCCAGGAAAAATAATTTAAATTAAGTAAATATTTATAAATAATCAAATAGACAATATTATATCAGTAATTGATAAAAGATTTTAATAGTAATTAATTAGTTAGGAATAATTAATTAGTTGGGAAATTATATATAGGTACATCGTACATATTTATATCGTTTCATCAAACTATAATGACTAATGAGTAGGGCAGAGGACTTGTAGCCCTAAAAAGTCACCAAATATGCACTTCAATATCCCAAAATATGCATTTATATGCAAAATAAAATATACCTAAAATATGCTTTAAAAATATACATTTACACCAAAAATATGCATTTTAAAATTAAAAATTAAATTATTTTTATTTACTTTTTGTATTTTATTTAATATGTATTATTTATTTTACTTTGTTACATCTTTAAATTATTATTGAAATTAATATTAAAATAAACATGTATATCGTTATGTAAACATTTATCAATCTATAAATAAAGTTAACATACGAAAAACTAATCTTATCGGCAATCCTCGGGCGCTTCTAGGAAAAGTGTTCATCCGCGGACAGTCAACAACCATATAATATGATAAAAATTAAAAATATATTTAAATTCATAAATTTGCGTGGAAAAAATAATGATAAAATTATTAATTCAATTAAATATGTCTCAAAAACTATAAAATGGGAGAAATATGTCCTAAAAACAAAAAAACTCAAAATATGCATTAATATGCACAATAAAATTACAAATCTAGTTTTGTCTTGGCATAAAACGTATTTGTTTCTTACTCTGCTATTTTTTTGACTATGTAAAACAAATATGCTAATGCTACAAGTCCTCTGCCCTACTAATGAGTAATCGATAGTAATAATTAGCAGTAAGCGCATTACCTTAAAATGTTAACAAATTGAGTAGATAGCTAACTTAAAAAAATTTAATTTATATAATCACGGTTTTCTGTAGTTTACTGTGTATATAAGACAGAACAGAATGGTACAGTTACTTATAATATTATTGTGTTATACATATTTTGTAACCACAAAATGATTATTTTATAACTGTGAAATCATAACGAGATAAAGCTAATGTCATTTAAAGTCTGGCAATTATTTTAACTAATGGATTTCTAAAAATTTGTATCCTTATAAGTTGTATTATGGCGAGCTAAAAAAAAAAACTGGAACGGGGGAAATGTTGGTGAAAGTGATCACCCCGACTTCCCGACCGCTCTATCAAACATCAAACGGATACAGGTAAAACTATCGGTAGTTTTAGTACATGTGCAAACAGTCTCTTCACGAGGATGTAAGAATATAGAAAAACAATGTTTTTAATTTATCTACGTTAAGTTTGTGTTACATTTACATCCGATTATTGTTACACAAATCGAAATATTATTTTTATTATTGAATATAGTTATACTTATTGGCTATATTATCCTCTATATATTATATTATAGTGTATTCCGTTTTAAACGTATTTCAAATTTAAATTATGTGTAAGTGATCGGTGTTTTATATTACTGTACTTATTCATAATGAAATGATAAAAATTAAATCGTTTGCGAAAAAATGTAAAAGACTGTGAAAATAATATGACGGGAAAAAATCTCTGGGATACAAAAGTGAGTAATTATATATAAATATACAATAAATTTTAAATTTATACATTATAGATTGTAGGTAGTTACTTCATTACTTGATTAAAATTTGTAGGTATACCTATTATATTATATAGTTACCTACCTACTTTATTTATTAGATAAAACACCCATCATCACACTTGTTGCATTTGTTTGTATAATACATATAATAATAAATAATATTCTAGTTTAAACTATTGTATAGGTAAACTATTCTTTAATATAATTGTTAATTTCTATTATTATTATAAGGAGAAAATTAAAATAATATACAACATTATAACTAAATACCTTAATCCAAAATATTAATCAAAGAATATATTATAGGTAATATTCACATTTTATTTTTTTCCAAAAATAGTTTTTATCGTAATAAAAATTGTCTTCGTTAAATTAGTTATCAATTTATCGTAATGTAAAAATGTAAAAACTAATTTAACATAATATATTTATTATGACTTACGAGTAATAAGTTATGAATAGGTTAGGGGCGCTATTTCAGTATAATTATAAGAGGAGCGAAAATTGAAGCAGGCCAAGTTTTACACCAATCAGGCCAAGTTTTACACCAATCAGGCCAATATTGTTTGATTTTAAAATTTTGTTAGTAATTAACGAATTCATTTGTAAAGTATTTTTCAGAAATGTACAAAGATTTTAGTTATAATTTTATAAAAAATATATCATTATTCATTGCTAAATAAACCACAAGAATACAAAATTTAAGACAAAATGGTACAAATATACAAAAGTACAATAAGTCCATGGTATTGTAGATTATGAAGGTGGAATTTGCATATTATGCTTCGGTGCGATAAAATAGGTAAAAAATAGGGGAGCTGTAGTCCACCCTGCCACCCCCCCCAAATGGCGTCCCTGGAGTAGCCATATAGGTATATATAGAATTATACATAATTAATAAGTATATATCTCTTCTTTATACTTAGTATTATAATTTATAATAATATATACGTATATCAGAATAATAAAATAATTATAAAGGTCAGTCGTGTGAAGATATATTTTTATTGTAATAAATGTACACACGTTAAATTCATATTTCAAATTATAATTTTCAATATTTCAAAATACACCAGACGGTTGTATTTCAGATCTTTATAGTTTAATAACATTAAACATATACAGTGTATATGTTTATGTCGTTAAAATATTAAGTACCTATATTATATAGTATAGCATTATACAATAAAATAGGTATTTATTATGTATTATTGTAATATATATATAGGTACCTACTATTCTGCGTTATACCTATTATGAACATCGTTATACAGAAGAACAGAGGCAAACATATTTATTCTTACATTTGTATTAGGTAAACATAAAAGTCGTATAAATAAATTTTTAAAACAATCAATTTCACTCAAAATTCAAACTTTGGATGCTTAATATAATGTTTTTATATGTATGTTGTGACTAATGATTATTGATATTTTTTATATTAAATTAAAGTAACCTGTATCAAAGTATTAACTTTTTAGACCTCCGTATATAAATATATCTAAATTATAAATTATTAAAAATCTATACTTTAGACAAAACAAATCAAAATAATTTGTTGTGAATCTACATCTAGATGTTGCTCAATTAAAACCTTCCTTTAAAAAACTTGATAGAACAAATGGAAAATGTTATTTCTAAAGTACTATATTTATTTTAATTATTCATCTAAAAGGCATTGACTACTGAATAAAGATGAAAAAAATATTTTGGTCAATATATACTAGTTTTTATCCAATTTTTTTACAAACACCTGCTTAAAAATTAATAAAAAAATATAGCATACATTATTGTAAATTATTACATTCTTTGAACACTGCAGATTAAAGATATGTTTTGTTTATAATTTAGTTAAACTATTAAAGGTTAATGATTATTATGTATAATGTATGTATTTATAACTAAACAAAAAAAAAAATAACTTACTTAATAACGATTAGTCACGATTATATTCATTACTATATTAGGTACTTATATAAGATCCTGTATTCTTGTCGTGTAGTAGAGTGTAAATAGTTTAGGTTTATTCATGCGAGTGTAATTAATTCAAATAAATACCTAAAGAGTGCGAAAGTTTAGAAAAGTGACTTCCTATTTTATTTTTGTGATTTAACTAAAATAAAATAATATTCATTCATTCTTTCATTACATTTTACATGAGTATAAATGGGTGTTATTTTAAACATTTTAACGTAATATAAAATTTGAAAATTCGTATGTTTTAGCAGTATCTAACAATCTCAGAAAGTAAGAACTATAAATGGTAATTGGCGGTGGGGAACATGTGAAAATATGTCTTAAAACTAAACTAATAAGTGTTTATAGGATGCGATAGATATTAATACAATTAAACATTGAAATTATAATATAGTTTTAAATTCATATAATTATGTATAGTTTTAACTTTTTAAGTAAATTAATAAAATAAAGTAAATTATTATTATTTTAAATATATATAATGTACTTATATAAGGTATTATGTTTTAGGTTTGAATACAATAATAAAAACTTTTGTAAAATTCATTCTGTAACGCACTATAACACGTCATATTTTCATTTATAATGAATTAAAACAAGTTTTTGTAACTCCTCTTGCATTTATATAGAAATATTTTAATTAATATTGAAAAATGTTACTTATTTACCGAATTAAGATTTAAGAATATGGTACTTAATCAGAAAATGTTGAATTTTTATTTCAGCAAAATGGTAAAAATATATTTACCTTCTTACAGTCACAAAATTTATATTCCCATATTCCCTCGTCAATATACACATGTAGCTAATAGTTTTATATTTTTTCGGTATAACTTATTTGTAATTATTCACGTTGGAGTCATATTATAATATTATGTAACACATTATAATATAGTTTTAGTAATAATTGCACATTACACATTTACACTTATCCTGAATTTGAAAGTTCATAAAGTTTATTATCGAATTATGAATTAATAATTGTTATATTATAGGTATACCTATATAAATAATTTTTTTTTAAATTAAATAACTATGAGACCCATTTTTTTGTAATTGCATACAAAAGGTCATTCATTCTAGGTATTCTTTCTATACATAATTTTTTTCCAACAACCCTAAACAATTGTATATTACAATAAAATAGAATATACCATTAATTTTCCAAACACAAAATAATAATTTAATATCAATGTAAACTATAAAGGCTTAATTTAAAAAAAAAAAACAATGAAATGTTTTAATAATAAAATAAAAAATTCGTGACTTTATACGTCATTATAGTAAAAAATTATCGTATTTTCTATACATAATATTAATATAATACGATTTCACACGTCGATTTTATCATTATAGTGTTCATAAGACTATAGTATTATATATATATATATATATATATATATATATAATACACATATTTGTGTATATTATTCGTTTTGTTGGCGATCCGCGTGAAAGCAAGAGAAACCACATACTAACGCTGTTCACGGGTATTGTGAATGTACATAATACATAATATTATACATTTATAATCATATTTAATATTTATCAATATCTCGTGATTCGCCGTATTTACGGCCTATACAGGAACGAAAGATTTTTTTTTTTTAATAATGTGTATAGTGTAAAAATATAACGAAATATTGATGTCATATATACGTGTGCGCGGATATTCGCGGAAATAACAAAATCAATAAATTATATTAAAAAAAAAACAATAACATATAGTATAATGTAATGGTACCTAGATAACCAATCCCAACAAACCGGATTATAGGTCGACGTGTCATCCGTCGTCCGAACAAAAAAATATACAAAGTAAACCTATATTGCACCGGACGCGCGTGTTTACCGAAGACCGCTCTGCACGTTTTTGACTACTTTTTAGTTTTTACCGCCTCACCACAATAAGTCCATGAACCTCATTATTATTATAATAGAACATATAAAATAAGTAGATAATATAATGCGTATATACCTAAATATAATATTTACAGGATGTCCTATCGTGTTTATCACCAAAAAATGTTTATAAATTTTATAAACATTACTTAAATTACTGAATAGTTTAAAAATTTATTTTTCCAGTAGATTTATAATTAGGGTAGAGGACTTGCATATTTATTTTACACAATCACAAAAACGGACAATTAAAAATTTAATTCGTTTTATGTTTAGATGAAGTATAATATGTATTTTTATTTTGTAAATAAATGTATATTTTCGGGTTTTTTTACTTTAAGTGCATATTTTGTAGACTTTTTTTTGCGTATTATGTTTTCTTAGTTTTTTTTTGCTTTTAGTAGATTTGATTAAAACACTATAAAGACAATCTGGTAAATAACGAGCAAATATCTTTATAAATTATATTTCGTGATTGTTTTTAATGTATATTTTCGGGTGTTTTAATACATTTATGTTTGCATATTTTATGGCAATGTATTTTAAAGCTACACGTCATTTATCCTGTTTATAATATTATATATTCATAATACGGTAGACGAGTTAGAATTTAGAAAAAATAGCAATCAATAATACGAACTACCATCATCACGCGTGAGCTTTTTGAACAATTTGAACTTAATATACTTGTCTAAAAAAAATTATATTGTAGTTGGGGGTGGGCATATATTATGTTTATGATGTATCATATATATATTATATTATACACAAACAATAACGTACAATCGTCCGTTATTTCTGGACGGACAACGAACAGTTGCCGTCGACCGATTTATCGCGATTATGTTCGAGACAAGACTCGTTAAGTAGTTTTTTTTATGTCGTTGTGCAGAGTGTTTTTTGAAATGCAGACGTTTACCGCGTTTATAATATAATATTATATACTTATATGCTATATATACATATATATACACTATACAAACACAATATACACGTTGAATATGTATACGACGCCGACGCAAAACTAGGTCAACTGCGCGCCGCTAGGTTAGCATAAACGATATAATTCCGGCTTTGTACTCGTAGCTTATAGGTATATACGTAAATCGCGTGCATTACGGATTGTTACGTCAAAGATGCACGAATTTTCGTCCGCGGATCGCGGTGCAAATTTGAAAATATTATTTATTTATTCAGTGTCATTATTGACATTATAATTTTTGTTTGTTTTGTTGATTATTTGTATGGTATAAACTAAAAACTACTATAAATTCGTATATAGGTAATCGAAAGGTGGAAAGCGAAACGAATTTAAATACACATTTTATATTGATATTATATACGTACTTACTCGCTACAACGTATTATCAGACATAAGTACGAACCTATATATAATCATTTTTCAATATCCTGACGCCTGATTTAAAGTTATAGATACACATACTGTTACACTTGTGTACCTACCTACTTGTATATAGTGATTATTTAATTAATTATTTTAACATGTAAAACTAAGAAAAATTCTAACGTGATCTTGTAATATACAAATATATAGTACCTAGGTATATAAAGTTTCAAACTGTATTTAAAATGATAAATAATCGCTAAACATATAAGTTAAAATGAAATTAAAAATAATTCAATTGTGACTACATTATTTTTAAAAACTGGTATAAATGTATAATAATTTCTGGAAGTGAAATATATCAATTTTTGTCAGAACTCATCAGTGTTTAATGTAAGTATATTAATGTAGAAAATGTTTATTTTATAAATAATTATATTCTGAATACAAATTTATATATATATATATATATAGGTAGATACAAATTTAATATAATATATACCTATTACATTACTACAATAATATTACTATTCACATAAAAATAAACAAATTAATGTATACATGTAGATTGATTGTAGTGTAGTTTAATGACTTTCGTTATTTTTATAAATAAGGTAATGGGAACCAAATTTTTCTCTCTCTAATTTCGCTCTTTTGTCAAATTCTAAATACACCTATTATGTTCATGAGAAATTACAGTTTTCGAGAAAACGTTTTCGATTTCATTACGTTTGCTTCCTTAGTAATTTAATCATTAATACATTTACACGGTAGTTTATTGCATGTGTTACTACTATACGAATACGATAAAGGACAATAAATATTAATTTTGTTAAAAAAGTTTCACTGAAAAATGAAAAATGATGTGCGAAATAATTGGATACTGACCACTTCTGAAATAAGATAGATGTGAATGAACCAATTTACGCGGCGAGTTTCGAAAATTATGTATTAAAAAAACTGTGGAACAATTATTATTAAAAACTAACTATTATAACAAAGATAGCGAGATAGGTAACCTGTTTGAGTGATGGATATTCCCAGATATTTAATTAGGTGTTTAGATTCTTACAATTTACATATTATAGATACAATAAATTATAATGTACCTAATCTAAAACTACTTACTACTATTAATATTATTTTATGGTGTATCAATTACTGTTATCAGTTTTATTTACGAATATTATAATTATATTTATGTCGTTTACTTACTTCACGGTTGAAAATTATCCATAATACCTACATATTATATAGGATATGTTAATATTTCCCTCTCTTGTATTCACCTAATTAAATTCATGATGAGAAATTTGCTAATCTCACGGATAGATTAACATGTAAACCGTGCTACATGTTAATACTATAGTTTTGAATTTTTGATAATAACGATATAATGAGGGTTATAACGTGTTTTTACCGCAGTAATTGGATCTTATTATAGATATTACTATATTAGATTCTAATCTAACTTCGTAAGTCTAAGCCCTGAGGCTGATTGGATTTGCGAAATTTCTACATTAGTAGTTGAAACATTAAACGTGCACCTATATGATATATCATTGTCGATCATTATCCATTATTTTTATTAGAATATTAGCATTGCGTTTTATGATTTTATTTTATTTAAAGAAAACTATTTATGTTTCCTAAATTATTATAGTTGTTCGTTTAAGAAACTTAGATAAATATATGTAATACGTATTATCTATAAGCTATTGTTATAATTTTAAACTTTTTGTAAATATATGTACTATATGTTATTATAATATTATTGGGTAATCAAAATTTCATTTTATAAAAATCGAGGAAATTACATACGTTTTAAATGTTATTTCAATTGTTTTTGTAACACCCTAGCTGAATATCGATGGTTTAAAAGCCAAATATGATAATATATTAAAAATGTTCAAAAGATTCAGAAAAGTCATATATTATAAAGTTTTCGTGTTTTTAAAATCATAAATTTGTTAAATTTAGATTATTAAATTATGTTTAAATATAAACATATTATATAAAATATAATATAATATATGTTTATGATATAAAACTTATCATAGAATAATTCATTAATTTAAGGCAATCAAAACCCTTCACTTTTTTAAAAATAATTCTTAAGTGGAGATAAAACGGACTTATTATAAATTACAATTGTTTTTATATTTGAATAATATGAACATATTTCACTATTTATTTATTAAATTTTATCAAAATTACGTTTAACAGTTTTGTCAAATATTATATGTCCGGACATATTATATTTAAAACAATTGTATGTCCCAACATTTTTGGACTTTTTATTTTTGTTTAATTCATAAAATGTCATATTATATTATATTACTATTTATAAAAAATACCATAGTCATTAGTTTTCATAGCTATATATTATATATATATATATACGAATCTACTTAAGTGTTTTAACTTATAGATAGGTATATAAGTACTTATAGCTATATAGGTTAGTAATATCATTGATTATAGAATAGAATCTATTCTATAATCAATGGTAATATGATACATGATTTTCGCGTCTAAATATAAATTTATTACGTATAGATAATTGATATAATAAAAACTATTTATATTTTTAATAAAACAATATGATATTATGATTTTCTGAAACATAGATGAAGATTAACCTAAATTTATTTCTATAAAAAATTGCTGAGAATTTTTTTCATGATGAATATTTAATACTTAATACTAATACATTATAAAAATAACTACTATATGTATATATTTTTTTTATTAGATCCATTGTGTGTTGTTTAATTGTAATTCTAGACATTCTTAACGGTTTAAAAATATGTTAATTAATTATTATAAGTATACTATACATTATACTATATAGTATATTATAATATTTGTTTTTTTTTACCTATATAGTTAACGTATATGACATATTAATCATGAATATCATTATTTATAAATTAAAATGTTTTTTATATAAACTTAAAAATAATATTTAAATAAAAGTAATTGAAATATTATGACTTGTATATAATTTAAAATGTTCATTTATACCTATAGGTACTATATAAATATATAATACTTTCTAAATTATATTTCAATAATATATTACCTATTTAAAAATGTGTAACGAAGTATATTAATTTTCACATTTGTTTTTATTAGTAATTTATGTATTGTTAACCAGTTTGTTGTATAAATATTTTAATTTATAGGTTAATGAATAATAATTACTAGTGCTTATGTATTATTTTTTTTTAAAGAAGATATTTTTTAACATATTGGTATATAATCTAGACATCGTGAGTGCTGCAGCGTGGCACGTCTATTTATGGCAATACATTAAAAACGTAAGGGTAATATTATATGTTTTTATTTAGTAATACGTATTATTTTACTCGATTACTTTTAATAGAGGTTTTATTGCTATGTTATTTGACCTACTAAAAAATCATCATACTTTTCGTTTTTATGTAGACATGATATTATTTTATACCTTAATATGTAGTTAAACCTAAAACGTTTAGCAACTGCACCATATATTATACTCGTATAATTGTCAGGATATCGTGGGCTCATCAAACGACCAATACGTGTCGGCGTCGGCATTGACCGTGATTTAAAGTTCTTCTATTCAGTTCAACGATTTTGACCTTCCATTGTGCTATCATCACGTGTCTTGGAATTGTATACTATATTTATATTAATTTGTGTAGTGTATTTATACGCACTGCGGAGCAATAAAATACTCGTGCAAGTTGCAGTCTTGCATAACCATTATTTTTGTTAAATAATAATATACTATTGTCTATAATACATACATAGTAAAATACGACTACGGACCGAGAAATAGAAATGGATGCAGTCAATAAGAACATAATTTTGTTATATTGAACGCACAATTTCATTGAAAATTATTATATTATTGTGATTATATATTAGTGATGCATTGCATAATGTTATAATAATCTATATTTATACAAAACTATATATTTATATCTATAAAACGCATTTTGCTATCGCTATGATTTGAGCACCCAATGGTGGATCTAGGATTTTCTCACGTGGAGGATATTAAATATGTGTGTACATTTATGCATAGGTATACTTTATTAATATAGACATAAAATAATAAATTTATGTTACAAAAAAGCTTTATTTTACTTACCAGAGGGGCTATGACCCCCATGTCACCCCGTAGATCGCACCACTGTGAGTACACACACAGAAATTAGAAATATTTACGTGTATATGTATTTTTTAGGTATCAGTTACAAGTGGAGCAGCTAGTTCCTATGCTTCGACAACAGACAGTGAACTCAAATTCACTAGAAAATTCAGTCAAAGATATCGATGGAAGTGTTGTATTATTGAAACGATTTTAGTATTCCTGTTGATATTTTCGTTATCCTTATACGCTGGATGTAAGTGGTTCATTGATTAATTATAATACTTTATTAGTAAAAAATGTAGATATTATTATTCTAAATTGCTTATATATAATGTTTATAATTTTCTAAATAATAATAAATTATCTATTGTTAATTACTATTCGGTATATATTTTATCAATAATATTTTTTTGTTTAACGATGCGAATCATAAGTTTCTCAACTAGATTCAATTATGTGAGTATACAGGTATAACCCATTATAACTTTTTTTGCGTTTGTAATTTAGTAGTTTAGTACTGTCATACTCTGGCATCCAGGTCATTAATAATAATCGATAAATCAAATTAGTTTATAAGTACTTTGAGCTCAATTTGATTTATTTGAGTAACATACAGTGCCACTGTATTGACAGTGTGTAAAAATAGTAAATATAAAATAGTTTAATACACCAATATAATCCGTTGACCATTCTATCTTATTATCAATAATATTACTGTATATACATTATTATGAGAATAAAACCAATTTACGTTCTTTAGAAATAATAATTGTATATATAGGTAACATTAAACAATATATAATATATGTATCATGTATGGTTTTCGAACAAAATTAAATATTGCGTCATAATTTGAATAGGTTTTGTGTGATTATTTATCTATATAATCAACAGTATAAAGGTGTATTGTATTATTGTAATATATCCCTACTTTGATATCATACAAAATTAAAATATTTAAAATTTAATGAAATCATTTTAACTAATTAAATGTAATATTAAATATATCTATCAATATTGTTTATTAAAATTGTATTATATTAAAACATAAAATTGTAAATAAACGAAATACATAGGTATTTTACTTGTATTAGTAGGTACGAATGTAGATACCTAGACGTTTCATTATTACTATTATATTAATAGGTATCTAATCTAGATCCACGATTTAAATTATCAAAATAAATTTAATCGAATGGTTATTTAAAAAAGATTAATGCCCTATATAAAAATTGATTAAAATTACAATCTATAATATTATCAACTGGAATCACGTTTTTTTTTTATGATTATCGGTTGTACATATGTATATATCTTTACATATCTTTTGGTTTAAATGTATAGGTACCTACGAAATCTTAGTAGATATATCGTATATAAATTGAAAAAAAAATAGTACCTATTAATATTATTTACAATTTTAATATCAATAATATAGAATTTTATTTATTTATTTTCAAAAATTACTTAGAAAGTTGAATTTGTTGTCATTGAAATCTAATTATTTCATTAGTTATATGTTATATTATATATAATATAATACAATTGGTAATACAAATATATAGGTAAAGTTATAAATTGTAACCTAGTAGCAGGGACGTGCCGAAGGTGTAGTTTTGGGGATTCAAACCACCCACAAATTGAAATAAAAAAATGAATATTTTTTTTATTTGTATATTTGTTTTACATATTATTATGCCATTTTTAAGTTACATACTACATTTTTAAGTTAAAACCACCATCAAAATAAAATCTTGAGGACACCCCTGCTATAGTAGGTACTTACTAATTTTTACCTATTTCTTCTTCTTGCAATTCCAATCAAGTGCCGCAAGTATGTATATATCGGAGGGGTGCAAGTAAATATAATTTTTTTAAATTATTATAATTTAAAATCAAATATTCAAATTGATTAACCCTCTATTATGATTTGAAACAATTATTTAGTGCAACGCACCTCCGATACCTATAGTTGCGACACTGTTTCTATACATTTCGGATGTTGGAAATCATAATCCATGTTTGATTTCTTTCTAATAATGTACGTAATAATTTACTTGATATCACTCCGAACCAATCTCGTAGATTTTTTAACCACGATATCGTTCTTCTTCCAAATCTTCTTTTCTCTTATATTTTTCCTTGAAATATAAATTTCAGTAATACACATCTTTTGTTATTTCTCATTGTGTAACCTAAACGTTCTAACTTTCTGGATTTAATAGTTATTATTTTTCCTTACGCATTTTTTGAACTAGGTACTCAAATTGGATACACCACCTAGCAATGAGGTTTATCTATTTATATGTAACTAATTTACTTGCATAGGTACAATTAAGGGGGAAGAGGTGACCCCTTTAAAATTATGAATAGCCCCTAAATGTGATATATTATATAATGTTTGAGAAGAGTTTGTTTCTTAAATAAAATGTTGGGAACTTGAATCCCTTCGAAATATTTACCCTAATTGCGCCTATGTTTATACTTGGTTATGTACCTATCAAGCAAAAATATATAGTCATAAAATCTTCATATAACTCGTTAACTGTGATAAAAACATATTGTTGAATGTTCTTAGTTTATTATTATTTTTAATAGGATTATAATATTATTTTGTATACTAAATTTTAATAAAATGTTTTTTTCTATAACCTCATAAAAATAGTTTTGCTAATAAATAAAAACTTGATGTATATTTTATAATAATAGGTAGTTTTTAATTAATTAAAATCATTAGTTTTTACTAATCAATACAATACATATAAAGTCCATACTCTGTATAGTTAGTATTATAGTTATTGAGCTAACGGTATTTTAGTTTTTTGTCTTTGGAATGAAACGTTATTCTCACGATACCGTAAAAAAACATAGGTACACGATTAAAATAATACAAATAGCTATATTTATATAAGAGGTCTACTATACCTACTGAGGTGTATTTTTGTGTATTATTATTCATGGGAAGTTTCGTCTTACTTCATTTGGAATTTATTCGGTTCAATAACTATATCAGAACTAATTGTATAATATATATATATAGCTATTACCTATAATATAATATGTATATTATATCATTATAAATAATGACGAGTTTATAGCTAGAAAAAAAATTCGTAGATTTTTTATAACAGTAGTTATTTAATAATAATATTCAAATTGCAAGAAATTATATATCAATTAAATAATATTGTAATAAATAATTTAATTTAGCTAATAATATTTTAAAAATCGAGAACAAATGTTATAAAGCTTCATCATAAATTATTATTCGATTATTGAATTACTTGTCCGAAAATGAAAAAAAAATGAATCGATTGTTATATGTAGTGAATATTTGTATTTATGTATGGTTCTATATTAAATGTATATACTTTTTGATAATTTTATTTAAGTTTTCAATATAAAAATCAATTTAAAATTATTCAATTTACACAGTATTATGTAGCTTTTAAGCTGATGAATGAACCATATTTTAAAAGCGTAATTGGAAAGTTCTTATAGCTACCATAGTGTCATAAGCTCTTAAAATTATAATTGTTAATTATAGCAGGCACATAGCTTGAAATGTAATATTATATCAGTTAATTTTTATTTTTTTTTTAAAGTTTTTTACTATTAAATTTGTATATAATACTTCAATAGTAATCAAATTATTATTTTTTTAATATATTTGGATTATGTATTTATGCTATTTATACATTAAACAATATTGTCCTCAACAAATTAACTAAGTATATATATATTTTTTTAAATATAAACGTTATTCGTCTTATCAGTATTTAAGTTAATTTATCATAATTTCTTTATTTTGTTTTAATAACTATAATTAGTCATTAAAATATATGCAGAATATATTTAAATATTATATACACGAATAAAAACAATAAATAATTTTATATACATTTTAAAATCTATATAGGTACTATCGTAGTTACATAACAATAATTTATTTTTAAAATAATAATAAAATAGTTATTGCTTATTATTACCAAATAAAATTTCAGATTTTACGAAAAGAAATTAAACTTTTATTAATCATACAATATACATTAAAGAGGAATTGGAAAGCTAACAAGAAATATTGGTGTAATAATGTGCATTAATATAAAATTATTTTTACAATAATGTTATGTATTACTTGTCGTAGAATCTCTATTTTGGAATTGCTTACACGGTTATGATTATTTATAATTATTTGGCCAGTAACCTAACTGAAATATTGTTATTTTGTATAGTATATAAAAAATATATAATAACAGTTTTAATTTGTCTCGATTGAAAGTGTAACAAAACGGCGATTCCTTTCACCCATGATCAACAATGTCCATTGTATTCTATTCATGCATTATATTATTTTCATGAATTGCTATTTTATTCCTCGTTAGAAATGCAAACAAAATTTGTAAATACAAATTTAAAATACAAGAAGGAAATTGTTTTTTCCAACTTAGTCAATTAGGTGCCGAGCGTGATTCAATTTATACGATTTTAGAAAAAATATACATAACAAAAAAATAATGTTCTATCTCTATAATATATCTTACCTACATCTTTTATACATGCACGGCTGAACAAAATCTATATCAAAATTATTTTATATTTACATAATACATTTTAACCTAACTTAATACAAAATATTAGCTATAATAGTCCCTCCAAGCTATAAACAAACTTTGTGAAGCAAATAAAATGATTAATAATAATCTAAAGAACTATTTAACTTTTATTTTTCACATTTAACATTGAATAAGAAAATAAGTATATTAAGAAATTATTGAAACTTAAAACTCACTATACATTGTAATAAAACATAAATGTACACATCACAATATAAATGGAAATATTGATTATTAATATCCACTTTTATTTTTGAAATATTTGATATAAATTATCGTGTTATCCGAACTATAATAGCGGAAATAAATCATATTAAGTTTATTACTATATTTACGGTTCATTGCGTATGTATTATAAATGTATAAATTATTATATATATTTATATATATTATTATTTTAATATTAATAATAAAATTACATTTGCTCGTATGATCTCTAGATGATTATTTACAACGTACGTATAATGGTGAAGAAAAGATATTTAGAGGAGATCTGAGAGCAGTCGAAAAAGGAATAGATCTAATAGATTTTAATAACCCAGATAGTCAAGATTATCAACGATTCGTCTTCAATTATACACATTTAATCAAAAATATAATAATCAGTAGTCCATTACAAAAAAAATTCCTCGATGCTGAAGTTATTTCTCTTGAAAAGTACGAACTTTAATAATTCGAATTCTAAAATGTTATTAACCATAATATGATTAATATTAAGTATTATTTATATCATTAAGTATAGGTATAAAAATAATATCGTGGACAAACTTATTGAAAGTAATTATTCTATTTTCAGCGATGAAAGTAATTTAAAAGTGAATTTTTGGTTAAGATTTGAACCAGTAAGATGGAGAATATCAGTTACCGTGGAAGAAATATTGTCTGCATTTCGTCGCTTATATCCATCAACAAAAATCGTTCCAGGAAGTTTACACATCAAACAGATAACCAATAATGCTCTTCTTTCTATGAAACCGTCAACGTTAACCCCAGAAATTTCAGCCACTGAATTTTATCCAACAACACCGACTCCAAGAAGATGTACACCCGTGAGACTGAATTTGTGTAGATCCGTTCTAGGATATAATTTAACAAGTTATCCTAATCATTTCGGACACAAAAATTTGGATGAAATTCATGATGATTTGATTGCATTCAGGTGAGTTTTTATGTTTACTATATGGAATGTATGTGTATGTTATACACTATATGTACAATTTAATATCTTCTATTCTTTTACCTATGATGTGTGTACATCAGTAGCGTATCTGTGAAACATTTTTTTTGTTGTTTCTTCTCCCCCCCGGGCGGCGGCCCCAAATTTTGTAAATAGGTTAAGTATTATATGTTTCTATAAAATGTTCAAACCGTTAAACCTAAAATTTCAGGTAATATTAAACATTTTTGGATAAATTTGAAAGCTCTATATTTAGTCAGAAAATCAACGAATTTATTTTAAAATGTTTTCCCATACATAGAACTTCTATGTGAACACACAAAACATTTTTCAAATACATTTTTTTACGTTCAAAACTGAATTAGTTATTACAAAATACATAAAATCAAAAGAACGGAAACCCTAATTTAGCCGATTTTCCATTCTATTCCATTCCATAATTTTTCCAATTGTCATTTATTAGTAGATTTTCTTCTCCCAATGAAAACATTTTGAGAAATTCGAAAAATAAGCCAAATAAAGTACCAACTATATGAAATTTGCTACTGAAAATAGTGGCGTGCTCAGAGTTTTTGATAGGGGGGATATAAATTGACGACCAACCAGAAACACGTAGGGGGATTTGCCCCCTACATCCACCTACGAACCTTATAATTTTACATTTTATTTATACATTTTCTCATTTACATATTATATAATATAATTATACATAATTTAATATTTACATACTACATATATTTTATTTTAAATTATAATATCCCATTTTCGTGGTTTCTTGGCTATTTCATCCAAGACTTCTTCAGGTGTTCTAATTATATTTCTATGGATCGCCAACATAGATAGACCATTTAATCGTTCAAAAATGTATATAAATATAATTAAGAAAAAAAGTGGGAAGGTCGATTGTGGACGTTCCTCCTTCGTCCTTTCGGTCCTCGGAGAAATTAGTGGTTTATTATACTTAATATTTGAATGCAATTATATTGCATTAGAAAATACGATTCTGAGCGAAATTCAATATATTGCAATATGGTATACTGATAATCCATTCTAAAATTTTACCACGCGTGTAAATTACGAATGTAAATATTTAAAATAAATTTAAAGTTTCTACGATCTAAACTTTATTAGTTATCAAGAAATAAAATAATGAAACAGTAATTTTGCCGATTTTCAAGAACTTTTACTTTAAAAGCTTATGAAAATAAATTGTCAGTCACGACAGAGTAGCCTAGACTATATGTCTAGACTTCCATAAAATTTTCAAACTAATAAACCAAAAATTGAAGGAAATATTAAACATTTAGGTAATACTCAAAAAAAATTTCAAGACTCTACGATCAAAACTCAATTAGTTATCACGAAATTAAAGAATTTAAAATAACAGAAACCGTAATTTTGCCGATTTCCCTCCATATTTTGGTAGTTTTTCTTCTCCCAAGGAATAACTTTTGAGAAATTTGAAAAATGAGCTAAATAAAATACCAACTAGATGCAATTTGCTACCGAAAGCATATCCTACTTGTGGTAATTAGACCATTATTTCTGCCCGTAAAAGTGTCTTCATACATAAAAAAAAAACATCTTTGTCTCTGTTTCCCTTCCTCCTTAGATTCTCCACTGGAGTAAATTATACCTAATTTTATTTATTACTGTTTCAGGGATTTGGTAGATGCTGAATGTTATCAAAGAACGTTGGATTTTGTTTGCCAACTTCTTCAACCAGCTTGTAATACGGATAGTAAATCAAATCAGGACGAGATGATATTACCTTGCAAGCATAGCTGTCGATTGTTTACCACAGGTTGTGGACACAGGATACCTTTGAAACTTCAAGGTGGTTTTGACTGTTCGAAGTTACCCGAGTACAGTAATGTTGGTTCATCTTGTACGTTAAAACCGGGCTGTGATTATAAATTACGAACAACCGGATTGTCGAATCGATTGTGTGACGGTGTTCTTGATTGTCCGGACATGTCAGACGAGACAACTTGCGGTTATTGTCCTGCTGGATATCTTCATTGCATTACTTCTAGGACTTGCATTCCTATGAGATCTCGATGTGATGGTATAGTCGATTGCCCAGGTGAAGCCGATGAACGTAATTGCTGTAAGTATATATAAAACATATTATTATTTATAATAATATATTTTAAACTTTCAAGTATATTATAATTGGGAGCAGTTTTATTAAACTATAATAATAACTTAAGTAATTACCTAGTGTTATACTAGTTATAGTTATTAGGTATTATTATGTACAATACATATTAAATTATTTTCTAAGAATTTAAAGAATCCTTTTGTGTGGTTATCCGTTACTTTAGTTGGTACTTTATTCCTGGTATAAACGTTAAATGTTTAAACAGCCAAGTCAATTTATTATCATTTTATTTATTTAGCTTATCCTAATATCATACATGATACACAATTAAAGTTTCGAAAACATAACCTAATCTATGTAAGTAGTAAAGATGAAAAGTTAAGTGCTTAAATAAAATAATGTAAAAAAAAACATCTATCATCCCGTATTTATAATAAATAAATAAATAGAATTTGTTAAATGTTGCAGAATAAAAAAAAATATTATAAGAATTGAAATATATGCAAATTTCAAAACAAATATTATTAGTTAATATTTGCATTTTTTTTTTTTTTTATGAACTTTAAGTAAATATTAATGTTGGTATTATTTTTTTAATATAGTACTAATTTCACCAACTGCTAAGTCTGTTGACCAAATGTTACCTTTGGCGTCTATTGACTCGTATCCATCGGAAGGTTATGCATTTTTTATTGAACGAGGAATGTCTGGCAAGTTGTGTGCAGTAAATTTTCAAACAGATATTCCAAATGAAAAAATGTCTGCAGCCCTTAAAACTATTGCCACATCACTTTGCCGTACACTTAATTATCAGTAAGTGTAAATGTATAATCCATAGAAAACATTGATATAAAATAACGTGTATTCATATTAATTTATTGATATACCTATATTTATCAAAAGAAATCTGACACGCGTAGAAATCGTTGATGATGAAGATTTAATGACGTCGACTCCTTCGCGATACGTACATGTAGTAGATCCATTTGCTAGTGAGATTACTTTCAATTTGGGAACGTGTCCTAGTAAAAAAGTTCTTCATGTCACATGCAAAGATGCTGGTAAGAAAATTGTACACAATACAAATGTATAATTAAAAAATGAATTGATAATATATTTAAATCATTACTAAATTATTATTTTTTTTTTCCAATAGTTTGTGGTATACAAACAAGTAGGAGACAAAAATACGGTATTGATGGTTTAAATAAGATGGCTTCTCACGGAGATTGGCCATGGCATGTTATACTTTACAAAAGTGGAACGCATGTTTGCGATGGTAGTCTTATATCTTCAGAATGGTTACTTACCAGCGCTTCCTGTTTCCAAGGGTATTTTTAATCATTTATTTATGATAAATATATAAAAAATAAAGTTAAATACATTAGATTTTTTATTGAATAAATTGTATTATTTTTAAATTAGATTTTAGTTTAAAACATATTTATATGCTATCAATATATTATTATCATAATTCATAATTTATAATTTACACAAAACACATATATAGTATTATATAGTAATTAATCTAATATTATGTACCTATTGACAAATTGTGTATATTGTTTCATCTTTATGGTTTTAGTCAAAGTAAAGCCGAATGGGTGGCACGTTTAGGAGCGGTAAGGTTAAATGCCATGTCACCGTGGCAACAAGAGCGACATATTATTGGAATGGTAAAATCACCAGTAGAAGGAAGCACATTGGTTTTAGTTAAACTAAGTTCACCGGTGACTTACTCCGATCACGTTCGATCAGTATGTCTGAGCGACGATCAAAGTGAAGGACCGTATTCACATTGTCAATCATTGGGATGGGCAAAAAGTCGTAAGTTTCTTTTGTTATTTATTAAATAAATAATATGATTTCAAAAACAATACCTATATTACTTATAATTTTAATTTTAGGAGACACTCTCCAAAGAATCGAAGTTAAAGAAAGTTCAATGGAAAGTTGTGCCAATATCAGCATTACAACAGTGAATGGTTTATGTTATGATTCAGTTTACGATCATAATGATTGCACAGAGGAAGAATTTGCTGGAAGTCCAATGATGTGTTTATCTTCTAATAAAAAGAACTGGGTCTTGGTCGGCGTAACCAATTGGCGGATTACTTGTTCAGCAGATGGTATGATGAGACCAAGGCTCTACGATAAAGTTAAGTCAAACCATAAATGGATTAATATGGTTTTAAAAGATGGATAGAGATCACATTGTATTTTATTGTTTTTTACGTATATATATATATTATAAGTTTATAACGCATTAAATGTAGTTTGTTTTAATTTATTAGTTAAGTTTAAATAAACTATTCAATTACATAATATGTACGTGATTGTGTGTATGAATGTGTGTAATATTAATTTGTATTAATTGATTTATAAGTATTTTTAATATATTTTCGTTCGTATAGTTTATAACTTTTAAATGTTTTTATTATTTTTTATTTTTGATAAGCAGGCAATAACTGCTTCCAAATGTACGTTTATACACTATTTATTTATGTAATATTTGTTTAATCCAATCCAAAATAATTAATTCAATAAAAAAATTGATTTGGAAATTGAAGCCTTTTCTTAATTGCTAAATATTCCTCCTCGCCTTTGGTTTTTCTTTATAAAAAAAGTGTACCAAAACTTATAAACGATATATACCTAATAAAAATTAGTATAATATAGTTAAACATTATAAAGCAAGTATATGATGTTTAATGTATATGATGATTACAATTTTTAATATACAATGTATTGTTCATATTATAGGTTTATGAACAATTATTTAAAATTATATATCAACTGGAAAAATATATTAATATAAGCGTACTCAGAAATTTGTGAAGGGCGGTTTATAATCATTATTTAATATTCAATACATTAATATAGTAAACCTTCTAATAGTTTTAGATTATAGTGGCTTAAAATTTGTTCATAAAATAATGTTCATATACAAGTAGGTATATAGGAAAAAATTCAAGCCTTTATATTTCTTGAACGATTCAATTAATTCAATATATTATTAATTATAGTTATTTCTTCAATGGAGGGGAATATGAACCCAAATAGAACCCCCTCGATATGAAAAAAACTATAAAATTCAATACCTAGTATTTAAATTATATTTATTTTTGTTATATGTATGTTTTAACTTATTTAAGTATGATAAGATATCAAATACAACAATAACTTTCTTTTTGAGTGGAGCGAATGACTTCGGAATTATCTTAATTTGTCATTAAAGTGAGAATTTTTTTGAGTCAATAGCATCAGGATAAATTTTTGTGCGAGTGAGTGTTTAGTGTTTGGCAAGGGTCAGAGACGTTATGAATAGTTTGGAAATAGATATATAATATATATATATATAGATAATAGATATTTTCCAGATGACCTGTTATCAGTGAAATTTAAAAGTGTTATATTGCTTATACTGTTATTATTATAAATTTATAACTTATAACTTAATAAAATAATAATATTCTATCTAAATTAACTAACTAATTTTGAATTAAGAACATATATGCGTAATTTGAGTTTTATATTTGGAAGGTCCTTTTATTTTCAACAGACCCGTAGGAAGTATAGGGACGTATAGTAGAAAGGGTCCACACCACATATAGATCTTATTTTTTGTGGGGCTACATAGGATTTAGGGGCTAATCTCCCTCAAGTCCCCCCCCCCCCAATTGTGCCTACGTTTATGAAATGGTATCCTTTGCGATTTGTTATATAATATATCATTTAAATATAATATAATAGTGATTCTCATTTAAGTTTAAAATTTTTGAAGGAGGCACAATAGTAACAATATAATACACGCCCAGGTATCAAGTTTTTCTGTAAAAACTAAAAGATTATGGTAACTAATTTTTAACTATTGATATTAATACAATAATTATTATTATTTTTATTACTCATTGGGAAGTTTGGTCAACCCATTTATTTAGATGGGAATTTGACCCATCTATTAAATATTGCATTCATAACTTCATCTACTCAAGAAGAAACAGTTGGTTGCGGGCACAGTAATGAAACGACTGTTACTGGTGATTGGCATGAATCCATAGCAAAGAAATAAAGTAGTAGGTAACTAAAATATACAAATTGAAATAACTTCCTAAATATAAATTTATATTTATATTTTGCACGATAAATAATTCATTCATTTTATAATTTTATTTTTAAAAATATATTAATAATAATAAAAACGGAATATTTAAAGTTAAACCCACTAATGTAATACAAATAAAATATATTGTGTAATATCCATAATTTAATAAATAGGTATATAAACGAATGATAATAAATCAATAATTATCATAATGAAATTTTGACAGGTTCATAATATTTTATATATTATATTAATATTAAATTAGTATTGGATAACATGCTGTCCTTGTCACTATAGTTTTTATTCAAATAGCCTACTAAGATCGCTTTTCAAGAATACTAACAATGTTATATCCTGTGCTTAATTTATTTATTGCATTTGATAAAATGTATCATAATTCAAGAATCAGCCACCAGAATTTAATATTCATGTTTCATTATTTACGTATAGGTACCTACTTACCTATATTAACGTATATAATTTTCATTAATGGAAAATTCGTGTTATATGAATTAAATACAATAGGTTCAATAATAGTATATCTTATATTATATTATAATAATTCAATAATTTAATAACTGCGCCCACTATTGTCAAAAAGACGAGTGAATAAAATTACAACAGTTATTATTTTAGACTAGTGTTCGGCGGCTCGCTTTACACAATATTTTCAAATACTTGCCCATCCTTTTTTAATATTGATATTGACGATGTACCGGTTGAGGTTCAAATGGATAAGTACAAAGAATGGTAATGGTCCAATACGCAACCTACACACTGATTTACGATCCAATACGCGATCTACGAACTGATTTACGGTCCAATACGCGATTTACGCACTGATTTACAGTCCAATATAAAATACAAGTTAAATTTAACTGTAATGTTACAATCTTTTTCATAGATCCATCAGAGTTTCGTTTTTTACTACTTCTTAAATATTCCACAAGTTGACCATTACATAAAACACCGTCTTTTAACTTTATGCATGTCATTGGATTATCGGCCAGTAATAACCCTCGGTCTTTTAAATATTGAACACATGTCACTTCGTCTCTTATAATGTGCCTATATAGGTAACCAATAGTATTTGTCATTTTTATATTTTGTGAATTATTAAAATATAAAAATTCACACACGCAAAATAGAACTCACAAAACGACGAGCGCACACGACTTCTAATGAAACTAGAACTGTACTGCTGAAGTCAGTAAAGGCGAGTATTAATTATTGAAAGTAGTAGTGAACAAAAATAGTATAAAATGTCCATAATGCCAATAACCGTGATAAAGAAACTCGTTCAGGGGCGGATAGGCTAAATTAATGTTACCGGGAAATGTATGGAAAGGACCCAATGAAAATAAATAAATAAAATACATTTTTATATTTATAATTTATAAATGTAATCATTAAATATTAAATAAAATACCTAGTAAAAAGTTTAAATCCTGTATTTATAAATCTACATTTACATAACATGTTAAAATTATAACAACACGTCAGAATTTATGAACTATAAATAATATAATTAATTGTTAATACAATTCAATACTGAAGTGTTTTTTTAAGGAGATCACTTTTAGATGAAATTGTGTTTATTATATTATTATTATCGAGATCCATTAGAATGTCTTTTTCCATACTCATTAACATGAATGTTTCAAGGTTCTGTTGACTTAATGTACTACGAATTGATGTTTTAACGTGTTTTAATTTAGAAAATGTACGTTCGCATGACACTTGGCTTACTGATATTGTTAACAATATTTTGTAAGCCAAATAAAGTCCTAGATATGCATTGGTATATAGATTATAGCGAACCAATACAAAAAAACAGCAAATGTGACACTTCTTGTCAGATGATTTACAACAAAAACTCTTTTGCCGTATGTCATCGAATATTATTTCATCTATCAAACCAGAGTTTTCATAATCTTCTTTATTATAATTATAACCAATATCGGAACTATTATTAAATTTAGTGTTATAATATTCTTCTGTTAACCTTTGACTCAATGTTTCCCATTTTAAAGCAAAATCTTGCAATTCTTGCTGTAAAGATTGTAAAGTTACATCATTATTAAATTGTTCGATTATACTAAACATTTTTTTTTTAAAGAGTTTGGGGGTACTTGTCTTGAAATTTCTTTGAAATTTTGTGAATCTAAGCATGAAAAATCAGCGCAGAGTTGTCCATGTTTTTCAAAACGGATTTCTACACTATTAATAATTGTATCAATCATTGAATTATAAACATTACATTCATAATTATAAAGAAGATTATTGTTTTGTTTATCTTCAGATTCATAAGAGAATAAACGTTTTTTTTTACGCTGGCGGACTTCTGGAAAACTGTCTTCTACAATTAAATTACTTTCAAGTGATTCTTATTGTACGTTAGCCTTTTGAACGAATTTATCTGCCACTTCTTTAGTGATGGAAAAATCTCGAGATATATTTTTAATACTACTTATTGTATCAGTGACCATCCTATGAGCTTGTAATAAATCTAGACTTTGAATCTGCAAATACTTTGATAAATGTGTAGTATACTTAAAGATACGTAAAAATATTTGGGCCGTTAAAATTGTTTCGTATTTACAAAGATTCTAAAAAACCTTTTGACTTATAGCGTATATCTGATTTAATATTAGAATCTGTGTATATCTCTTCTAGTGTTGTAATTAACTCAATATAAAAACTACAGTCTTGTTCATTAAAATGTTCAAATATTTTTGATAAAGCTATATCTTTTGCCCACCATCTAGTTTGTCCAATGGTACTAAGTCGTTTATTAGAACACTTTTTTAACCAAATATCCATTCTTTTGTATGACTCTCTAATAAATACAGCACAATTATTGAGTAAACCATAGAAAGATAACGCTTCTACTTTATTTTCAGTAACATCACATATGACTAAATTTAAGACATGTGCATAGCACCAGACATGTAGTTGGGTAGCTCCCGTTTCACTGAGTTTTGCCGAAAACCCTCTGTATTGACCTTGCATATTAGCCCTTCCATCAGTTGAATTTCCAACGCAATTTAATATATCAATATTTGCTGTTTTAAGAATATTCAACAATAGTTCAACAAATGCTTCTCCAGTCGACGATTTACATTTTACTAGAGCAATTAATCTTTCTTTTACACTAAATTTTGAAACATATCTTATTATTATTGAGCATTGATCACTTATTGAAGTATCTTGAGTTGTATCCAGCTGAATTGAGTACATCCCAGCTCGATAACTTCTTTTGAAATAGTAAATTTTATCATTGAAGAACAAATATCCTATATATAACCTACAATAGTCTTAGATAGAAATGTTAAAGTACCACCTCCTTCTTTAGAACCGGCATTATGACATAATTTACTCTTTTCAATTGAAGAGTCAATATGTAATTTTAGAGAAGGGTCATATTTGCTTAATAAAATAACCATTTCAAGAAATGTGCCATGGTCTTTGGTATGGTCACTTAGTGTATACGCAGCTTCATTGGAACTTGTACCTCTATAAATAAGGCCACGTTTTCCTATCATTTTAATTAAATCAATGATTCTTGTCAGTACCTGCCTCTTTTATTCTACTTGATTTTTTCTCAAATTACATTGGTCATAAACAAGTAATTGATCAACTGAACCACTAATATTTTTCAAAAAGTAGGCATCTACACTATACCCATGTGTTTTACTTCTTTCATGCTCTTCTATACGTTGGTAAATATGTCGCCAATCGTTTACGCCTAATGTAAATGTATTTTTGTCACACACAGTTCCAAATGCTAGGCATATACAACAAAATAAAGCTGAATGTTTGGAACTATAAGTTAACCAAAGAGGGGGGGGGGGGGGCGATCGCTACTGATTAGAAATATAGCTGTAAAATACTTTAAAGTATGTATGTGTGAACAATCTCTTTCTTACTTATATGAATAAATTAAAAATCCATGCTTAAAGCGAACACTAGTAATTTTGATGTGGAAATCAGGGGCGCCATTTCAGTATTTTAATAGGGGGAGCGAAAATTGAAGCAGGCCAAGTTTTCAGCCGATCGGGTCAATTTTGTTTGATATTAAAATTATGTTAGTAACTGACAACTACATTTGCGATACATTTTGGGAATGTACAATGTTTTATAATTTTATTAAACATACCTATATCATTATTCACTGCTATAATGACATAAAATACAAACGACAAATTGGTACAAATATACAAAAAGCTCGTCGACAATGTTCTTGTAGATTATGAAGGTGGCGAATGGCGTTTAATATTATGTATCAGCGCGATAAAATACGTAAACAAAATAGGGGTACCATGGCCCACCCTGCTCCAACACAAATGGCGCCACTGGTGGAAATTGAAGAAAACGTGAACAATATATTATTCAACAACAGAAATTACATTAAGTCAATTTTTCACCAAACAAATTGTAATTTCAATATTTTTATAGAACATTTTTTTTTTTTCCATAAAATGTATTCTTAAATTATTTATTAATTAAATTTGTTTTTAAAAGTATCAAATTTGTATTTTTGTCCGGCTAACGAAATCTTTTTTAATTTTTCATGTGGCTCGAGAGTACAAAAAGGTTGTCAAAATGCCGACCACTGATTTAGACTATTGAGTTTTAAAGTTTATTGATATGATTTTATCAATTTATATGATTTATATTTATTTTCAATAAATAAATAAAAAATTCGTTCTGATATGGCTATTAATATCTTACGTTCTTATTGACGTGGATACACCATAATATATAATACATACACTGAACCGCGGTCTTATCAGTTATCATTGACAACTAAGAATATAAATTAGATAACGGTTTATCATCCATACGAGACCACCACAAGACTGCGGCAATTTTACAGTTGGAGATAATAATGTTCCACTTTGACTTTGGATCTAAATTTTTACTCCCAAGTATTTAGTTAGGGACGTTCGGGTTCGAATTCAAACTATGCCATGAACGTTGGTTAATTGGGTACTTGGTGGTTTTTATTTTAATAATTTGTTTTTATTTATTAAAATGAATAATATTTTTTTATATAGAACGCATGTGATAAAATTTGCGTTTCAAGCATTATTAATTTTTTTACATTCCATATACAATTTCTATTCATGGATTGTCGACCAGACGATATTCATACAGCCAGATCCTTGTCGAAATCATTCCATCGATTGTTACAAGAAATACAGTCTTGTCAAAAGGCCCAACCACCTTGTGTTCTCCGTGTGCCAAGAAGAGGTATTCTACGAATATCTAGCCAAATTGTTGGCCTGGGCGTTGTTATTGGAAGTGCCAGTTGTTAGCTTTTACCATAACGAAGATGGTATAAATACAATGATTTATAATCATATTCATCTAAATTATATTATGTGCATTGTGTAATAAAATAATTCTTGACTCGTTTTAGGCATATCTTCAGAAGAATTATTTTATGCATTCAGAGATCAGTACAGTAATTTATTAACTAAAGTCTATTGGGGATTAGAATTTGATGATGACATCATATTAAAATCAAATGTAGAATCATGTACTTACGGTAAATATTTCATAGTATTATACTACTATTGATTTTTAAGTATCTATCCACATAAAGTATAACCATTTAACAACTTAAGTAAATGGGTCATACAGATTATATTTAAATTATTGTGCTGTTATGCATTATTATTTTTTATAAATCTATTAATTATTTTACATTCTAAGGGTATAGAATTGAAGTCAACATACTGACGTCTCAACATTCCAAATTACAATTACTAAATGCCTTGCGTTCTGTATGTAGAACAGACAAAGAATTCTCAGACTCCTTAGTCGAGTCAGAAATAAAAAAAACATTTCCAATGGTTGAACCAGATTTAGTTGTGATATGTGGCAAGTCTTGTACAACATTTGGCTTATTACCTTGGCATACTCGTGTCACTGAATTTTTGTAAGTTACACTTATATCACTCTTGTTTTAAATCTAAAATATCTTGTATATCCTAACATAATTTTATTGTTATTGTTATAGAACACTGAAGACACATTACAACATTACATTTTTAAAATTTTATAATTTGTTAGAACAATATAGTAGACATGAACAAAGATTTGGAAAATAAAATCTTTGCTAAATGTTGGTAACTTAATTTAAGTGTAAATAATAGTTTATTTTGTTTGCCAATTGTGTAACCGTTATTATAAAAAGGATATCTGATTCCAAATGAATTATACAAATTATTATAATAAATTTAATTTACTTGTACAAATGTTTTTTAATTTTTATATTATCATAGAAATTCTAATTTAAATACAGAACACACTTTTAATTTATTATCAAACAATAAATACTTACTAGGATGAATTTTGGTAAAAAAATTGTTAAATTAAGCGATAATGCTATCACATTTTTTAATATAAAATATTAAGTAGCTATACAACTCGTATAACTATGTAATTTTTGCATTTTTACTGTTAAAAATTTGTTTTCAAACTATTAAGTTGTTTAATAGCAGAATAGTGATATGAAGATAGCTGGTGTGAATGAACAATATAGGACGTCGAGATTTATGGAGATGTAGGACTATGATGACCAACCTCATCTAATTAATAGTATAAGGCTAGATAAAAGAAATACTTAGATCTTAAACCAAAATTATAAACTTTTTATATTTTATTTAAGTGATAATTTTATGATATTGATAACAGTGACTTTAGATGTTTTCAGATGATAGCGGTTTAATTAATAATTTGATTGATTAGTAAAAAGGAGTTTCTGTATTTGCCCAAAAGTTTTGGATTGAATGTTTTTATAATATAAAATAATAATATTTACTAAAACCTTATATAAATCTATAATTTTATAGAAAGTTAAAAAAAAAAAATGTATTGTTTATAAAACATGTCCATAAGTAAATTATAATGTAATAATTATATACTTAAAAAAAAAAATTACATATTTATTAAATATAGATAGTTGAATTATAATTATAATAATGTTATGCTTATAAAAACAGTATCTAAAAAATATCTCAATAATAATTTAATATAATTTGGTGTATAATTAATAATAAACAAAGTCATTAAATAATTATAAATTTATTTTTCATTGCTTTAAGTCTAATTTACAGTTTCATTTATTAAAAGCTAAACCTAATATAAAAAATAAGAATGCTAAATTTTAATTAAATTAGCGATAAATTATTAATAAAATAAAAGTTAATGAAATCATTGATTATAACCACTTAAAAATAGTTCAGATTATTATCGTCTATAACGATGTTTAGTGCTTCTTGATTCATTTGAACTAGAAGAACTATTACGTTTGCTTTTATACTTTCTGGAATTTCCACGTCGTGATATTGGTGATCGACTGCTACGTCTTGATCTATAATTATGAGGAGATCTTCTATCATAATGTCTTGAACGTGACCTACTACGCTTTGATCTCGAATATGATCTGCTTCTAGAATGTGATCTTCGTTTCCGTTTTATGTTATCTGTTTTACTTTTTTTGTTCGAATATTTTGATTTAATTTTCTCGGTTTTCTTATAACTGTATTTACTGTCAGTATCATTACTTCTCTTACTTTCAGTACTACTACTTGACGTACTAGAACTAGTAGATCGCTTGGATTTGGATTTCTTTTTCTTTTGTCCATTTTTATTAAAATTATTCATTTCTTTTTTTATTTTATTATGATCTTTTTCAAGCTTTTGGCTAGATTCCTCATCCTCGATTCGCCCTGGAATTAGAGACTATAATAATTATTTAAATTCATTAATAAATACAGTGTCACAATAACTTATATGTTAAAAAGATTTAACAAAATTATTTTTAGTTTTAGAAGAAATAGATTTTAAGTATTAAATAATTAAAAGTATAAATTTTTAAACTATTTTAAGTTTGAAAATGTCAAGTTATTGTGATTCAACTGTATATATATTTATGTATAACCTATATAGGCTATACACCTTTATTTATATATAATATATTTTAATAATTAATTTTAGATTAATGGAATCATTTCTATCAATAATAGTTTGATATTTACAATTGTAGCTAATTGATCAAAATTAGTTTAAGAAATATGAACCTATTATTAATAGTAAAAGTATAATAAAATAATAATAATAAATATGTATACATTTTAAGCTTAAAGTATTTTTTTAAATTAAAATATTTGAATAAATACAAACACTTTACGATAAAACATTTTTCTTAATTACTAATTGGTTAGGTTATTTTCAAAAAAATATTAAAAAATAAGATTTGTTTATTAGATATTTTTTTTCAAATTCTGTTATATTGAATTTTAAACTACAAACTTGTTTAATATACTCTATTTTTTTTAAATTGTATTAATTAAATGAAACATAGTTTTACCTTTTGTCTGAATGTTTTCCACTACCTGACTACCATTATCAATAATTTCTCCACCTAATTTGATACTATTATCAAATTTAGACCTCACATGTTTTTCTCGATCTTCAAGTTGATCCAATTCAATTAGTATTCTTGCTTCAATATTACTAAATTCACGTTGACGTTTCAATATTCTTTCCTAAATATATAATCAGTTATAAATTATTTTGAATTTATTTTCGGATATGAAATTGTTATATTATTTAAAACTTATTAAATAATATATTATTTACTTGAATAGCTTCATCAGAATCTTGTTTTAAAGATTGTCTATGACCAGATGACTGTTCTTCATAATCCTCATCCGATGACTCAGATTCCGAACCATATACTCCAAGACCTTTATCAAAAAATATAAATTTCAACAATTTATGAAATTACAATTAAATTAAATGTGTAAGAGTTATAATATAGAATAAACTAGTATAAAGGTAAAATAAATAATTATTATTGATTTTATTATAATATAGCTAACTTCACACTGAAAAAAGTTCATATATCATATTTATTTAATTTACTCAGTACAAAAAAATAAAAAATTGTAGATTACATCAATAGTTGGAGAATATAATATATATATATATATATTTTGTAATTCACTAGTAAATTAGGTGAATGTCTTAATTACAACTTTACAAGCAAAAATAATTAAACATATTTTTAAAAAAGAAATTATTTTTATGCTGAATAATGATGGTAAAATCGTGAGGTATAAGGTTTACCATCATTACACGTTTGATACATTTTGACGATTTATTGGTTTCGGTATGAGCACGACGACACAATATCAATGTTCCAAACTGCTGCTGTATTTGTGTTATTAAGATTAAATTAATTATTGCCTACTCATCTTTGTTGTTGTCCACAGGCTTTACATTATTACCACTTACGTTATATTCAGAAGTTTGGTTATTTTATTATCGATACAATATTTAATCATTATGTATTATATACTATTGTTACTTTTAATTATTTTATTTGAGTTCATTTTATTAAATAAAAACATAGTTAATAACCCACCAAAAACACTTCATTCATACTTTGTTTATTATTATTATTTACCTGTTCTTTACATGATGTATGAAGGAAATGCTTTTGGTAGGATCTGATAAACTCGATTACTAAACACTTATCATAGTTCAAAATACTTACCCAGCTTACCAGCTAATGATGTTTGGCTTTGATTCCCTTGTATATCTGTTACATGGCATATTATAATTTTGATAATATAACATTTAAAAAAAAAATATAAAATATAAATTATATTTTCTGTTCATTATTTATATACTTACGCTGTGAAACTATTTATTATGATCAGAATAATGATTATAATTAAATATTACCTGTATGTGAAGTAGTTTTTAACACCTCTTTAACAACACTTAACATCATATCATTAGTAACTTCCATTAATAATTTTGTTAGAATTTGCCGTAGATTTAACATCTGAAATAATTTAAAATATAATACCACACAAAGTACAAGAAACAAGTATTTTATCATTGTTAATTAATCTCTGTAAATCAATTTTATATACTGTATTACCGTATCTTCCCAGATTTGAGCTTTAGTCTTACGTGGAATCAGAGGAGGGGTATCATTCTTCACAAACTCTGTTCTTTTGGGTTCAGAATCATTAATATAATCAGGAGAGTCATGCTCAACTTCATCATCATCAATCATTTGAGTTTCAGAATTAAAATTATTTGGCGACTATAAGAACATAATTATTTAAAAATATTTTAACACTAAAACCTTTTAAAAATTATATACAATATGTATTTCTTGAGAAACATTTTCATTATTAAAACAAGAATTTTCGGATTCATCATAAGATTGTTCAAGGTCTACTTTTCGTCGTTTTTCTCTTTCCATTTTTTCAAGCCCTTCACGAATCCAAGCAGGTAACTGCTTTCGTTTAACTGCATCTAAAACAAAATATTATATTCAATATAATAAATATAATTAATTATGTACTAATCAATTTATAATTAAAGAGTAAGAAGGTCGATTTTGGATGTTCTTTCGCCCCTTCGGTCCTCGGAGAAATAAGTGGTTTATTTTATTTAAGATTTGAATGCAATAACATTGCATTAGAAAATACGATTCTGAGCAAAACTCAATATAATATTATAATACAATATATTATACTGATAGGTAGCGTTCCATAAGTTTACCATGTGTGTAAACTATCTATGGTAAATCTAAAAAAAATTTAAAGTACCTACGTTCAAAATTGCATTGGTTATCATGAAAAATCTAAAATCAATTTCATCGAAATTATAATTTCCATAAATTTTGACGTTTTTCTGTCATTTTTTTCACTCAAAGAAAAATTTTTGAGAAATTTGAAAAATGAGCTAAATAAAGTACTAACAAGACGCAATTTGCTACCAAAAATACCTTATTTATGGTAATCGCACCATTATTTCTACTAAAATAAATGTCTTCAAACATAAGAAAACAAAATATCACATATTGTCGGTTTTAAATATATTTTGAAAAGAGACTAAGTAGTATTTGAGCAGGCTTCTTTAAAATTTCCAAACCATTAAAACAAAAATCGCATATAATAATAAACTTTTTTGGAAAAAATTTCAAAGATCTATACTTAATCAGAAAATCAAAAAATTTAAAATAATAGAAACCGTAATTTTGCCGATTTCCCTCCATATTTTAGTAGTTTTTTTTCTCCCAAGAAAAAACTTTTGAGAAATTTGAAAAATGAGCTAAATAAAATACCAACTAGATGCAATTCTCTACCAAAAGCATACCCTAATCGTGGTAATCATCCTATTATTTCTACCCGAAAAAAGGTTTTCATACATAAAAAAAATCTTTGTAAAACCAATATAATACAAAATTCACGAACCAATATATGATGAATCTTGACTTCTATCATCCACGGTTGGAAGCATATTAGGTTTACTCCATTGATCTGTTTCAATAGATGGAGGAATTCTAGAATTGGGTGGTCCAGTCCAAAAGTTCTATAAAAAAACAATGTTAAGTAAATATAATGTATACTTTATATGTAAATAACAAAAACTTACATTAGTTGAAAATTGTTGTTTGTTTGATGAAATAATTGGGAAAGGTGGAGGTGGTTCTGTTAATAAAGGAGGTGCAACATAAGGTGGCCTAATTGGATTAACTGACTCTATAATAGGTGTTTTGGTAGGTGGCGCTGCCGATGATGATGCCCAATTCCAATTCCACTGTTGTTGCTGCTGCCAAGACCATGTATTCCATGCACTTGGTTTTTCAATGTTATTCCCTATAAAATTAATATTTAGTTATATTCTTTAACAATCACATTATCTATTACTATATTATATTCACTAATTTGTATACTACTAACCTGTAATAGGACCAGTGATATTGTGATCGGTAAGTGATTTACTTGCTACCATCACATTTGAAGGAATCTGATGATCTATTATAGGCTGACTAGGTCTAAGAAAATTGGATTCACAGTTTGCGGACCTTTCTTGTTGTCCAAGAGGTATTGTAGGTGTAGTTTCTTTCATTTTGATCCATTGTTGAGCCAAACTTGCCCAATCGACTAAAACATATAGATTGATCTAGATATATCTAATGTTAATAACAGAGTTTACTATTTAAAATGTACCTTGTTCATTAGTCATATTTTTGTAAAGTGCAGGATTCATCCATTGATTTCCATAAGACATGTTTAATGATGAATCTGACCACATTGTATCACACAAGATTAGAAATATTTACAATTTTAGTATAGTATAAAAATAGAATATAAAAATTAAATATGCTTAGATATATTATATTTGCTAAAAAGCATATTATTTAAATTGTTAAAAAATAATGATAATAAAATTTTTTGATTAACTAAATAATTTATTATACATTATAAAGTCTACAGGTATAAAAAATAATTTATACCTACTTCTACAAAAATTATAGTTACCAACGGTGTAAACTATTTTAACAATTATATATTACGGTATTAAGTAGTGTAATACTGTAATATCATCATTAAATATTGTTTGAGGTCCGTGTTTTTAGACATTTCACATATCTATACTAAAGTATTTACCTATAATTTTTCTACTTTATCAGTTTCTTACAAAAGCATTAAAAGCCTTACAAATAGTTATTAATTTATTACTGAAATACTGAGTTACTGACATAGTGACATCATTCATTATACATTAAATATCTATACTACACAAAAACATACAGTATTATAGCTCACTCTGCACATTATCATTTATCAGAGAAGTTGGATAAGAAAAATATTATACCTATTATAATATTATTGTGGTGTAAATGTGGTGTAAATGTCAAAGAAAATGTAGGGTTCAAAATGAGATAAAACTTATTATCTATTTGCGTGATAACGTATTATCTATTATTTATCGTTATCATCATTTTAAACAAATTTTAAATTCTGAATTTAATTCTAATTTCTAATACTCTTCTAGTTTTCCAAATGAAATTTTTAATTAAGTATTATAATAATATTAAATTTAAAAATATTATTTAATTATTTATCATGTATATATTATATATAGTAAATACTAAATATAATACTAAACAAATTTAAAAAATAAATAAATCTTTCGATTTATGAAATGTATATTTTAAAATAAAATTTAATTATTTCTTATAATGGAGAATAGAAACATAGTGGAAAACGTAAGACTAGTTACTATTGATCATTACATATGTAATCCTACAGACGGTCTCGATTCCTTATATTCAGAATTTTGGGGAACACAGATTGTTAAAGTTCCTATTCTTAGGGTGTTTGGATCTACATTGGAGGGTAATATTGCGAAGACTTAGTCAAATTTGATGATTTAGTTGTTAATTAATTTGAAATTTCATTTATAAATAAAAATAATAATATTTTTTTTTTTTATAAATTTAAAGTATTTGACTATCATTTTAAACTGATATTTAAAAATCTACAATGTTTTATTTTTCTTCATTATTTAAGTATTTTAATAAATAAATTTTAAAACTGAATTACGTAGTTAACTTATAATCTGCTGTAGATAATCAAATTTAATTTTTAGGTGAAAAATGTTGTCTACATGTGCATGGTGTTTATCCGTATATATTTGTTCCACTGGAAGAAATATATGAAACAAAAAATCAAGAAATTATGTATAATTTAGCAAACAGTCTTGAGAAAGCTTTATGTCTTGCAATTGGATCTACAAATTCAAAATCTAAACATATTCACAATATTATTATAGTTTCTGGAAAGTTAGTCTATTTATAGTTTTATATTCATTTTCATAATATCTAAAGGTGAGGTAAATTAATTGTTTTCAGACCATTTTATGGGTATCACAGTGAAAATGCTAAATTCTTAAAGATTCTCTTTTACAATCCATATTTGGCCAAAGTTGCAGTTGATATATTACAAGTAAACACAATATTTGAACAATTAAGAAACATATTAAATAATTGATTTAATATTTAGAAATTAACTGATCATATGTTTTTTGAAATTAATAATAAAACTTAATTTTTTTAGAATGGAGGAGTTTGCAATACAGTATTTCAACCCCATGAAGCACATATTCCATATCATTTACAGTTCATGATCGATTATAATCTTCATGGAATGAATTATATACAACTGTCTGCTATTAAGTATAGATTTTCTTCTGAACAAGGGTAAATCAAGTTAAATAATTAAATATTTTATCTCATTCTTAATTTGACAAGAAGCCATATATAAATATATATATACATTATAAATATATAATACATATATATATATATATATATATATATAGTTAAATTTAATTGCTTACTGATTCTATTATATTATCGATATATACTATATATAATGAAATGTTATGTATTATATTGTATAAATAATTTAATATATATTCAGCATGGAATAAGATTGTATCTAGGCGGCGGACTGGGTCATGCACAGGTGTGTGTTGATTGGCTTGATTCACCTATATTGTAATATGTGCATACAATATATAAAGCTCATTTATGACAATGTTGTGGTATGGAACCGATTGCCGCCGCCTGTGCAATAAAGTATTATCTTATTCTGCACAGAGTAATATGTAACCTCTATATTACAAACTTGAGGTAAAACAATAATATTAAATATCAAGAAAGCTCTGTTATTAAACAAATGTTCTTTGAATAATTTATATTTTAACCAAAAATCTGAGTGTCGGGTAGTTAAAAGGAAAATAAAACAGAGGATGAATGTAGTATGGATAAGAATGCTAAGATAGATATGTGAAGTGACTAGAGAAGATAGAATACAAAATGAATACATAAGGGGAAGTGTAGGAGTTACATCAATTATAGTGAAAATGAAAGTGAATGGATTGAGATAATTTAGACATGTCTATAGAGAGATGATTAAGAAGAAAAATGAAAGTTATTATAAAAATGAATGTAACTGAAATAAGGGGCAAGGGAAAAAAGTTGAGATGGTATGAATGGATAAGAAGTAGGAGTTCAAGATCTATGGAGATGTAGGACTAGAGTGACAGACCTTTTCTAATTGGGTGTGTAAAGCGAGATTGAAGAAAAAGAAGATATTTTAACCAAAAAATAATAAGAGGTTTTATTATATAAATATAAATATAATTTATAATATAGTTTTTACTACCTACTTATTTATATTTAAATATCTTATAATATTTTTTAGGCTTACAAAAACCAGTCGATGTACTAAAGAAATGGACGCACAAGCAATTCATATTTTAAACCCTTTACTATTAGCTAATGGTACATAATATATATCATATTGTTTTAAATAAATGTTCAATTTTTTTTAAATATTCAATTTGTTATTTTATAGGAGAGTTGAAAAATTCTGGTTTAATAAATATTCGAGAACAAATTAATAAATTATCTACAAATTTAAATATAACAAATAAAGGACTTGAAGTATTTAGTAGAGAAAGAAAAATAATACTACCATCAAAAACAGAAATTGCATTCGGTGTTGAATTTAAAAATAAAATAAAAAAATTAAAAGTAAATATTCTTAGAATAAATAATCAGTTTAAATATACGTATACGACGTGGAACTTTATGGTTGCCGGTTTTGATAGTGTTGTGGCTTGAGTATGTTAACACATTACAGTATTAAAATAAATAATAAACAAGCGACACAAAATGTTAGGTGTAAATTTTGTGTAATGAAATAAGTTTTTAATAGATCCCATGTAAAATACAATATACACATTCAGTAAAAATGTGGTTTTAATAAAGTTATGGTAATGATTTATGTCCATCGTATTGCGGTGTATATTAGTAGAGAACACAGTCTGAACGGCAGACTTTGTCGTCATGTGCTTTTTTATATTGATGAGCTGATCTTTATCATTGACGGTGGTAGGTTGAATCGCCAAGGTGGTGGTTGACAAAGAAACTAGGTAGAGTCCAATATATCACTCGTACTTTGATACTTGTTATATATTGAGACCGTGTCATACTACCATATATATTAGGGACAGCCAAACGGTCAATCGTGTTAGAATTTATTTTTCGTTAAATTAGTTATGTATTATATGTATAATATTACACACTTTGTGCAAGTATATTTCTTAATTATTATAGATACTTAATAATAAAAAAAAACTTTCTTATGGAAGTTGATCCTCATAGATTAAGTATATTTTTAGTAGATCGCGGACAAAAACATTTTAGCCGCCCCTGATATATATATATATATATATATATATAATTAAAACATACATTTTATAAGAACAACTGAATAATAGTTAAACATTTATTTCAAAAAATAATTTAACATTGCTATTGAAGTAATAAATGTTGATATAACATTTTACATAAAAATTGATTTGTTATCTATCTATCTCTCTAAATTCCTATATATACCGTGTGTTCACAAAAACAGAAAACGTTTTATACATCAGTACCTTACATATTATATCTTAAATTATTTTTACGGAATATAAAACTAGATTACTAGGCCATTCATTTTTCTGATTTACAATGTTTTTAACTTGTGTATTCTGCATATGCGCAAAACAACTTTATCAATATGTGTTATAAATACAATATTGACCAAATGAAAGCTATTTTAAATTACAAAAATCATATACATGGATCAATAAAGTGGCTCCTGAGATCATTCGATTTTACACCCTTAGATTGTTTTATTGTGTATAACCTTTAAAAATATTGTGTATCTACCAATAAATATTTTTGATTTATAAAATAAAATTACACATACATGCAACCTATTAAATAGAAATAACAACAACTACTCATCGATTTGATGGTATATGCTCAAGCTTAATACAACATAAGAAACTTCGGACAATTTATTGAGTAATTTAGAGCTTGAACTAGCTTTATTTTGGTCCATATTGTATTTGAATTATCTTATAGTTATATAATTTATTTTATGGTGACCACATACATTAATGGTCTAATAATCTAGTTTCATGTTCTGCAAACAGAATTAAATAATATGTGTATGGTACCGAGATGTAAAGTATTTTTTATTTTGTAGATACATGGAATATCATAAACTGAGTATTTTAAAATAATTAATATATTTAGATGTGAAAATGCATCATTTTAAATATTTTTTTATTCCAAAAACTTTAATTATGGGACTTTTTATTGTATTATCATTGCTAATTTGCTCAATTATGATTTATATGTTTTTTTTTTTTTATTTCAAGATTCTAAAATTAAAGTAGAATAGTATAATTTTTATAATCATACATATTATGTTGAGTGATCAATATTTTATGTTCCAAATGTTATAGGAATTTCATGAATTTTTAATTGTATTTACATTATTTTAGTAACATAATATTTTGATCATTCTATATAATGTATAACTAATAAGCATCACAAAAATATTAATTTTTTATGATAAATTGTTTTTAAAAATCTTTTAGCACAAAACGACATCTAAACAAACACTGACTGAACTAGAATTATCTATTAATGAAGATTTAATAACTAATTTATCGCAAGCTTTTCTATCTCAAGCACCATTTTGTAAGTAAATTAATATTATTCTATTTAAATCTTAGATTTTAATTTTTGTCTTGATATGATAAAAATGCATATAGTTAATATGTGAAACAGAAATATGAATATGAATAACTAACTTTATAATCTTTTGTCTTCAGACTCTTTCATTTACATACCATTAAAGTCACTCCAATAATACTTCTTATATATTAATTTCTAATTTCTAATATTGTCTTTGTTTATATTTGCATTCTCATCTATCTTGTATACTAATTCTCTGTTTTTATGATCAGATCCATGTATAAATATAGATATGAAATAGAATATAAATAATAAAAACATTAAATATCTTATATTTAAAATTTTATTTTTATAATCTAGGGGATAGTCAAAGTATGGATTTAATGAATTTATTAATGAAGGAACAAATTGCTTCTAAAACTGAAGACAGCATTCTTTATCATGATATCTCAAATGAAGATGGAAATGTTTCTGATAGTGAAGAATTATCCATATCTTTAATGCAATTAAATGAAAAGTATTAAACTATAAATATTTAAAGTAACTTAAATAGTAGTTATTATAATAACATTATAGAAGTACATACTGTATCAAATTGAATTATCAATTACTATTTTGTGATCCTTTTGCCACCAATGGTAATATTCACATAAAAATTTTATTTATACATATTAACTACTATTCTAAAAGGTTAAACAAAATTCTTTATTGTGGTTAAATGAGAAGTACATAAAACAAATTTACTTATAAATTACTATTTGAATATTAAATATATAAATCTACTTCATTAATTCTGTTCAATTACTTCACCATATTATTCACCACACTATTTTCTGAAATTCATATCTAGTAGGTACTTCTACTTTTCTTCAAGACTATTTTCTAGGCACTCTGGTACAATTTTTCAGCTATATGCACACACATATTTATAATATAACAATATTTATATTAATTGAATATCAGTACTTTAAAAAATGTGTGTTATCTTATTATTGTTAATTGAAAATTTTATATTATAGTTCATCTCAAAATGTAGAAGATTCTATTAATTTAAACAGCTCAATTCAAACAATTAAATCGCCAATTAAGGAAGACATTTCTAAATCAGAATTTGATATTGATAATTTCAGTTTAACTTCTTCCAACAATGATCAGTAAAATATTATTAAATCTTAATAACATTGTTGTTTTCTAAGATTTAATAAATTTTTATTTCTAGAGTATTTATTGAAAACGATAACAAAGGAGAAACAAATAGTAATCAGTCATGTGAATTATTCTTTAATTCAAATAATTGTATAGAAGATTATGACAACAAAACATTAACTAATGAATCTTCCACTTGGTATAATAATGAAACTATTGTTTCAAGTCAATTGTGGACACTAAAATTTAAACCTCCTACATATAATGATGCATTAAATTTTACCAATAAATTAAATAATATTCATGACAATAAACAATATCAATTGAAATATAATAATGTAATAGAAAATATTAGAAAAAATCTATTATCAATAAGTATGCCTGTTGGTTATAATTTAAATTTTTTTGCTTCTGAAAATAATATAGTTTTAGAACCATTAAAGCAACCACCATCTTATTTAATGGCTTTTAAATGGCTAGAAACTTATAATTTGAAAAATAAACGTAAAAAAAAATGTATACAAAACAATAAACGTAAAGGTTTTATGACACCTGAATCATCAACAAAATCAATATTCTTAAAAAAAAAACACCATACTAGTACACCAAATTCTAGTAAAGAATATTATTCTTTACCAAACACATCAATGCAAAAAAAATGTAAAGCACCGACATCAAAAAAAAAACTTAGTACTCTCTTCTTGGATTCATTAAATGTGAGAAATATTATTACCAGTTTTATACTGAGAAAATTGTAATGTAAACATATTTCATAATATTTTAGGCAGAAACGAGTAATGATTCAAGAATGGAATTTTTCGCTTCATTTAAAACAACTAATAGCTCTGACAGTAATATTTTAGATGGAATACATATTGGTCAAAGCTCTCATAATCTTTGTATTGAATCAGAAAATACAAAAAATGTATTTCATATTTAATTATTTTTTAACTTAATAAAAATGTTAATATTAACTATTGTGTAATGTGTGCAACTAATGTGTAAATATTTTTCAGGATGATAATCTTACCATTATCACTATGGAATTGCACACTGAAACTAGAAGTACTATGAATCCAGATCCAGAGTATGATAGTATACAAGGCATTTTTTATAATATTTATAATGTTTCAGAAAAAAGTTTATCAAAAACGGGTAAATATATATAAAAAAAATATAAATTACAATATATATATCAATTTCTAATTTAAAAATAGGTTGTATTTTGGTGAATCAAATAAATTACTTAAATGGGTTTTCACATTTTAATTCAGAAATAATCATCTGCAATAATGAAGTTGAATTAGTGAATATATTTATTAAATTAGTAAATGATTATGATCCTGAAATTATATGTGGCTATGAGGTAAATCTAGTTGGTATTGTCTTAAAAATAATATTACAATAGTTGTCCAATGACAATTTAATCAATGAGGTTAAATGGACTAGAAAAGGTTATATTTACTATATTATATTTGTGTCTTGAATTTTTAAAAAATATAGAAATGTCATCACTGTAAATTAATCTATTAATCTATTCAATTATAACAATTTTATAACAAAATTGTAATTTCATTTATTTATTTTTTTATTTCTATAATTAATCATTAATTATTATAAAATGTCTTTATAATTAAAAAAAAAAAAATGTTCCTCATTTAATTTTTTAAATTTTCTACTACAAATGTAAATTTCAAATATATTGATTTTTGAAGAATAGTTGAGTTGTATATTACATTTTAATTTAAAATAAAAAAAAAGTTAAATTAATTATTTTAGATATAAAGCAAGTAATAGAATGATTTCACAATACATCATAGGAATTACTTATTTTCTTTTTTTTCTTCACCTGATCTCCCAACTATATGGAGTCTTACACTTTCATAGATTTCGATCACCAACTTCTTGTCCATACACACCAGCTATATTCATGTCACTCTAAATTATATCTATCCATCTCTTTATTGGTCTTCCTTTACCTCTCCTACCCTCTACATTCATTTCCATAACAACTTTCACTTTATAAGAATTACTTACTTATAATAACTATAAAATCTTTAAAAAAGTATGTTGATATTTTTAAAATTTGTATTGAAAATATTGGAGTTATATTATTTGTATTATTTATCAATATAATTTAAAAAATATTGTAACCTATAATTACTAATTACGTTAGATTGAAATGCATTCCTGGGGTTATTTAAGAGACAGATGCCATAATTTGGGACGTAACATGATTAAAGAATTATCTAGAATAATAAATGATTATGAACAAACTAATGAATATCATGAAGAAAGTACATATTCGGAGATGAAAATTAGAGGGCGAATCGTTTTAGATGTTTGGAGATTACTTCGACATGAAGTTTAGTATAAATGTCATGAAAATTGTTATTCATTTTTTAATAATAATTTTTTTTTTTTAGTTAGCAGTTCAAAGTTATACATTTGAAAACATGGTATACCATATATTACATCAAAGAATACCCAGTTATTCTTTTCAAACACTTTCATTTTGGTGGGATCATAATTCATTTTTATACAAGTATACTTATAACATATTGAATTATTTAATTTTATAATATTCTTTTAGATTCTGAGCAAAGTGAGGAATGTATTGGTTTTACAATGATTTTTTTTTATGTCTGAAGATACTCTCTTAGATAGAAATAATTGTCTGATTACCACGAGTAGGGTATGTTTTTGGTAGTAAATGCATCTACTTGGTACTTAATTAGCTCAATTTTGGAAATTCTTAAAAGTTTTCCAATAGAAAATGGTTCCATAGGTTCTTCAGTAAAATATTGTATCATTTCTATACCTTATTTAAATGATAAAAATCTGACTTCTACTTCTAATTTATATTTTATTTTATTTTTACATAATGCAGTAATTCATTAATTTGTATTTAATATTTAAATTTAGATGGTTGACAATAGATTATTACTTGTTCAGAGTTGATAGTACTATACATATTTTGCAACAACTAGATATAATAGGTCGTACAAGTGAACTTGCAAAATTATTTGGTATACAATTTTTTGAAGTACTATCAAGAGGTTCACAAGTAAGTACTTAATTATATAAAATAATAATATATATATATATATATTAATGATTTTATTTTTTCAATTCAACATTATAATTTTTAATTAAAGCTTAGATGGATAAACAATTTTAGTTAGATCTAGAAAAAATGTATTGTTATTGTTAATTTTACAAAAAATAAGAATAAAATTACTATAGTAGTTGATATAGGATAACAGTGTCCCAGTGAGCTTATCTATCCTTAATCAAGATATAGTATTTTCTTAGTAATTGTTTACTTTATATACTATGATATTATGTATAGTTTATCATTTTTTTCAGTTCAGAGTTGAATCTATGATGTTACGTTTAGCTAAAAATAAAAATTATGTTGCTGTTTCACCTAATATAAAACAAAGAGCTGAAATGAATGCACCTCAAAGTTTACCTTTAATAATGGAACCTGAATCAAAGTATTAATAATTACTTTTTTAACATCATATTTTATTTATACTTTCGTATTTTACTAGATTTTATACAGATCCAGTCATAGTTTTGGATTTTCAGAGCTTATATCCATCTATTATTATTGCATATAATTACTGTTTTTCAACATGTTTAGGCAACATTGATCTTCTTGGAAAGTAATATAAATAAGATATTATAATATTTTATATTAATATATAAATTTTAAAATAATATATAAAATATAATAACTATTTCCCCCTTATCTTATACTTATACTTATTATAATATATTGGAATAGAATTTATTTATTGTTATTTTTTTCTTGTTTCTTTTATTATTACGTTTGCAGCACCAATCATTAAAATATATAATTTGTGTATGTAGTTGATAATTTAAACATAGTCATTTTTAATATAAAATTATTGGTGATTTGAAAGAATAGACTGTGGCAATGAACATATAATAATAATATAAGTAATGTTTTCTTTACTATATTAATGTCTTCAACATAATTCTTAATCTATAATTTTACAATTTATGATTGTTATTTATTTGTATATTTGTATTTAAGTTAAGTCAGGTTATTAACAAGTATTTTATTTTTTTAACATTTTAAAAATGTTAATAAAATAATTTAATATTACATTACTAGAACAGAAGAATTTAAATTTGGTTGTACTAAATTAAATGTACCTTTTCAAACTTTAATTCAACTAGTTGATGACATTACTATTTCTCCATCTGGAGTAGCTTTTGTTAAGAAAAATGTATGTATGGGAATTTTACCAACCATGTTACAAGAAATATTAGACACCAGAATAATGGTAAAAATTAATAAAGTACTTATAAGTATATATCATCTATTAAATATTTACGCTATAATAATTTATTTAGGTAAAAAATTTGATGAAAGATCAAAAAATGAATAAACATCTTTATAAAATACTAAATGCCCAACAACTTGGTCTAAAATTAATTGCTAATGTGACATATGGTTATACTTCTGCTAATTTTTCTGGAAGAATGCCGTGTATTGAGGTATTTTTTTATACTATTTTAAAAATTTATTAATAAATTAATATGGACTTTAGATTGGCTTTAGATTGGAGATAGTGTAGTAAGCAAAGGACGTGAAACATTGGAAAGAGCTATAACTTTAATTCAATCTTCAAAGAAGTGGAATGCTAGAGTTATTTATGGGGATACTGATTCTATATTTGTATTATTAAAAGGTCAATCAAAAGAAAACGCATTTAAAATTGGTAATGAAATGGCTGACCTTGTTACTAAAGATAACCCTATACCAGTAAAATTAAAATTTGAAAAAGTTTATCTTCCTTGTATCTTACAAGTGAGTGTTTTTAATATATTTTCATGATAATTCAATCATTCAATATTTCATATTATTTAAAATTATAATATGCAGACTAAAAAAAGATATTGTGGCTATATGTATGAAAATATTGAACAAAAGAAACCAATATATGAAGCTAAAGGTATTGAAACTGTACGCCGTGATGGTTGTCCTGCAGTTTCAAAGGTACAGTTATTAAAATTTAAAAATTTAATTAACACCCTAAATTTTGGCCCACAACTTACTCATGTTATATTTATATTTTATACTATTTATTTCTCTAGATTTTAGAAAAGAGTCTATGTATTTTATTTGAAACTAAAGACATTAGCGCAGTAAAAATGTATATTGATAAACAATTCAAAAAAATTTTTAAAGGCAATGTTAATTTACAAGATTTTCTCTTTGCTAGAGAGTATAAAGGACGTAATGGATATAGACCAAGCGCATGCGTACCTGCTTTGGAATTAGCAAAGTATGTATATGAATATGATCATAATATAATACTAAATACTAAATAGTAAATTATATTAGTTTTTATTTATTTAAGGCAATGGACTGCTGTAGACAGACGTGCTGAACCACGAGTAAAAGAACGGGTTCCATATCTTATAGTAGCTGGGCCTAAAGGTTTACCATTAATAAAACTTGTACGATCACCAAGAAATTTTATTTCAGATAAATCTGCTCGGATAAATGCAGAATATTATATTACCAGAGCAATTATACCACCCCTTCAAAGATGTTTTTCTTTGCTCAACATTAATATAAACAAATGGTAGTTTTTTAATTTATTTTAACTATTTATTACATGTATTTTCCTTATGTTTATTTATATTTTAGGTATTCAGAATTACCTCGTAAATATAGTTACAATTTTCCGGATATTAATACAACAACCAATCGGAAACAAACATTATCTCAATATTTTTTCTCGCAACATTGTATTTTATGTAATAAATTATCACAGCAAGGTTACTGTAAACAATGTGAGAAAAATCCTCAATATTTAATTACGCAACTTAATCATTTGTTGTCGAAATGGAGCAAAAAGCGACATGATTTAGAAACAGTAAAATGGAATTAAACATTTTGTTTAACTATGAATAAATAATTTTGTTAATAATTCTATAGATTTGTCGATCGTGCTGTGGAAGGAACATTGAACTGAAGTGCAACTCTTTAAACTGTCAGATATTTTTTAGTACTCAGCAAGCAACAAAAGATATGCAACAATATTCTTATATTGATAGTATTAAAAAAAATCTGAATTTATAAAATTTAATTTTTAAAATGTACCTAAATTATTATTGTGTTATATATAATACTAAATACTAAATAAGTTATATAATTTATTATTATAGATTTGTTTTAAAAATTATTAATGTTACGTTGAATTCTAATTAATATAATATTTTTGTTTAATGACTTATATTTTTTTGATATATTATAATGGGATTTATTGAAATTAAAAAGTCAATAGTCAATAGCTAGTATTGATAAAATATTTTGTCTATATGACTTTATAAGTAACTATAGTAGATTTCAACAGGGTCGGTTAGGTTTGAATTGGGTAAATTTGTCTCATCAAAATTTCAATATTTTACCGACCCACTTTTTAAGTTGTACCTTTTAAGTGTATGATAATAATTGAATGTTTTTTTCATTATAATATTAAAATAACTGATGCCTCGGTATCAATTCAAACGAAATTATTTTATTGTTTATATTTATATGTATGGTTAAGGGTTCATGTTCATTACTCACATTTGGTAAAATCCATAACGAAATTTTTCGCGGTTATAATTTTTCCATCTTCCCGTTTAATGACAATAGATAACACAATAATTGTGGTTGTGGCATTTTCTTTTTAAATTCATGTAATCTGTATTTTGTAATATTTTCAATAATGTAATTTAATTTATGTTTCTTTTTAATTATGTAATTGTCATAAAATTACATCCACATTGATTTTTTAATTGTTTAATTTTGTTAAAAAAACCTAACAACTTAAATATTTGTACCTTTTTTTAATAATTATATGTAATATTATAAATGTTCAAAATTAAATTATAATTTTATTACTTACAAATTATATTATAAACTTATAATTGTATATTTTTTTTAGTTATAATTTTTGTTAAAAAAAAAACACCTTAAATGTTAGTACCCACCTTTTATCTATATGCTAAATTATTAATGTTTAAAATTAAATTGTAATTTTATTACATATTAAATTACAAATTTATAATTATATATTTTATTTTATACTAGCGACGGCATACCGATTACGGTTTTAGAGTACAGCGTACACGCAAATTTATTAAATAGGTATATTTACTCGAAAAGGAATGTCGATGAAAGAGTTTTATCTTTTATCCGCCACCTAGTGGTCTGAACCAAGGGGGACACCTATTGGAGGTAAATCGATTACATATTTTGTGTACAGTCGCAGCACACACAGAAACTCTGGTACAAGAACAAGGGAAATTGTATTTAAAAAAATAAGAGTTCGCCTGGGGTGGACACAAAAAATTCTGATACGATAGAGATAGACAAAGACAATGTATATAATTCTGAGATAGTTGATGATATTTTACATTTTAGCTAAATTATAATAAGTTATTCAAAACGTTAATTTTTCATCCAGGAAAATCTAACATCACTAACACTGTAACAGCAAGCTTTTACGACTTACCTATATATATTTTAGTTAACTTCAAAACACTGCATAGGCTCAATTTGAGTTTTATATTTGAAAGGACTAAAATTATTTATATTTATTTTTAAATGATTTTAATAATTTTTTTATTTAGAATCGGCCACATAGTATTTATGCTTATTTATTGGCAAAATTTTAAAGACCTGTGTTAGTCGCATAATGTATAAACATAATAACACCTTTACTTTGACGTGATAATTGGACCATTATTTTTATCCGAAAAGTGTCTTCAGAAATAAAAAAAAATATCTTTGTAAAACTAATGCATTCCTTGCTTTGTTCAAAATATAAAAGAAGCGTCCGAATTAACTAAAGTCATTAATATACTGAGGTGTTCATTTATTGTGCAGGTACCTATATAGTTGATAAAGTGGTCTAAAGCAATGTCAAAAAGGAGAAATTGTACGTGAAGAAAATTTCAAATCGATGAAGGAAAGAAGATGAAACAACTTTTTAGGTCCTCAGGACATACCTATACTTATATAATTTGAATTTATATAACTAAGGCCCAATAACGTGTATAGAAGTTTTTTTTAAGCGGATCTGGTCTATGGACTTCAATTAATGATAAAAATATGAAATATGTAATAAGTACACTACCTATTAAAATCTATAATTTTTTATATATAAAACACGTACCTATAGCGGTGTATAGGTAATATCTATACTAAAAAAAGATCATGGGTGAAATCTAGCCTTTCCCCCCCCCTCAAAAGCTGACGCCTGTAAATACGAAGCTGCAACTAAGGTTTATTTTTATGTTTATTGATTAGATATTCTAATGCAATAAAGTATTTTCATAAAAATATATTTATTTTTTGTTGTTGTACGAATTGAGTTTCTAAATACCAGGACATTTTGATTTAATAAATAATAATATATTATTATACAATGAAAAATAAGATAAAATATTTAACTGCGTATTAAAAGTTAAATTTTTTTAAACGAATATTTTTAAGTACCTCATATCTGATGGTTTTATATAGTGCATGGGAGTCTAGTCCCCTATATTCTTCTTCTTGTAAAATACATCAGGGATCCGGTCGTGACCCATTGTTATGACGCATACTATATATAATCCTATTTCTATATATATATTATGCGATTAATGTGCAACTGCCGATGACCCTATAATCAGAAGAGGGTTTGCATTACTGTAAATGCTTTTGGGTTATCCCTCTTATATTTGTTTCAATATGACGACGCTATAAAATATGTGAGGGTTTACATACGATATATTCACATAATACGCATACGTATCTCTTTATAGCTTCATAGATTTTACATTATATTAAGGTTACGTATTAGATAATATATTGTATTAAATATAAAAAAAAGCCGGGCTGTCGATTCTGGTGTTTCTGTTTCGTTCCTTTGGTCCTCGGAGAAATTAGTGGTGAAATGTTACTGTGTTATATTATAATTAAGATATAAATGCAATCTATTGCATTTGAGAAAACCGATTCTTAGTGAAACTCAGTCAGATATACAATATACTGATTATATATATTTTTCTATACTTTATTTATTAAATAAAGTAACATAAAAATTAGCTACCATAAAACAATGAAATTCAAGTTCGTCAAAAAAGTAGATTTCGCGAATTTTGTTGTTTTCTGCCATTTATTAGTGGTTTATTTTGTACTATTTCATTAGAAAAATATTGAGAATTTCAAAAAATGAGCTAAGTAAAATACTAAGTAGATGCAATTTTCTACCGAAAGCATATCCTACACTCGTGATAATTGGACCATTATTTCTGCCCGATAAAGTGTCTTCATACATAAAAAAACATATATCATTGTTAAACCAATACATGGTTCGCTTCGCCCATAATCTAATATATATTAAAGGATTATTTAAAATTCAAAAAAATTACAATATAATGTACTTATCAATTTAAAGAAAATACTAATAAATAAAAGATACGTACGTTATACCATATTACAGTATTTACTATTTAAATCTCCGAAATGAAGATAATAAAATAATATTAGAATAGATTTAAAGACTTATCAACAAAAAATTCAATATGATTAGATTTTTAATGTATTGCGTATTTGCATGTATATAAAATTATAAAACAGTGACTAATTCAAGAGTTTAACTACTCAAGTTCTGAATTTCAAGACCAAAATAATGTTGTAAACAAGTTAAAGGTAAGTTAAAGAACCCTTAAAATATATCTTACCCTCTTACCTCGAAATTATTTATGAGTATTTAAAAATCATGTTCTTTGGACACAATATTTTTATAAACATTTTTAATTTCAAATTTTATAAACAATTTCCACGAAAAATATTTTATTTATTCTTCACTAGAGAATATAATATGGTTTATGAAATGCAAATAATCGTTTTTAAAATTATCATTTAAATTAAACACGAATGAAAAATAAACATACATTTCCCATCAACGTAAATTGGAATTTAAGTTTATTCTTATAATTCAAATATAATTCATAGTACAATAAAAATATCAAAATGTATTAAGTATAATTTTTTTAAAATTACCATAAATCATATTAAGTAAAAATAATAATTCTCGAGAATGGAGAACATTAAAAATTGCTCTCTGTCTCTCCCTTATATTTTCTTCTAAATCAATATGCAAGATTTTTCATCTGGAAAAGTATTTGCATAATCGAGTTGTCATTTTGTGCACAGTTTTAAATTTGATTGCTTAAGCATTTTTTTTATCACAGATTACAGTATTAATTTGTTTTAAATACAAATATACACATATTTAAACAAATAAATCAGGTTGTAATGATAATATAAATGAATAAATTAAACTGAATATCCAACTTACACAGTTATTTTGTAAATACCAAATTATAGTTAAATAAATAATACTATATTAACACAAACTTAATCTTATCGATGAACATAATATATATTTTAACAAATAAATAATAATTACCTTTGAGTGGTTGAATTGATTTAAATAATTCAATTGATTGATGCGGTTAACACTAGTAGATACCTACACATATTTTTAATTTCCATGTCATAAATAATCATTTGTTTTGTCTAAATTAAATTGTGTTTCATATTAAAAATAAAAAAACTGGGAGCTACCGATTCCGGACGTTCCTCCTTCATCCCATAGGTCCTGGGAGAAATAAGTTATATAGAGATAACAATATGTTATTGTATTATAATATAATTAAAATTTGAATGCAATAATATTGTATTCGAAAAAACGATTTTAAGCGAAACTCAGTCAGATATACAATATACTTTGAACATTTATTATTTATTTTTTTAAACTTTGTTTATTTATCAAATAAAGTGCAACAGAAAAATTAATTATTATAAAATAATGAAATTCAAGTTTGTCAAAAATGTAGATTCCGCGAATTATGACATTTTCTGTCATTATTAGTGGTTTTTCTTGTTTCATTAGAAACATATTGAGAATTTTAAAAAATGACCTAAATAAAGTACTAACTAGACAAAATTCTCTACCAAAAGCATAGGTACCCTATTTGTGGACTATTATTTCTATCCGAAAAAATATTTTCATAACATAAAGATATTTCTTTGATTTTAATAAAAATTCCAATTTTAAATATAAATAAATTGGAACTGTCGGCTTACGAATATTAAAATATATAGATACAACAACTAAATACATATTTAATATTTATATCTTATATGGTTACAGGAATTTAGGAAATTCATGATGTGATCAAAATAAATTATGAAACCATTAATTAGAATTGATACATTTTTCTCTATTAAGTTCTTTTATTGGCATTATCTACATAATATCTTATATTATACCACAACGCTAAAAATTATACGTACCTAATATAGATAATTTTCGTCAATTTTTTTTTAATTAATCACATCAGTAAGTATGTACATTCTACATCACAGTCATTAGTCAGACGACTTATTTTGTTACAGGTTTAAGCAGTACAAAAATGTACTAATAAAATATTTGATGTTTTAACCATTACTTAGTACAATAATGTTATTATTATAACTATATACCGTATATACAAATTTGATAAAACTAAGAACCTATTGCAGCTAAATCCGTTCTTATAGTTTTACAAATATAGTTACTTTATATCCCATAAAAACAACACCGTTTGGAAACAAAGTATTGCAACGTTATACAAATAAGTATATATATTTTTTAAATAAAATTATTTTGAATTTAGTTACCAAATATACGAGTAAGTATTTGATAAAAGTCGATGTTTATGTAGACACAAATTAATTTGAATACACTGTTTTATTATCTACATAAACAGAAGCTTCTTTTAAATCAACAACGTCGTCATCATCAACAAACTTAATACTTGAATCATTGTTAATATACTCAGCCTTATGTTTTTCATTATTTCTATAATACGCTTTCGGAGATGATTTGAGAGTTTTCAACGAAATACAGTCATCGCCAACCAACGTCGATTCGCTATCAGCAGACAATCTGTTGTTGCATCGATTACTGATTTCGCAATTTTTCCGACATTTATCGTTTTTAATATCCAAAATTGACATTTCGATACTTTCGTGATCACCGGGACTTTGATCCGATAATGGAGGTATCCATAAACAATAAGCCGGGTCCATTCCTATGTATGATCCCGGCACACTATTCGTATTATGGACGTTATAGTCATAGTAATCCATTTCTAAGTCGGACACATCGTGACCATGAATACTTGAATCTGTGCTACTTGTTAACGGATTTTGTAGTCTACGACTCCTCGATTTGTCATTCAAAGTAGATGTCGACTGAGTGATCTAAATGAAAATAAATTATTAGTTTCAGTAGTTCAGGGTTAGGAAATTTTTGAATTTGATATTTTTGCAATTTTTTCAGATTTATGGCTTTTTTGTCAATGATATTTAATGATATATATTAATAGAGTATAAGTTACATGTATATTATATTTCATTTTATATTAAAAAAAATTTCAATGATTTCGATGATTAAAAATAGTTCTTATAAATGTGTGGGCCATTATGTAAGTATTTGCAAATAAAATAAAATCCTATAATTTATAATAATATAATATAAAAAACTAACAATTTTTCTAGATGATAACGATGTTTGAGATATGGCAGGTGTACACTGATCTATTGTCGAGGAACATAAAATTGTGTTTTTCGGTACTATTTCTATTTCACTCCTAAACAAAATAAAATTTAGAAACATTATTACTGATATTTTGAGGTATATTAACAAAATATAGTTTTAATATGGAAAAATAATTTGGTAATTTACCTGGTCAAGGACATTTTTTCATCTTCATCTTGGTTTACATCAACATCAACAATTTCTAATATTGGTGGTATATGTGACTGTAGAGTTGTAGTTGATGCCATATGATCATTATAATTTAACATACTACAAGTCGAACCCACTAAAAATCATTATTTTTCTTTAGAACATAGATTTATAATGTATGCATAAATACATAAAATATACAACATAATATCACGTTGGTTTTTAAAATGATATAAGATATAAAACCTCAAAGCCTCATTTTTTAAAGAAAAACATATTGTTGGACAATTAATAAAATAATATAATTATTTACGATTTACTTGAGAATTGAGTGTACAACAGATCAACATCAATTGTGCACAGTTAATTTATATATAATATAATATATATAAAAAAAAGCGATTTTATTTTATCAATAATTAGCGACAGACTTATTATTTATAATAAAAAAAACAATTAATATTTTAAAACTAATAATTAATTTTTGTTTGTTTTAAATAAATGATTATAAAATAATATTTTTATATCTCCAATGGTTGAGGTTCAAATTATCAAATTAATTTTTTTTAATATTTAAAAATAAGATTTAATTTCTATTTTCATAAAATATTATATTTTTCAGAAAATTATTTTTAATTTGTTATTTTTCATTGTAAAATACGGTATTTTAAATAATCGATAAATGGAAATGTACTGACATTATTATATTTATTAGATAAGGATCTAATAAATAAATAAGTAAATAAATGATAATATATAAATACGAATCTTGTATCACTTACTATTGGAATGTTTGTCCATTGTAGTAACAGCTTTATGATACTTGTGTTTACGTTCAGCAAATTGTACTGTGAAACACATGCAAGTAACGAGTAAAAATAATAAAATTGCTGAAATCGTAGCTAAAAACGAATCGATGTCGGATATTAAATAAATAAAGTTATCTTTTAAGTCAACGTGACTGGAATTTGGTATTGACCAGTTATTGACTTCTGTGGAAATATAAATCTATTTTATAATATATAGGTAGATATTTTTAAAGATTAAAGTTATACATTTTATTAATTTTATTTAACTGACCAATCCGATTTATTTCAGCAGAAAATCCTCCATAACATTCATTACTTGACCACGTAGTTATACTTGGAAAAAATTCCACTAATAAATACGGCCCAGTCGATATAATAGGGCTCACAGAATCTGGCATACCTTCCAAATGTGCCAAAAGATTAGAAGCTGTTGAATCGCCGTCTCGAAGTTTAATCCATTGATTTGAACATGGTAAAAATAGTCGAATGAAATCAAATTGTATAATAGTTTTATCCTCAGTCTAGAAATATATTTTAATTATTAGTTTAAAATTAGAAAATTTAATAGATGTCATTTGAAATTACTACAATATTATTTAAATTATTTAATCCTTTAGAAATGTTCATGTTGAGCATACTAATTTTTAAAATTTAATTTATATTTAAAGAATAATAAAAACAAAATTAATTTAATGAACATTATTAATTTAATATTTTAATTTTCTTATGTAAAAAATGTTAATTACAAATACCATTTGAAGTAGATAAACATCGAACATACCTTTATTAACCAAAACGATCTTCCTGGGCATCCTTTCGTGTTAGCTGATAATGTTCTTGTAGCTTTAGACATGTGAATAACGCATCCACATCGACATTCGGTACCCAATTCGTCACTTAAGTGTGTAGGAAAAAATCCTGTACCTAAGGTGTTATTATTTTTTTGAATTTGTTGTTCGACTTTGCCACATTCATTTCCAGACATCTCTTTTTCACCACATTCTTCAGTTTGTAATGATGAACCCTATAAATAATACATATAAATTTAATATCATATAGCCATAAAGATTTCTGTAATTTAACTATCTAATTTTAGTATTGTTGATTTGACACATATATTTTTAAAATATGATATTTTGATTTTATAATATATACGTTAATAAATTCGCCAACGCTATAAAATATATAAGCTATAGTATCAATTAACAATTCAAAATGTTGGCATTAGTAAATATAGGTATTTGATAATATAGTGTTTATTTAATTTAACATAGCCATTGTTATATTATATTATTTAAAATTGTATATATCTAATTCTATATAAATCGTATAAAAAATAAACTTTGCTAAATTATTCAAATACCTATGATATTAAATAATTATATTTGATTATAATCTATATTTGTATGGTTTATAATATTATACCACGAACCACTATGCCTACCTATTATACTAGTTTTAACTAGGTAGTTGTAACTTATTCCACGCGTAAAATATATCAAGTAATTTAACAAAAGTTAAACCGAAATTGATGTGATTACTATCTTCTATAGATATACTTACTTGACAAAATTTAGCTCCATACTTAGGCGGGGGCGAGTCACAAGTTCTGTATCTGTTCCTAGTACCTCCATAACAGGTGGTCGAACACGGTGACCATTCACTCCATTTACTCCATTGTCCGGAATCATCATCTATATAAAAGTTATATTTGATTTGTTATTTTTATGCGCATTATCTATTAATGAAATAAAAATAATTGTTGTTGTGTACCAGTAATAGGTAATGTCGGTACACAGTAGGTTTTAATATTCGTATAAGCTCTATTTATCGCTTGATTAACATAGACGAAACAATACTCAATATATTTTTCTGAAAATAAATCACAATCGAAATTTACACTTTGCTGCCCTTTAATTATTCGATGTTCGGATACATAATGTAATTTGGTTGGTGGTATCAACGTAGAGACATCGTCCCGCTCGCGACCAAAAAGTCTGATCTATAAAATTACGAATTAATTTTAATAATTTAATGGACACGGTTGTTTCTTGGTGATTTTGGTGTTATAACTTTATAAATCAATTAAAATAAAATAAATTTAAATAATACAAATTGTTTTAATAAACAAAATACTTATTGTTAGACATTTTTAGAAAAAAATCAAATTTACAATTAGATTACATAACGTAGGTATATGAAACGAGGCATATTTGAAAAATATAAAGAACGTTTCGTTATAAAAAAAATTATAATCATAAGAAACAGGTTTTATTAGAATATTTAGTTTCTTACAAATTTCTTCTAGAGTACTGGAATTATTAAGATAGTCTATGGATAAAACTATAAAATATATTAAATTAATACTTACATAGTACATATATTTTGTAAAAGAAATGTAAACTAGGGATACAGGGTCCGCCGTCCACCATAGGAAAGCATGATTTTCAAACCGGTATTGTAGCTTAATCGATAATTGCAGTGTGCTTCAATAAATTAGTGTCGTTATCTTCGGTTAGTAATGTTAAATTAGTCTTTATCATGGTTTGGGATATAGTATATCGTACGTTCACCTTATGAGGTTATTTGGAAAACGGCCGATTTATAATTATAACATAAATGCAACATGATTTCCGAAACCATTTTAATATCTTTCCACGTAATCCTGATCAGAATACGATTTCGAGATGGGTAGTAACTGCATTTAATAACACTAAATCTGTTATAAAAAAACCCCCCGAGACTTGAACATTGTATTCGTATATCTGAAAATATTGAAAGAGTAAGAATATCCGCCATCCAAAGCCCGAGTCGATCAGTTCATTTACGAACTGTATCTCGTGGACTATAGGAAACCACAGTTCGCTGAATTTTGAAAAAAGACCCGTAATTACATCCATACAAAATTGTGTCAACATGCAGTTAATTGAAAGAGACACATACGTACAGTGCAATCAATTTACTCGATATCTTGGAAAATAATGAAAATCGTATTCTGTTCATAGGTGATGAAGCTCATTTTCATTTTAACGGGTTAGTTAATAACAAAACTAAAATAAATAATAATATTAAAATTAATGATGATCTAATAATCCTAGAATTTTAAACGAAAGAGTTTTAAAGAAAAAAATTGAAAATAAAATTAACGAAATCCCGCGGCAGATATTAATTCAAGTATATGGTATGTAATTTCAAGAACGACTGCAATCGTGTATTCTAAAACGGTAAACATTTCCAAGATGTAATTTTCCATTCATAATAAAAAAAATTGTGTAAATTACTTAATTTGTCTTATAATGAGCTTTTTATACTTATTTAAAAATCATGCGTTTCCCGTGGCGGACCTATATACTATATATATTATAGGTACAGCGTGTATCACGAGGATTTGACATTCTTACATTTTTAGTTAAAATAGTCAAAATCTTGTGATATACCTTGTATATTACTATAGTGTATATAAATAAACAGATATATTAGTTAACATATACCGTATATGACGATTTATTTATAAGTTAAAATCAGTGGCGCCCAAGTGAAAAATTATATGTGTGGCAAAAATTATCTGCAATCAGATTGCTCGTATACAATTTGAAATTTATAACAAATAAACATTACCAAATTTCTAAAAATGTAAATATTCACTCAAGTAGTCAAATAAATTATTTATTGCAATATAAGCAACAATTATAAGTAGTTATTATTAGTTACATTAGTTACAATCGCCAGATAATTTTCTCTTCAGATAGGTACCAAAACAAATTTTAAATGTATGGCAACTGTCATACATAAATATGGACTTTGGCGCCACTGGTTAAAATAATATACACTCGAGATTTGATTAAATTTATTACTTTATCTGAAGTTTGTAATATACACGATGGGTACTGAAATCTCACAGGCACGCCTCCACCGTAGTTATCACAAGGAAAAATCGATTTCCCGTCTACGTTCAAGGTAAATTTATTGCTAGGAACAACCTATATAATTGAACATATTTGTTTAAATTAAACGAACAACGGAATCGTTAAATTCACATTGTAATATTGTACAGTAGGAATATAGGTATATTTTGTGCAGTTTTGTATTTGTTTTCTTATACTTTTATACCTCCAATTGTTCGTTCATGACATGAGTGAAAGCCGCTTGACGTTCGGGTGGTCTCAATAGAGCAGTGTAAAAACCGGCGATACCAAAAATATTGCATTTTAAAATAATTTTTCGAAATCTCGGGTACCCACGAATTTGTTCCGAATGAACAATCTATATGAGGGAAAAAACACTTACATTGTCGCTGTTGTGCGCGGACAAATTATTTAATAATCAAACGACATATAAGTACCAAATGTTCCATAGAACCGCGTGACGATTCTCTAGAGACGTTCTTGCATGCATTTTCAGATAGACCGCAATATATCAAGTCCAGCCACAGTATTGGTACTGCAGATCCGACCGCAAATTCACATTTACTTTGGAATTTCATTACGATCACGGGTTGTTGCAGTTTTGGGTCTGGATAAGTAGTGATTCGTTTCGGTTCGAAATACAAACTAGCATCCGGCCATCGAACATCGAGTTCGACTGCTTGTTCGTCCTATACGCATTTAATAGGTTGTAAATTCGTTATTAGAATAATTGTAAATCGTAATTAAATACATATAGATTTTAATATTTATTCAGTGTTGAAAATATTAAACTTTAATTAAGACCATTGATTCAAATTAAGCTATATAAATAAATATTTACGTAACAAACGTATACGTACTTGAAGTATTACTTCGTCGTCCTCAGCCGTATCATTGGAAACTAATTGAAGTATATAGTGTCCGCCTTTGGTAATAACGCCACAGTGTATAGTAACATTTTCCTCGTTTTCCTTTACGGGAATTGTACCCATTAATGTGTAATTATCGTGTTTAGCTTCATAAAGCTGTACAGCGATGCCAGGCTCTAGTAAATCAATTCGGAGGTCACTCATTAACGCGGTATAGTTCGAAGTGACATTTAAACATTTTTGAGCTACTATTGATACTAAAATACAATAAAAACCATTTAATTAATTTATATTTTCAAATAATAATATTTGAACAATTTAATTATATATAAACAAATTAATTGCATAATTTTTGTTTAACCTAACTTAAAGGATATAACTTTTGATAGTCATTTACTTATTTCTTAAAAATAAAAAATAAATATTCTTAGTTATTATATATATTTTACATAGCATATTTGTTTAGTTTTAAATACATTTGATGTGTGTTTATGACATATTTCTGAATATGAATATAAAAAATTTTGAAAATCCAAAGGTCCACACCTTGAGATTACACTTTGATGTTTGATTTTTGTGTTTTAAACTGAGTTTTGCCTAGAATCGTTTATTTAAATGCAATATAATTTCATTAAAATCTTAATTAAATATAACATAACAAAATTCCACCACTAATTTCGACTGCACAGCTTTTTTAAATTAAGTTAGTTACTGAGTGTTAATAATAAAAATATTATTTTTATTCTTGGTATATGTAAATCTAACTAACTGGATATTTAGTATTTATGTTTATAATTTTATTTTTATATTTATGTTTCTATATATATATATATATATATATTATATTCTATAATTCTACCTTGTTTATGCTTCTATAGTATGTCTCAACATCGATTACAGTATTAGAAACCTTAAAAATAATTATTATATAATAATATATTACATAGATTTTTAAATTTATACTTTAACAAGAAATTTAAATAAGAGTTGACGTTAACGCGAAAATAATAGTATTAAATTACACTACCTATGCTTATGTTTCAAAATGGAAGTAAAAGTTATATAATACAAAATACAATTATCGATCTTTGGATAAAAGAAAGAAAGTATATTAAATTTTAATATTAGACATGATTTAATAATAGTTCATAACGTTCATATACATAATATATTAAAATAGTACTTTACATCAAAGATGGACAGAGAAAACTCCTGACACCAGCTAATTATTGCAAAAAATTAATTTATAATTTAATTTATACATTTCGTTATATACCTAATGCTAATGGCTTATAGTACCTTTTTATTTTAATTAATAATATAATTAAAAAAAATTATTATTTAATTTAATAAAAATAATTTTATTAAACTTTCCCAAAATAAAACATAATATATGCATTATATAAGATATAACATAAGTAAACTCATTACATTTTTATCATAAACTAATTTTTAGTGGATATATTTAATATTAATTACATTAATACTAATTTCAAAAAATGTATACAGTATACCAGCTTCATTATATTATATAAGTAGTATATTATGATAGTTCATAAATAGGATTAAATTTGCAATTAAATTCAAGTTATACAACTGATTAATTATAATAAAATTTGATTGATCGTTAAAAAATAGAAAATTTACTTAATAGTAGAACTATTACCTACTGTTTTGACGATTTAATATTAAACTTTAAAATAAAATTAAAATTTTTATGAAACAAATTGTAGGTACAGTGGTGTGCTGAGGGGGGGGGCTTTGGAGATTCAAACCATTTCCAAATTAAAAAGTGAATATTATTCTATTTATATACATGTTTTTACTTATCATTATATTATTTCAAAATGAAATCCTTAGGACGCCCTTGAGTAGATATACTATGAAGATGTAGATATTTCGAAGACAAATTTAATGTAAGTACCTCTAAAAGTTTAATTATCTTATCATTTTTTTTAAACATTCATTTATTATAATATAATTAATTAACTATTATATAAACACTAATAACTAAATATTAATTAATTTATAATTAAAATATTATATTATTATATTATTATTAAATTTCAAATTATGAATTTAATTTTAAAAATTCAGAAAAATATCAAATTTGGAATTTATTATAAGGTAACTTAATAATTATTTTCAAAATAAGTTATTTTAATAATTTTACTACATAGTTTTGACTGCTTATTACTTTGTTAATTATAATTAGGTAATTATCAAAATGAAATCATAAATCCTAACTAATAATGAAGCTTTAAATTAAATATTATTATTGCTTTAGTTTACCAGACTTGCATAATCATAATTATATTTTATTATGTTTATCACTTCTACACACATAAATTATTATCGAAAATTAAAATTAAAATAAATTATATAGGTACCTAACTAAAACAAAATTCTCGTTTTAATTATATATAAATATATATATACACATTTGTTTGTGTGTGTGTGAATACCATATATGAATATAAAATAATGAACATTGAACACGAAATAATTAATAAAACATGTACCTATTATTTGATGTATTGATGTCCCACGAGGACATTTACTTTTTGTAACATTTACTTGGTAAATTATTATTATTATTTTTTTAATAAATATTTGGGAAAAGACAATTGGTTATATAAAAGTTATATTCTAAATTATAAAAAAACTTGCTTCTATTCAAACTTTTATCTTATTTAAAAAAAAAATTAAAAAGTCGAATTTGTCGAAAATTTTGAGGTGTCAATTTTTCAATTAGATTAAGATAGTGGTTTTAGCGTTAATTTTAATTTAATGAAAAAATATTATCATTTTGGTACTTTTTATATTATTATACAGTATTTATGCTTATTAGCATTTCAACATTTGTATGTGCATACCTAATAATTTGAACAAATCCAAAAAATGAATAACAGTAGTATTATAAATTCATAAATTATAATACATACGTATTACTTACCTACTTATTTATTTTTCAGAAAATTAAAAATAATTCTAAGAACGTCCTTTTGTAATTAATTGTAATAATTGAAAAATTGACACCTCAAAATTTTCGGCAAATTCAACTCTTTAAATAAGATTAATCTTAAAATCTTTTATTATTTAAAATTCAAAAAGGTTTTTTACTGAAATGTATTTTGTAATTTTAAATATAACTTTTATAATCCTTAATACAAATAATCATTAAATGTATTTATTTACTTAGAGTTCTAGTGTCTTAAAATATTATTACCTAGTTTATATTATTTAGTAGTTGATTAACTATCTAAATTAAAATAATATATATTTCTACGTACAGGATGATTCGTATTTTGTGAAAAAATAAGATAATATCGCAAACTTATGTATTTTCCACTATTGGAATATGTAATTTTGATCATATTTTGTATGTTAGATGAAAATTGTATATAATTATAAATATTAATGTGAGAGGTAAAATAGCTGAATAGGTATTTAATTATTTGAAATATTTTGTTATAAAATAATAGTAAAAATATAAATCACATATTCAAAACATTCGAGGTTTCATCTAAATATATATTCAGGACAATATTTAGTACAAATGCCTCGTAAACCTTCAACAAATTGCTACCCCTTCCCTTTCCCTAAAAAATAAACACGTTATACGTGTAATGTATATAATTATATTTAAAGATTTTAAACAAAATTTACTCAGTTAAACAATTAATTATTTAAAATTAAAAATTACAATACATTACATAAACACTGATACATAATAATATAAATAAGTAAACAGGTAAATAGTTTATAAAATCTTGCGGCGAAATTTATTCTAAGCATCGATAATATCATCATTGTTCATAATTTCATATTACAAAGCATCTATATGACTTTCTATATTATATGCACTATTGCCGTGTCGTTTACACAATCCGAAAATTGATTGCTGAAAATATACGCTCTGCTGAACAATTCGTAGCATAATCTATAGATTTTATTATTGTTTTGATAATTTTTTTAAAAGTCAATGATTATAGGTATCTATTATGTATAAAGAATAATAATATTTTAATAGGTAGGTACCTACCTAAAAAGAATGCTTCAAAAATGATTAATACACTTAAACAAGAATCCAATATGAATATTAATAAGATGAAGACAAAGATAATAGTTGGTAGAAGACAATAAATGACGCCAATAATAAGCATGAACGGTATTAAACTGGAAAATGTAAATTGTTATATATACTCCGGAAGTAGAGTTACAAGGAAAAGTATCACAGATATAAGGTGTAGAATAACACAAGGGAAACAAGTGTTTTTCAAAAAGAAAATACTTCTAACCACAAATGCAATAAATATAAACATTAGAAAAACATTAATAAAACACTTGTATGGAGTGTAACATTATATGGAGCTGAATCGTGGATAATAATGAAAGCGGATAGAAAAAAATAGAAGTTTCTGAAACATGGTACTGGCGAAGGGCTTTGAAAATTTCTTGGACAGAACGAATAACTAATGAATAAGTGTATCAGAGGATAAATGAAAGAAAATTAATGTGGACGACGGAGAGAAGAAAGAGGTGGATAGGACATATAATAAGAAACAATATATGGATAACGACTATAATTTATAATAAAATAATTCAGGAAAAACTTGAAAGAAAGTCAAGAAGAGAAAGACCTAAGCAGCCATATATAAAACAAATTTTGTTGCATATAGGAAAATAGTCATATATAGAATTGAAGAATGTCGCATTGAATAGAGAAGAATGGAGGAGTGTTATTAAAAATTATCGTTTAACCAATCTACAGATTGAAAAAAAAATTAGGTAGGTATGTATGAACAATATTGTTTAAGTGTATCTGTATGAGCAAATTGTAAAACTTTATAATGTTAAATAGAAAAAAATTAATTTCATATTATAAATATTGTTAAGTAATACGATTTAAAATTTTTAAAATTATAAATACATTATTTGCCACCCTGGGCCCGGGCCTATGCATAATAATACAGCCCTGTATATATTATATAAGAAATTATAAACGTTAACATGATTTTAATGTGCAGTTGATTAGATGCAGCCATGCAGGGATCTATCAAATACCAATTATATTAGGTATACCTACCTATAGTTATTATAATTTAGTAGTAATATTTTACGGGGGAAAAAACAATTCATAGAAATAATATTATTGAAGCTTCATTAATCGAATAAAATAATACCCCTATTATTTGGGGATACACATAGCAGTAGATATAATGCGATAAACACACCTTAACGTTATGAAAAAAGTAATGTTGCGTGTGAAATGATATTTGGGTTTTTTTTTTCAATACAAAAGCTACTAAGGTCAGTTTAACATGAACCAAGGGTAAATATTGATTGTATACCTTCGTGTTCCACTATAATCTTGAATAAAATAAAACTTGAATTAAGATGAATGTAAGTCCCTAGACATTGTTTAATAATATATACCTTCATATAAACCATACATGTGTTTATTTATGCATACTGCAGAGTAGTGAGTATACACTGCACAATGTGTACTTATGTTCTCCACTACGTAATAATAATATATAATATCGTCTCAAGAGTGCGCCTACACTTATTTTGTTTACTTATGTACTGCAACCGTTTCAATTGTTCATTTTAAACTTATCAATTTAACCTGACTTTTTAATGATTTTTTTTTTTGCCAAAGCTTTAAAACATATTTGAAATCTTAAATAATTGGATGAATTTTAAAGAACAATACAATTTATAATTTATTTAAAAACAAAAATTAAAATTAAATCAATAAATCGTAATTTCTATAAATAATAAAGTAAGTACTTGACACGAGCTAATAAATAATTACTAATTATTTATAAAACTCTTTGTTTTGTCTGATAGACTACGGAAATATTGTGTAAAAAAACATATAAACATTTATGCACTCACCAATTGTCAGGTGAAATGTAATGTACAACGTGTTTTTTGAATTAATCATTGTTTTTCCTTTTAGCGATTTAATCAAACATTTTTTATGGGTAGATAAAAAACTACATATGCCATCATTAAATATAATAATCTAAAATACAAAAAAAAGTATTAGGTAATTACTAAAAACATTTTTAAAAATAAAGTTTGGTATCATAAATATTAAATACAAATATGTTTTATGAACAATTACAATAATAATTTGTAATCACTAATAATTACAAAATAAAATAATAATATTATAACTTACTATTTGTATGTTCAAACCGATCACCGGTTAAATTTTAGAAATAACAAATTGTTAATTAAATTTAACTATTAATATTTATAAACTATAAATATAATATTGCACGATATTAATTAAATTCATTAATCTGTTAAGGAATAAAAAAAATAAAACTACTTTATTATAATCTAAAAATTAGAAATGGAAGTCTTTAAATTGCACTAAAATATCATATAGGTACCCAATCGTTTTTTAGTTTTATACGTAAAAGACCATTATATTATATTATATTTATGTATATTTCATATAAACATATTTAAACAGAATCTGAATATAATAATTTACATAATGTATAAAAAAAAAAAATAATTGTTATATTGCACACGTAGTAAAAATAAGGAAACAATTAAACGATTTAGAACCGCATAAAAACAAGCTATATTTAGTTTATATTATACTCTAAACAACACACGCAAACGTTACCTACATCACAACTAAACGTGAACGAATATACTGTCAGAGTATTCAACCCCTACGTGAGTGTTGTATATAACTTTTCCTCTTGGGGTTTTCACCCTCGCGCGCGACCGTAGTGCCTTCTCGCGGACCTTTGTGTAAACTTTTATCGACTGTACACATCCCCGAACAAAATGCCCGTTTTATTGTCGCCTTTCGCTGAAGATTTATCATTTAGGCAATAGATAAAATGTTTTATAGTCTTGCATTGAAGTCAAATATACTAACTAATTTATACTATTATATACATAAAAATAATACATGTCACATGACAAAAAGGTATTATATTGTCATCATAATTGTAGGCGGTGTTTTAAATAATTTCGGAGCCTTTGTATTATTTTAAGCCCTTTTTTTTTTTTTTTTTGATACTTTTATCCAAATTATTATTCGTGATGATACGAGCAGTTTAAAATAACAATAATATTTTGTATTTGTTGTTTTTAGTCAATATATTAAACCCGTAATAAGAAGTATTGGTCATTACTTATTACTTTATCGGGTTAGATTAGACATCACCTTTTAGGTATTATTTGTTTACATAATGTGCTGCATAGACAATGTTGGTATTTTGTACAAGATAAGTATATATATATATATTTTCTCTCATTATACAAGTATATTTTTGAAAAAAAAAAAAATTTTTAATTGAGGGGGAAATAAAGTATAATATAATTTTTTTAAAATTATTAAATTAAAGAGATTTTCAAATTCTAAGCCTTTAACTTATAATACAAGGTGGTGCCTGAGCATACTGTATATTAAATTATTTATATTATACAATATTATTTCTACACTTACCTGCCAATATGCTAGGTACCTATAGCGACTGCTATATCTATAAAATCTATAACATAATATTAAGTCCTTATAATTAAAGTTATATTTTAGTTTTTAACCAGTAGCATATGTATTCTGCTCTAAATTACTACCAAAAACACTAATGTTTGTTAATTTATTTAGTTTAAGTATTACTATTTAATATTTTTGAATATCTAGCACATTTGTTCCATAGTTTAGTGTGGTGGGTGTTCAAATATATACTAAGCTATACGTATTATGAAACGACTAAGGCGCCACTGTATGTAATTCTTTAAGATCCGTAATTGAGTCATGGGTGAACAGTTCAAACACAAAATTTATTGTATTATTGGCCATTGTGATGTTACAAATTAGGAAAAAGTATTATTTATCCTATGCATAAATAATTATTTTCATTTTATAACAAATTTAACTTTAAATCAATCAAGAAAGCTATATTTATTATATTTTTTCACATCGATGTACCTACAATACGACATATTCTAATTAGTATTTTTTCTGTCAATTTCAATTCTGTTGGCTGCTGCTTATACAATTGATACACCTACTTCACTTATTATAGTTTCAAAATTTAAGTACATATTATCTAACCAATAAATAAACCAGTATGGCAGTATCCACACAGCTATATCAATGACATAAATTCCCACAGTTTTAATGGATGAGCAATACGGGTTTAGACCCCAGCGGTCTGCTACCTTAAATTTAATTGTGTTTAATAATTTTGTTTTGGATGCCTTTGAACAAGGCTCGCAGGTTGATGTTATTTTTAATGATTTCACCAAAGTTTTTGACCGTGTAGACCACTTAATTCTCATGGATATATTATCGAAAACTGGTTATGGTGAACCAATACTTTCATGGTTTAAATCCTATCTGCCTGGTAGAATACAATGGGTTAAAATGTATGATAAGAAATCTACTGTATCTCGTGTCCCTCAAGGAGGGCATATATCACCTATACTTTTTTCGCTATTTGTTAATAGTATAAAATATACTATTCCGGATAATAGATTCCTTATGTTTGCGGATGATTTAAAAATTTTTCGAAAAATTGATTCGTTTGCTGACTGTTTAACTCTTCAAGATGTGTTGAATACTCTTGTGTTGTGGTTTATGTCTATTAGGCTACATTTTAACATTGACAAATGTAAGTCAATGTTTTTTACAAAGAGTCGTTCACCTATAGTAAACGCATACACAATAAATGGTGCAAGTATAGATATGGCCACTACCAATAATGATCTGGGTGTGATTTTCTGTTCTGGCCTCAATTTTCACACTCATATAGAGTCAGTCTGCTGTAGAGCGTTCAAGATTCTAGGTTTTGTTATTCAAACGTCGAAGAACTTTAAGCTGACCTCCTTACTCAAAACGCTTTGTTGTTTTCTGGTACGATCCTTACTAGAGTATGCGTCCGTACACGTTAACTGACTCCTCAAATATAGAGCAAGTTCAGAGGCGTTTCTTATCATCTGCCACCAATATTTTAGAAATAGAGAAATATAGGCATGATTACCTTACTGTCTCAAATAAGCTTGGATTTATTTCCTTGGTTGATAGACGTATGACAATGAATGTAGTGTTTTTGAGTAAGATAATTAATCATTACATTGATGTTTCCTCCTTACTTTCTCAAGTTCACTTTAAAGTTCCACCTCGTTTTTATAGATCACGTTATCCTTTTGTAATTCCTTTCTATCATACTAACACTATGGTAAGAACAATCCAATTGATTGAATGGTGCGTTTGACAGTACCCCACCTTATTTAGTCTATAACATTATATTTGATATATGTTTTGTTAATTATTGATTACTGTATGTCGTCAAAATGTTGTATTATTTTATACAAGTTATACCAACTGATATTTTATATTATTTTCTGTTGCCATATATTGGTCCATTTAATATATGTAAAGTGTAATTGCACTTTTGGGCCTTGTGCCCGTTATATATATAAATAATAATAAATTAAACTACTCATATACCTAATTATTCTATTTGCTTAGGCATTTAGACTTGACCACTTGGGTATAAATATAATCACCAATTAAAAATCAACATTTTGAATATAATTTTCTTTTGCCCACGCTGACATGACTTTCTTCTAATTTATGTGCAACATTTTATCATACCTAATGCTGAATATTACTTATTCCTGTTATTTTGAAAACATATTACTGTAAAAAGTAAATCCAATAAACACATATGTAAATTCAACTGAGGAATGAATTTATGAAAGTGGACAGTAATGCTGAAGTTTATATTTTTGTATGGCAGTTGCTACACATTTAAAATTTTGTCTCGGGAGAGATTTTATTTTATTTATGTGAGAGTGATTATCAATTGTATTAATTGCTACAATATTTCATAAATTATCATGCGACATAGGTTTGTCACCAATTTTGTACCCAGTCGATAAATAGTCAAATGATTTTTATTAATTTTGTTAATTTATTAGCTATACAATTTTAATGGTTTATTATATTATGATAACTTAATACATTTCTAGAAAGATTACCATAAATAACAGCGGTTCCCAAATATTTTTAGTTTATGCCACCCTAAAAATAAAAGAAATGAATTGTGTCTCCCATGAATAAATAAATAACAAATTTATAGTATTTAAAAATACAAATATTTTTATTTTGTATGACAAAATAAACAACAATAAGTATTAATAAATTTCTATTTAAAATATTACAAAATTTTTACTTTTTATGAAAAAAAAAACAATATAAACTATTAATGTTAATATTTAATCTTAATGTGAACCATGCAGTAATGATTACTTGGTAATTAATAACGCAATAATGCTGGCTGGATGTAGTAACTTTCTGAAAATTCCAGAACGTAGTATAATCAATATAACTATATGCGAAATTATTTTTGATTTAAAAATATCATTATTTACCACACAGCTTGCACCTCCCCTGACAAGTGCTCATGCCTTATAATGGAGGTTAGTTTGGGAACCGCTGCCTTATAACATATTCCTAGATTTTTATTTGATATCAATATATTTCAGAATTTAAAACCAAACATTCTACCATATCATCTGCCTAGAAACCCTGACATATCCTCCATTTAATAAATTATATTACCAATAATTTTACCTACATATTATTAATATACTTAACAAATTCTACATATATGTCTTAATTTGGTTTTTTTTAAATTTTATAATAATTTATATGTAACAACTAACAATTTATAACCAACATTATATTGTAATTTCTTACCAATGTGGTCTATATTCTATAAGATGCTTAATAATGATGAACATTTTAAAAAATAATGGGTAAAACTATTAATTCAAAAAAAAAATTATAAAATGTATTCTATCAGTTTGGTTATAAACAAATATTACAATGTTTACTACAGTCAATAATATACAAATACTTATATATTTATAATTAATGAAATATTAGAAATAATTTAGTTGTTTCTAAAATTATAATATATTATATAATATAAAAAGATATTTTATAGTTAAAAATTACATAATACAATTTTATGTTTTTTAATATTATGATGTTTTGAATTAAATATATTTTCATAAAAATGAAATTCATAATTCTTAATTTGACATAAATAAATAGTAAATAGTAAAGAGAACAGTTGTAATTTCGAAATTTGTACTATTTACAATATCTGTCAGCTTTTGTTTTTGCCCTTCTGTCTAATAAAGATTCGTGTAATTTTCCTTCCTGTTGAGCTTTTTTCAATTCACTTCGTTTACCTTCAATCATACGCATCTTTTTATCTTGAAATTTTTGGAACAATTTTCTAAAAATATATTTAAAACAGATTTAAAAGGTGAAAAAAATGATTATTAATGTAAATGTCTGAGATAAATGGTCACATTTAGAAATAATTAATTAAAAATAATTACTAAGAATAAAACTAACACATAGTTTTTTTCTATATCTTTAACATTTCCTTTCTTTTCATCTAATTTATTGATTTCTTCTTCTGTGTTTTCAATAGCATTAAGTCTTACTTTAACTAGTTCATTTGGACCAACAGTTCGATTTTTTGCAACCAAAGAGTCATCTTCATCTCTTATACTAATAAAACATCCAGTAGAAGCTAATATTGCCAATTTGTTATCCTAAAATTAATTAATAAAAAATATAGCTGATAACCAGTTAAAGTTTTAAAAATGTATCATAAATTAAATATTTAAAAATTAATTATAGTATAAAAAAGTTGGTAGAAGATTGAGATTTATTGTATAAATATATATTATATTCTTCCTTATTACTTGGAAAATTGGTTCAAATTGTTCTAGTGGTCCAATGGCATCAGACCTTCCTGTTATAGTTCCATCTTTATCAACACCTAAATATTTTCCATAACCAGATTTAAATGCAACTCTTGTTTCGCTAACACTAATAGCTGTTAAAATTTCTTCTGGTAAGGGACCTTCTCCTATAAAACAAAAACAATTATTACTATTCGCAAATAAAATAAAAGGTTATAACTTATAACAAACTATACTCTAATCCATTTAAGAAAGGTCCTGCTGTCAGACGAAAATTGGTTGGTTAAGTGCATCTCTACACCACACCTTATCTAGTTCCCCTTCCATGCCCCATAAAGATGTAATTACGCGGACGGCCGTTATCAGTTTTCTGTCAGTCTACATGCACGAAACGGTACCTTTCTTATTTGGTACTTTATTTAGCTCATTTTTCAAATTTCTCAATAGTTTTTCCTTGAGAGAAGGAAAACTATCAAAAAAATAGCAGAAAATCATTAAAATTATGGTTTAAGTTAGTTTAAATTTTTTCAATCTTGTGATAATTAATTGAGTTTTGATCGGCGGGGTTTTAAAAATTTTTGAGTACTAACATAGGTTTTATATACGTTTGATAAAATTTTGGATCCGATTGGTTGATTTTCTGGCTAAATACAGAACTTATAATTTATCCAAAATATTTAATATTACCTGCAATTTTGGGTTTAACGGTTTGAAAATTGTATAGAAGTCTATTTATACACTACTTAATCTATTTACAAAATATTTTGAAAATCGTAAGTCACAATTTTTTTATAAGCTTTTAAAGTTAAAACTACCAAAAAATGTAAGGAAATTGAAAGTATGGTTTTTGATATTTAAAATTTTCTTATTTCATGATAACTCATTGAGTTTTGATTGTAGTGAATGAAAGTTTTTTTGAGTATTTACATATGTAATTTACACATGTGGTATAGAGCTGAAGCATGGTGGGGGTGATGAAAGGTGCCTGTACCCCGGGCGCAACAATTCAAGGGGTGCAAATTAAACTGAAAACTTATAAAAAAAAATTTTGAATTGTTGATTAAATAATATTACTCTAAATAGTAAATAATATTTAAATGATGAATTTATTATTTAACTAACAATAGTTCATAATTGTGACTATGTTTAGTTAAATATTCATGAATGTGCAACAGCAATTTTTCAACAGCATTTTTTTCAGAATTAATCTTGATTTAAAGTTCAAAAGGAGTGCATTTTGAAGTTTTGACCCTGGCGCAATATTTAATTGCTACAGTTCTGCGTAGTAAAATTTTGGAATGGATTATCAGTATAATTATATTGTAATATATTGAGTTTCGCTCAGAATTGTATTTTCTAATGCAATATTATTGCATTCAAATCTTAATTATAATAAACTACTAATTTCTCCGAGGACTGAAGGGACGAAAGAGGAACGTCAAAATCAACCTTTCTGCATTATTAATATTTGTTTAAATAATAATTTAATCAAACCATACAAATAGATTATAATAGTTTAGTTTTAGATAGATTTTATTATAAGCATTTAGTTGTAAATATTTTTCTATTAACATTTAAATTCATTTAAATTATATACTATAATTTTAATTTTAATAATGAAATACAATAATTAAAAATTGTATTAATAAATCAAATTCAAAAGTGTCAAGTATTTAGTATTAAATTATTTTAAATATTTAAATGATGTTAAAAAATTATTAAAATAACTGATTTTTTAAAAAAAATTATGAACTAACATGACAAAGGTAAAATTTATGAGTCATTATAAAAAAAGTGAAACATTATTTTAGTGTGTAATTAAAAAATAAATGTTATACTCTTTCAATAATGTGGCAATGTTTATTTCAGGTTGTTAATCAGAGGTTTATTTAACAAGGAGGTCTACTACCAGCCAAATTGTTTTTCCCACTAAAAATTAAAAAAATATTAATAAGTAATGCATGTTTTTGTAAATATATTTTTGGATCCCTGAAAATTTATAATACCTTGAACACAAAGTCTGAAGTAAACATTGAATTCTAGTAATTACAAAGTACAAAATTTATTTATTTAACTTGATTTTATCATAACTTAATAAAAACTAATCAACAATAGTAATTAAAGTATAATAATAATTGAATTAAAATAAAAATAATTCTTTTTGTAATCACAAGAAAATAAGGGTAATAAGTGTTGGAAATAATTGAACATCAGATTTCCAAACTTCTAGAATTTCAAGTTTTGTAGACTTACGGAAGAATTTCTAAACTTCCTAAAGAAATCATAGACTTTTCCAAGATAATATAGTATATAATTGTTTTAAAGTATTTTTGGCTTCATTAAAAACACAATAATGATATCATTAAAAGTCTAATTATTTTCTTATTTCCAAAATATTGTGTAGGAAAATAATTGTTATAAAAAATTGTCAATTTATACTATATAAATATATTAGTTTGTTATGTTAATGAATGATGATAGGAATGTCTAAATGAACAGTATCATTACCTGTTATTGTATAAAATACTAACCTTCATTGTGAGGAGGGCCTAATGTAAAAAGCCCATTGTCCATAGCAGTTACATAGGTTTGAGATCCGAATTCAAGAGTTACTGGTCCTGAAATTTCATTTACTAATTTAGCCTCTGCCCAATTTCCTATTAATAACATAAAATTAATTTTTCAATAAATTTATTTCATATATGATATATAATATGTTTTATAAACATTAATACTCAATATACCATGGTCAATTTTATCTTGATTTTCTTCAACATTTATCTTTTCATCTTTATACTTGGATTTGTTTTTCTTCTTTTTTCTTCTACAAATAATTTTATGTATTTATTATTTTTAGGCAAAGCAAGAATTTTGATAAATAATATAAATTTAAAATTTAAAATTATAATAATTAAATATAGAATATGTAAAGATGAAAATGTAGACTTTGAGAAAATGTATAATGTAAATAAAAATCATCCGAATAGTGTCCAAGAGAAAGATAGCGCAGCTTTTGATCGATCGTGTGAATGATTTCAAAGAATTCAACAGGATAAAAAGGATTGAATAAGTCGATTACTATGAGAATTGAGAAACTTGTAAAGCAAAACAAATAAAAATAAGGTAACACTTACTTAATTTTTTCATTTTTCAAAACCAATTTGGAAATACGCACTTTGTTATACTCTGACATTGTATGAGATAAAAGTGAATAGTAAGTCTTACAGCTGAGCCTTTTCGTCTTTCACACGATTTTTAAGATATAATAGCTTAGGTATTAGGTATAATTTTAAATCGCAGACCGTAGTCTAATCCATTAGTCTTTATTCTTTATTCTTAATTTTTTTTTTATCTTTAACTCTCAAGATTAACTTACTAATTTAATAAAATTTCAAACTGCAAAATTACAAAACTGATAACGTCATTATGATACTTACGGGTTTTCATGGAAAGAAGAAGAACAGCGAATAAAACTCATAGATAAGGATAATTCTTCTTATCTATAATAATAATCTTATTATCTATATCTGTGATAAAACTAGGTAATGTTCACGGTTAATAGATATATCTATTCACCGTAGGTAATGTTTATAAGATACATCGAGATAAATAAACGATACTGGAGCCCAGTTTACCGATATCTCCCGTGTAACAAAAATGAGTCACGTTTTGAAGTTTCCCCAATCCCCCGCAAGCCAAAAATGAATTAACCAACGTGAATAAAAATGCATCATTTAAATTTATTTATCCGAGCAATAAAGACAGAACACCATTGGCGCAACTAGAGGGTGGTCTTGGGAAGGTTTAGCCCCCCATAATGATTAGCAGCCCCTTCAGTTTTTAAACGAAATGTACTTTAATTATTATAGATTAAACGTGCTGTACTGATAATTGTTTTATATTGTAACGCGGTTAGGGATGATCCTGTTAAATATAAGTTATCCAGGGAAGGTGTTTGGCATTTTGGATAAATTGTAACCGTTGCTGGGAGGAAGGTATTAAGAATTGATCGTAATAACACAAAGTTAATTCAAGTAATTATTAATAAATATAATTGCTTATCAAATACAAATACAATATAACTTAAAAAAAGAGTCTTTGATTAGTTTTACAGTGATAAGTAGCGTATCGTAGCTGTACGGAGTCTCGGGTGTTACACTTGATGTTATTCGCGGAGAACTGAAGTCTCGTACAAAATAGACAGTGACAATAATTACAGTAATTACAATGTTATTAAATACCGTGGGAGACTGTGCATATATTTCACGACACCATTAAGTGTATATGTCAGCAAATATGTATGTCAGCAAATATGCGTACACATACACACACTCGTACCTACGACTATATCTCCTGTATATAATATGTACTATATATATATATATAATATGTATATATGTAACGAGACCGTTATATTACACCCCTATTCGAGAAAAAAAATTTAATAGAACATTTAAAAAATATTTTTTGTTACATAATATGTTTGACTATAATGAGTCTCGAATCTGATTCTATTTTCTATGTCGAATGTGGTTGCAATTAGGTATTAATAATTATAGGCCCATATCTTTGCTGAGTAATTTTGCTAAAATATTTGAAAAAATCATTAAAAAACGACTAACATCATTTCTAGAAAAAAACAAACTTCTATCCAAAAACCAATTTGGGTTTAGACCCGGCATAGGCACAGAAAATGCCCTATTTAACGCGTCGGAATTCATCTATAGTAAATTAGACAGCAGTAGGAAAGTTTTAGCTGTGTTCTTAGACTCAGCCAAGACCTTCGACACGGTAAACCACGAAATTTTGTTGTAAATCCTTCCTTTTTTTGGAATAAATAAAGTTAGTTTATCATGGTTTAAAAGTTACCTTTTTAACAGGAGGCAAATGGTTAGGATTGATAACGTTTTAAGTCATGAAGGTATGAATAAATATGGTGTCTCTCAAGGAAGTGTGTTGGGCCCGATCTTATTCTTACTTTACATTAACTTGATCAGTGATTTAAACCTAGATGGGTTAATTATATCTTATGCAGATGATACCTGCTTACTTTTCTCTGATAATACTTGGGAAGGAATTCATCATAAAGCAACTATTGGTGTAAACAAAGTATTCAAGTGCCTACATGACAGGAATCTAACACTAAATGAAGAAAAAAACAGTATTTATGACTTTCTCCATTAATAAAATAAATCTAAATCTTCAACCTTTAAGAATACACAGGTGTGTTGATGGGAACTGTGGTATAAACTTGAATAAATGTATTATTATAAAAGAAGTAACAAGAACCCGTTACCTAGGTATTATATTCGATAATAATTTAAGATGGAATTTACATTCACAAAATTTAGTTAGAAAACTACGCGCAATTACCTATATATTTTATAAATTAAGGGGCTTAGTACCTATTAAAACAATGCTTGTCCTTTATTTTGCGTTATACCAGTCAATTCTACAATTTGGGCTCCTAGTCTGGGGTGGATTAGGCGAAAATATTTTAACCAAATTGCAGACAAACCAGAACAATATTATAAGAATATGTTTAAATAAGTCTTCCTTAGAAAAATCTAGGAAGGAAAACTACAAAATATTCGGAGCTCTTCCGCTAAAGTTTCTCTATAAAAAAGTAGCAATTATGTATATTTTTAAAAGTGTCATCAAAGGTGTAAATATGAAATTTAATGATGGCAAAAGAGAATGCAGACTTTATAATATCCCCGTAAAATACACAAGAAAAACCTTTGGACAATTTTTTGTAAATTATCTAGGGCCGGTCTATTTCAATTCTATGCCAAATTTATGTAAAAAAAAAGTCTACTATACAAAACTAAATCCTAAAAAAATTATATACCACTGGCTTTTTTCCCAACTAACATAAAAAAAAAATAGTAATATTAATTAACATAGTAATATTTATTATATTATGATACTATTTTTAGTGTAAATGAAATTGTAATTTTAAAATAAAATTTGATATGTTAAACTGTCCACTCGAATTTAGAATAATTTTAATGTTAAAATTTTTTTTTTTTTTTTTTTTTTTGTTCCATTATTATATCAATAAACTATTTTTAATGTAATGAATTACTCTCTATCTCATCACAAGCACCGCTTAAAGAGATAGATAATAT
>CM023359.1:20267610-20278396 GCA_013282895.1 Eriosoma lanigerum
AATTTTTTTTTTTTTTTGTTTTTTTTTTGTTTTGTTCTATTATTATGTCAATAAACTATTTTTAATGTAATGAATTTACTCTCTATCTCATCACAAACACCGCTTAAAGAGATAGATAATCTTATAAATAATAAATGTAAGATAAATAAAAAAAAAAAAATAATAAATTCATTCAGTGTTGATTGAGGTTGGTCTTGTTAATTTTGTCAGTGATTGGAATTCTGGATTTAGTTGTCTATATTGTTGATTGAATTTGACATTCTACATATTGTAGCTGCCTGTTATTCTATCGCCACTTATAATTGGTGCTGTAACTTAATAGTATATAATTTTTTGTTTATTTATTATAATTTTACCTTTATACTCCTTGAACTCGATAGATTGTTATGGGATGAACGTATATCTCATCATTATTATGACTTATCGTATAACAACCCATGCATTTTATTATTAATACGGTATTTTTCTTTGTGGAACAACCCAAATATTTATTAATTCCTAAATCATTATACCTCTTGTTAAATCATTTGATAAAAATTATTCGTTTCACAGTAATATTAAAATAGTACTAGATCGTAAAAAATAAATCTTAAAATCTCATATAAATGATTTAACTTAAAAAAAAAATTATAACTTTTTAAATACCCTGTGACCTATACTTTTTCTTTACTATGGTCTACACTTTTCCTTTCACATACATATTTATAATAAAATCTCATATAAATCCCTTTGTCTCATAACAAAACTATCACTTCTTAATTATCCTGCGACCTATACTTTTTTTTTTACTATAGCCTACACTTTTCCTTTCACATACATATAATAAAATCTCATATAAATTTTTTTTTGTCTCATATTTGAACATTATACCTAAAATAATGCAGTTTTACTTAGATTATTGAAAAAGTTTTAATAAAATTTGAATAATTGTGTCATTGTGAATGAAAAAAAAAAAAATTTGTTTGTTTCATATTTAAACATTCAACCATAAATGTATGCAGTCTTACTTAGATTATTGAAAACGTTTTAATAAAAGCACGAAAATTTAGAATAAATCTGACACTGTGAATGAAAAAAAAAAAAAATTTTAATTTTTTTATATTTAAACATTCAACCTTAAATTTATGCTGTTTTACTAAAATCATTGAAAATATTTTAATACAAGGACTAAAATTTTGAGTCAGTGTGTCATTATTAAAGAAAAAAAAATTTTTTTTTTGTTTTAAATTTAAAAATACAACCTTAAATTGACGAAGATTTACTATATGTATTTAAAAAATTTTAATAAAAGTACCAAAATTTTGAATCTATGTGTTATTGTAATTGAAAAAAAACATTAAATTTATGCAGTTTTACTATAATTTTTGAAAAATTTTTATATAAGAAATTTTTTTTTTATTTTGAATAAATATGTCATTGTGAATGAAAAATAAAATTTTTTTGTCTCATATTTGAAGATTCAAACTTAAATTTATGCTGTTATACTAAGTTTTTTGAATAATTTTTAATATAAGTACTAAAATTTTGAATCTATGTGTAATTGTAATTGAAAAAAAAAATTTTTGTTTTCAAATTTAATAATTGAACCTAAAATTTATAAATCTTTACTATGATTTAACTTCTAAAATTAAATGTTGAAGTTTGAAATTTGAAAAAAAAAAATTTTTTATTCTCATTCACAACGACAAGGTTTTCCGAAATATTCGTAATTTAATAAAATTTTTTCCAAAAATCGTAGTAGAACATCTAAAAGTAAATGTTGAGTAGGATATAATTGGCGGTTCTGGATCATAGGGAATCCTGTGTAATTGTGAGCAGTCGGGGGAGCAGTCGGGGGAGCAGTCGATAGATCAATCCCACTACCCACCACAACATCTGAACCTCCCACCACAACGCATTGTCGCCGTAAAAACCTGTTACAAAACTTATCACTGTTAATCCACAATCATACCCCCTTCCATCACCCCCCCCCACCACTCCACCCAACCATCATACCTAATACATAACAGCAATACTATTATTACAAATATGTTAAGAAAAATTATTAACGCATTTTATCCGATAATAATTTAAAATTTAATTATTTTATAGTTAAACTGATTGATTAATATAATTTTTATATCGATATAATTTTGTATTAATAGCTAATCAACATATGCTCTTACCTAGTAACGAGGTATAATTTTTTATAGTATTATTTAGTGGATATAAGAAATTTTATGTAAACGTGATTCACAATAGTATATTAAATTAACAAAATCGTCTTATATCAATAATAATCTGTTTTTAACGATAATATATCGTATCAACATAAACAATTATACACATGTAATACACAAATAGGTTCAATTTTTATAACAATAGAACCATGTATACCAGTAATAATTATTATCGAATCCTATAAAATATAAATTTTGTAACGAGAAAATATAATTATCTATAATTTAGAATATTACAATTGTATATTCAGAATGAAAATATTATTTTATATCAATAATAATAATATAATACGTTACTACAAATTATTACTAAAACTCAGTATTGTTAACGGACAACGTTATAAAATTATTTTCAAATTATAAGCTATTGTTTTAACCTTTTAAAGTACAATATTATAACAAAAATTACAATATACTACATTCGAATCCAGTACAGTTTCTTTTATTTGGGAATATATTTATAGCTATAAAGGGGATGATTTAATACAAACATGTTTGAATCCTGTCGACATTCTTTTGTAAGATATATTCAGGGTAATAATTGTAATCGCAAGATGTTTAACTCCTGTTGAATACTGTCGAGTTCCATTACCCTTAGGTAATACGACAACTTCGTCTCGTCCAGCTATAATGATAGTATCGGAAACTGTTTCAGAGTATTACCGAGTTTAACTGAGTGTTACCGAAACCTCCAACATATTAAAAAATATATATATATTTATATAACATAATGATAACCAGGTGTTAGAATCCTGTAGAGTCATGTCGAATTATTTTTCATATGACCTAAATATATTTATAACCATAAAAGGAATGCTATTAATACGAGCATGTTTGATTTTTACCGACTTTCTTTGTAATCACCGATTTTTCTGAATTCCTTTTAAATTTATAACAATAGTAATGGGCAGATGTTACAGACCTGTCGAATCCTGCCGATTTCCTTTTAAATTTATAACAATAGAAGGAATGCAAACATTTGTATTCGCCAGATGTTTCAGGCCTATCGAGTTCTGTCGGGTTCTGTCGGGTTTATTCGTACAGAGAATACCCCCACTATATCGATATTAGTAGAAGATCCCCTCTTAAATGCCAAGAACAAAAATTAATAAAATATTATAGTCATGAGACTCATACCCAAACAGTGATCAGTATTCGTACAGTCATCCAGCTATAATGTTAGCATCGGAAACTATTTCAGAGTATTACCGAGTTTTACCGAGTGTTACCGAGTTTAACCGAGTTTAACCGAGTGTTACCGAATTTAACCGAACGTTACCGATACTCTAAATATTCTCAATATAACCAGTACTCCAAACCGTTGAAGCTCAGTCTGTATATTTCATACATACACTGAAGTTTTTGTTTTCTTAGTTCATTATCAACAGTCTTATAGTGTTAATTCGCTCTTAATTTTATTCAGCTTGAGTGTATTTTATATTGTTTATTCGTGTGTGTTTATTCGAAATAACAAAAAATGTTTAATTGTACCGTTTGTAATAAAGTTTTCACCGCCAACCGCAATTTGACAAGACATTTAAAAACTCACGATGGCAAACAATTTCCATGCGGTCTTTGTCCAAAAGTATACGCACGTAAAGAAAAACGCATTAATCATAAGAAAAAATGTCAAGGTAAGATTTAAATAGTTTTATTTATAATATATAAAAATTGTATACGTTTTTATTTTATTTATTTTTAAGGTATCACATGTAATACAGAAAAGCATCAAGTTACATCCAACATTAAACCTATAACACCGATTAATACAAACATTTGGTCACGTAAAGACATCGACATGATGATTGCTGAGGAAGATGTGATATCACGCAAACGATCAAACGAAAACTACGCTTATTCGAATAAGTTAAAAAAGGCTCGTATGAATCTGGTTAACTCATTAGGTTTTGTTGAAGTAGGATCGACTCATCAACGTAAAATCGTATGGTATTATGCAAAAAATATCAAAAATTACACCAATTATCAATCTTTTCTTAGTTCTATACAATCCGAACTGATAGAAAAACTAGAAAAATCTGTGAACAATCATCCGATTAAATTTAATTTAAAATTAGAATCCACATATAATATACCTTTTAATGAAAATTCATCCGAGGATAGAGCTTTTAAGACATCAGCTAGAGCGATTTTCTCGAATACGGATATCGAAAATACAATAAAAGACGAGTTTTCGAGGCTTCTTATGGAAGAAGATACGTATATAAGTAGAGGCAGTGGATTTTCTTTAGAAAAAATCGATGGAATGCTGTTAGCAGTTTACCATTATACACCTATGGGTGGTTCGTCATACATCCCATTACCGACTTTTATCACAAACAAAAAAGCTGTAATAAATCCTCAAAATAAAGATGAACAATGTTTTAAATGGGCTATTATCGCGAAACACGTTTCGGGTATTAATAGATGTCGAGTCGAAGAAAATTATAAAATATATGAAGACAAGTATAATTTTTCTGAGATAACTTTTCCCACGCCTCTCAATGAAATAAGAATATTCGAAAAAAATAATATCAATGTCTCAATAAATGTATATAGCTTAAAGGAAATTAACATAGATACAGAAGAAGGCAAAAATAAAATTTCACATCAAGTTTATCCGTTAAAAGTCACCGATAATGAAAAACCAGACCATTTTGATTTGCTTTTAATCACAGACGAGAAAAATACTCATTATACATATATTTCTAATTTTTCAAGACTTATACGTTCACAAAAAACACGTAACGAAAAACGTGCATTTTTCTGTAAACGATGTTTTAATACTTTTGATGAACAGAAAAAAAATAAATTGAGGGGGCAAGCGGGATTAGAAGAACATAAACGGATATGCGGCGAACATAAACCCATTCTACCGGTGATGCCTAAAGAGGGTGATACGGTAAAATTCGAGGCGTGGGATAAAACAGCGCGTCATCCCGTCGTGATATACGCAGATTTCGAGGCGTTACTAGTAAAATGTGTAGAAAGAAAAGGTTTAAATACGGTGGCGATACAGAGTCATAAGCCGATGAGCTACGGCTTAACTGTTATCGCTGCCGAAAACGTATCAAAAAAATTATTTACACAACATAATATCCCCACAACACCGATAATATATCGTGGATCCGAAAATAATGAAGACGTTGCAAAAAAATTTGTAGAAAATATTGTAGATATCGCACAAAAAATTGAAAAATTATTGAAGACAAACATACAAATGATAATGACAATTGAAGAAGATAAAAAACACAACGCGGCCGTTACATGCAATTTGTGTAAAACCGGTTTTACAGAAAAAAACCACAAAGTTGCCGATCATCATCACCTATCCGGTCGATATAGACAGTCTCTTTGTAACTCGTGCAATCTTAAACTTAAAATGCCTAAGTTCGTACCCGTATTCCTACATAATCTGTCAAATTATGATGCACATTTTATTGTACGTGAACTCGGGTACGATGAAAACACGATATCTGTAATACCAAATAGCGAAGAAAAATATATTTCGTTTTCGAAATATATATCCAACTCGTTCACTATTCGATTTATCGATACCTGTCGATTTATGGCTTCTAGTTTGTCCACGTTAGCAAACAACATCGCAACACCAAATTTTTCGAAGTTTCGTGAGGTCTCGAAGCTGTTCTCGCCCGAGGATATGACCTTAGTTACCCGGAAAGGAGTATACCCGTACGAGTACACCGACAGCTGGAGTAAATTGACGGAGACATGCCTACCGAAGAAAAACGAATTTTATAGTACACTGGCAGAGAGTCATATATCAGACGAAGACTATGAACACGCGGAAAATGTATGGAGACACTTTAATTGTAAAAATCTCGGAGATTATTCGGATCTCTATCTGAAAGTGGATGTTTTGCTCTTAGCGGACATATTCGAGAATTTCCGAGATATTTGTATGGACACATACAATCTAGATCCAGCGTTTTACTATACGGCACCTGGATTTTCCTTTGATTGTATGTTGAAATATACCGACATAAAGCTCGATCTTCTAACGGACTACGATATGTTGCTAATGTTCGAGAAAGGTACGATATTTAATTTATTGTAAAATACATGTATATATAAAAATTAATTATATTATTATTATTATTATTATGTTATAGGTATTCGCGGTGGATTGACTCAAGCTAGTATGAGGTACGCTAAAGCTAACAATAAAACAACAGCGGATTATGACGAAACAAAACCTAAGTCATGGATAATATACCAAGACTGTAAGTATTTATATTTATTTATTTTTATTTACATATTTTATATAATTTATTTAATTTTCAGGTAATAACTTGTATGGGTGGGCAATGTCCCAGTATATGCCATGTGGAGGATTCAAATGGGTTGAACCAACACTTGAAGGGTTATACGATATATCAGAGACGTCGAACATAGGAAGAGTATATGACGTAGATATTTCATACCCAAAACACCTACACGACAAACATAACGATCTACCCTTTCTACCGGAAAACAGCAAACCACCAGGGTCATCTGTACAGAAATTAATGGCTACATTAGAATCAAAAAAAAATTATATCATACATCACCAAAATCTTCAACAGTCGATAGCAAATGGATTAATAGTTGAAAAGGTGAATATTTATTTATTTTTTAAATGTAATATACATTATTTTATTGTTATATTATTATGTTTCAGGTACATAGAGTAATTGAGTTCAAGCAGTCGGCGTGGTTATCAAAATATATCAATTTGAATACGGAACTTAGAAAAAAGGCTGTTAATGACTTTGAAAAAGACTTTTATAAGTTGATGAACAACGCGGTATTTGGTAAGTTACACATTTATTATTATTTTTTCGATTAAATCAATTAATTATTTATTATGAATTATTTAAAGGTAAAACAATGGAAAATGTTCGGAAACGATTAGAGATGAAGCTCGTTTCAAATGATTGTAGAATTCAGAAATTAATAAACAAGTCTAATTTCAAATACGTTGTCAATTATAATGAAAATTTATCGGTTGTATCGATGGATAAAAGAATTATAGAATTTAACAAGCCAATGTATATAGGATTTTCTGTACTCGACGTATCGAAAACTAAAATGTATGACTATCATTACAACGTCATGAAACAACATTACAATGACTCAATCACACTAATGTATACAGATACAGGTAATATATTTTATTTTATTTTATATTATAAGTATAATGATTACAGCAGATTTTTTTTATTATTTTGTTATAGACTCATTGGTTTATCACATAAAAACAGATGATTTTTATAAAGACTTGCTAAACAACTCAAATTTATTAAATCATATGGATACAGCTAATCTACCTAAGGATCATCCGTGTTATATAGCTGAAAGAAAAAAAGTACCGGGCATGTTCTCTGATGAAACTGACGGTCGTACAATGACGGAATTTATCGCGCTCCGAGCCAAATCGTATGCTTATAAAATTGACGGGAAAGAAAAAATCAAGGCGAAAGGCATTCGTGGTCATGTAGTTAAAAACCATATGACTTTAGAAGACCATAAACGGTGTCTGTTCGCCGAAGATTATGATAAAGAAGATAGATTTACACCATTTAGGGAAAATATATCAATCAGATCGTACAAACATCGAATTTTTACTATAAAATCGAATAAATTGTCATTTAATAGACAAGATGATAAACGTCGTGTTCTTGAAGATCGAATACAAACCTTAGCCCACGGACATTATCGTATTAGTTAAATAATATTACTCTTGTTTTTGTTATGTTTTTTATATGCTAATTATTATATAATTTTGTAAATTATTGTAAACTTGTTGTGTTCATTATTGTTACTTGATATATTTTATCAATATAATATACTAACACTATCAAAAATAACGTGTATTGTTTTTATTAATATTCTATACCTAATTTATCTTAATCACATTTTATAAATATCACAATATTTATACATCAATCACATACAAAATATATATTAACAAGCATTTATTCGTATGTTGATAAGTAAACGTTGAATTATAAAAAAAAAAAAACCTTTGAAATTAGAGAAAAAAAAATTTATAAATCTAAGAAAGAATACATAATAAGTGCATACTATATGACTAGAATCATTTATAATACTATTATTTATATGATTACAATAAAACATTCATTTTTACTGGTCTCTTCACTATTTTCGTATAATTAAAATATATTTATAAAGAAAAGTAGAAGATTTTACTTAATAGGACAGTTGTCAATATCTGTTTAAATACTTATAATATTTTAACTAACCCATTTTCAATAAAATTAATATTATCAAATAACAGGCATTATAACATAATATATACAAATTTAAAATCAATAATATTTGTATGGTGAATATTCCAAGTTTAGAACTATTATTTCAAGAATTAGATATTATAGAAATATACAATTTAGTTAGTATTTCTATTTTCGTTATTTATATAGATATAAAAGCGTAATATACTAATATCTACATACTTAATCATTCATATACATATAACTACACGAATCGATCGTCAAACGATTTAAATAATTAATTTATCTATGTATACGATATATTATTGTTACTTATCTCATACAACAATTGTATCAACCCTTTAACTATATGTTAAACGAGAGTCCACACGCGCGCGTATTAAGACATCGAAACGTTAAAAATACGTCCAACGACGACCAATTAATATTTTTATTCACCTTCTACTATATTAATTTATAGATACCACTGATAACATCACTTCCTTAAATATTTTTTTCTCTATTATATATATATATATTATTACATCTTATATCATACACGTTTCATTTAATTAACGTATTACAAAAATTGATAATCAAACAACGTACTATTCAATCACATATATTATATTACATTATATACAAATTATTATATATTATATAAACAAATAAAATATTCAACATTTTAATATGTTGTAATTATATTATGCTTTTCAAAATAGTAACATACGCAAAATTATCACATAGTTAACATACTATCTTAACAATAGTGGTATACCTTCTAAATGTACAAGTGTTTATATTATATTGACACACACAAGAAAAATAAATGTATATCCAAGTTTATCATTTAAAATAAAAAAAATATTAATATTACATAACAAAAATAATAACAATATATGTATGAAATACTTTTAAATATATAGTATAGTTTATATAAAAATAAAAAACAATTAACGACTAGTAGGATTTTATTTTATGATATTGGTTATATTATTAATAAGAAAAAAAAAAAAAAATGAAAAATACAGATTTTTGATCTATATTATTTTATTTCATATCAGTCTAGTTACACGAATAAACACAATTTAAAAAATAAATGTGTGATCTATTAATATAATTTACATTTATAGTACATATTTGCTAAAAATAATTCCAATATAACATCTTATCATAATTATTATTATACTAAAAAATAAGAGTTTAGGTTAGTTTGATACAGGTTTAACCAAAATAGGTTAGTTTGAAATAGGTTTAACCGAAATAGATTAGTTTTAGATAGGTTAAAATACTTTATTCAAGAATTTATAGTCGTTGATTCTCCAATGAAAATTGATAATATAGTTTTTATCAAACACGACGACTATAAATTCTTGAATAAAGTATTTTATAAATTATCTCATTCACAAAGACCAAGTGTTTTGATATAATAGTAAATTTATTAAAACTTTTCCAAAAATCGTAGTAAAACATCTAAAATTTAAGATCAAAGTTTCAAATTGAAAAAAAAAAAAATTTTTTCTCATTCACAACGACGAATTGTTTCGAAATAATAGTAAATTTATTAAAACTTTTCCAAAAATCGTAGTAAAACATCTAAAATTTAAGATCAAAGTTTCAAATTTGAAAAAAAAAAAATTTTTTTCTTATTCACAACGACGAAGTAATTCGAAATAATAGTAAATTTATTAAAACTTTTCCAAAAATCGTAGTAGAACACCTAAAATTTAAGATTAAAATGTTAAATATGAAAAAAAAAAAATTTACTCATTTATAACGACGAAGTGTTTTGAAATATTCGTAATTTAATTAAAACTTATTCAAAAATCGTAGTAGAACATCTGAAATTTAATGTTTACGGTTGAAATTTGAAAAAAAAAAAATTTTTTTTCTCATTTACAAGGAAGAAGTGTTTTAAAATATTCGTAATATTATTAAAACTTTTCCAAAAATCGTAGAAGTACATCAATAATGTAAAGTGGAAGTTTTAAAATAGAAAAAAAAAATTTATTTTCTCATTTATAAGGACGAAGTGTTTTGATATATTCGTAATTTAATTAAAACTTTTTCAAAAATCGAAGTAGAACATCTGAAATTTAATGTTTACGTTTGAAATTTGAAAAAAAAAAAAATTTTTTTTCTCATTTACAAGGAAGAAGTATTTTAAAACATTCGTAATTTATTTCAACTTATCCAAAAATCGTTGTAGAACATCTAATGTTTAATGTTGAAAATTCAAATTTGAAAAAAAAAAAAAATTTTCTTATTCACAACGATAAAGTAATTCGAAATAATAGTAAATTTATTAAAACTTTTCCAAAAATCGTAGTAGAACAC
>CM023359.1:20278896-20611505 GCA_013282895.1 Eriosoma lanigerum
AATTACGAAAATTTTGAAAAACTGTGTCTTTGTGAATGAAAAAATAAAACTTTTTTTTTTTCTTATATTTGAATAATCAACCTTAAGTTTATTTATTTTTACTATGATTTTTGAAAATATTTTAATAAAAGTACGAAAATTATGAATCAATGGGTCATTTTGAAAGAAAAAAAAAATTTTTTTTTTCAAATTTAAAAATTATTCTTTATATTTATGCTGTTTTACTACGATTTTTGGAAAAGTTTTAATAAAATTACGAAAATTTTGTAAAACTGTGTCATTTTGAATGAAAAAAAATTATTTATCCTTCATTCTTTTTTATGAACGTTGTTTATAGCCTTAAAAAAAAAATAATAATAATTGTTATATATTTAACGGGATGGGGTACTTAAGCACTAGCCAAATGATATGTGTTATAATTCTACGGGTGTTACTTTCAACTTACAATTATTTTTAGTACTCTAATTTTGTTTTTAGGAGTGTTAAGTATTCTTTTTGTACCTACGCTTATAGGTACATTTTATTTTACTCTTTGTTAGTTTATATGTGATATAATAAGGATATTTGAATAAAAACGATTTAATACCTTAATAAACATTGTTTAGTCAGTATGAGTGTAATGGAAGGGGCCTTATGTGATACATTCAACTTTCAATGTGATTTAAGGTTTCTTAATATATGAAATTGCGCCCGCTCTGATTACACATATTATAATATTCTATATCCAATAAAGATTTTTCCGTGTTAAATTTCACGACGAAACTTTAAATAATGAATTATTCATAAATATATAGCAAATACAACAAACACCATTCATTTTAAAATACGAGTTTTCATCAATGTTTTATTTAATGTACCTAACTACACGTATATTATACCTAGATATATTATTGTATTATTATGCCCCTCGGTGTAGTTATATGCCGGGGTTATTACGATTAGGTTACCTTGCCGGAATCAATGATGTTTGAATTAAATATTTCATTATAATATAAAACCATAAAAGTTAAATTTAAATTTAAATTAATTTTCTAACGACGTGGTCGAATTTTAATCGAGCGTCTTAGGACTATACCCAAAAGAGTAAATATCGCAAACTTATTTTTCGATCATAATAATTTTGATTACAAGTATTAGTCACATCCGAAAACTCAAGTTATAGTTTTACTCCATAATAATTATACGTGATGTTGGTAATAAGAACTACTTATTTATTATGTTTCAAAATTCTTGTATAATTCTGTGTACTTATTTATATATAACTATATAAACATAGGTTTTATTTAAATCCATAATAGTGTCTTATTAATAATTGATTTATAAATTAATTTTTTATTTTAACTCATTACTAAATTGGTTGAAAAATTAAGATTATAAATGTTTTTAAAAATGTATACTTACTTTACAATCTAAACTTATTTTGTCGATTTCAGTTACCGCAATATTCTTTAATAAAAATCTTTGATGCTTGGTACAAATGACTTAAGGCAAAAATGGCCATTTTAGACTTAATGTAGACTTAATATGGATTTTATTTAATCCTAAACTTGAAAGTTACATTGATAACGGTTATCTCCTAAAATCCACTGATATAATAATAGAATGTTATAATTGTTAAATTACCTTTTGGTACAATAAGCACATGTGTACTACCTAGTTATAATACTATTTTAACATAAACAAATGTTGTGAAATGTAATAATCACTTAAGTCGAGTTACGATTTTTATTATGTATCTTTTAGGTATATACAATATAACCATTTATATACCAAAGAACAGGTGAAAAGAACCGTTTCACAACGTCGTCTTTACGAAGTGATGTATTAGAAATCCGTCAGATGATCCGCGTTGTTTATTGCCAATAAATAATAAATTACCGAAACACGTGTAAAATATTGCTGGATTTCTCTCCATCGACTGTGATAAGAAGATATTGGATGTTTTAACTTTCTCTTGTAACTGTTTGTAAAACCGCCGGTGTTGGTATTTATAATACCAAATTATTTCTAGAAAAATAGGGATAGATTAGGATTACATCAACGGTCAATGTATTATTGTATCAAAATGATATTTCAAAATGTATAACATCGATTATTTTGAAACAACGTAAATTATAGAAAAATCATTAATATCTAAAGGAAAAATAAAAAAATACAAACTACAATGTTTTTGATCGAAATTTGTCAAGCTTAAATTTTTAATTATGTTATTTTTATTATTATTATGCCTCGGCAGCTGGGCAATTGGCTTTTGTTTACAAAAGTATTTGATTTAAAAAAATTTAGGTTTATATATATAAATAATTAAATTATTTTGTTTATCTTCATATTTGATTTGTGAGGTTTGTTTCTTCCACAAATTGAACGATTTTTGAGGTTTTGATGAGGTCTGGTCCCAGCCAGCGTTGTGCGTTATCTAGATAAAATATAGTTATCTTTTTATCTTATCTAGATAATTAAATAGGCTATCTGAAAATAATCATCTAGATAATTATTCAAGCAATGATTTAAAAAATTTTGACACAAAATTATTTTAAACCGCGCTCTGTAAACACTATTTATAGTTTTAACTGGAGCATCAGATAGTTTATAATTAATAATAATATTATTTACAAACTAATCATGACAATAACAACTATAGTTTATGCCGAGTACGAACGTTGAATCTACAATATTAAATATTAATTATCTGTTTTTTTTTCTAGATAAAATTGGTTATCTTTTATCTCTTACCAAGATAAAAAAATTAACTGTTATCTATTTATCTCATCTAGATAAATTTAAAATCAATTATCTGTCATCTTATCTAGATAAATTATGGGTTATCTTTGTACAACACTGGTCCCAGCATCTAGCATAGAGAGTGAGGAAGTTTGTTCCTTAGCCTCTGGTCTTCATATGTTAAATATTCAATGAGGATATGTTTTATTGTGATCGGTGTTCCACACGTTTGACACATTGGAGATTCTTTTTTTTCGTTAGATGGTTATGAGTTAGTTTGGTATGTCCTATTCTTAAACGGTTTATGATTATCTCCTGCTTGCGTATTAAGTTGTCATATTTAGGGAAATTTTTAATGGTGTTTTTTATTTTGTTTAATTTTGTAGTTTGTTTTCTCCAGTGACGTTGCAATATGTTCTCGGTGATGATATTTATCTGGTTATTTATGTCTTTGATAATGTATGAGTTTGATATTTTATTAGTTAAAAAATTTGTATTCACTTCGGAGGCTGCTTCATCAGCAATTTCATTGCCTAAAATTCCAATATGCCCTGGGATCCATACGATGATAATTCTTTTTCCAAAGTTATTAAATTTTATAATCAGATTTTTAATTTTTGTTATAATATCTTCCTGGTAAAATGTATTGGTAATGCTTCTAATTACGCTAAGAGAATCACTATATATTACAAACTGTTTGCCTCATTGGTTTTCTATGAGTTCAATTGTGGTTTGTATTACCAGTGCTTCGGCTGTATATATTAAACATAAGTCAGGAAGTTTATGTGATATTATCTGGTTGTTGATTATTACTGCAAATCCTGTTCCTGAATTGATTTTGGATGCATCTGTATATATTTCAGTAGCATTTTGGTATTCAGATTGTATACTACTGAAGTGTTATTTGAATATAGATGTGGAAGTGGACAGTTTAGCGAAACAGGTCAATGATAAGTTGATTGAATTTGAGATGTCGAGTATCCAAGGTGGAGTTAATGTGGTGTGGAATTTCGTCATATTGCTTATATCAATGTTATAGTTTTGGAAATACAATTTTTGATGTTCGAGGAGAGGTTTATTTGTTCTATAGTTTCTTGATATGTATTTGAGGGTTAAGTTAATATGTCTTAATCAAAGTGGAGGTTCATTTCTTATGTTGTAGAGACTTTCTAGGGGACTAAACCGAAAGGCTCCCGTAATATGTCTTAATGAGGTAACTTATTGATGCAGTTGCGGCGGCAAAATTCAAATTTGGTAAATTTAAAGTATGATTATCTTTAATAATTTGTGATAGAGCTGAAGATGTACTAATATTGTTATATGTCATTTTAATAGATGGATTAGGATTTGTCGGTTTGGTATTTGTAGTTATGGTATTTTTGATACGGATATTTTTGTTTAATTGCGATCATTTATTGAGTCGTTGATGTAATTGTGAACTCACATTGTTGCGAGGTTTAGGTGGTAAATTCGTATGTGTTGGACTATGCATAATTGAGATTTAATTTAAGGTGAGCATATATTATTTAGATAGCATATTACCTGGTCCGAAAATGAGAAGGTGTGCTATCGATATGCTAAAAACGCACTCGCGTGAAATGTTTAATTATATTGTTTAATGTAGTTATAACCTTAAATAGGCCATTTTGTTTATTGTTCCGTAACATTGGAGGTATAATAAATTATCTTTTTCACCTAAAATTATTTTTTTTATATTTGGATATAAATGTATACCTATACTTTTAAATACATTGTATAGATTGATACTTTGCAAAATTTTATATGGTGTTTGGTTTACAACTTATATAATACATAAAACAGAACTCCATTAATATGTCTTTATGTCTTTTATTATAAATTAGCATGATACCTATATCCGATTAAAGGTACTACCTAACCTAACCTCACCTATAAAATACTTTTTTTTTTAATGAGTTTAAAATAACCGAATTTAAACGAGGTTTCTTCGCAAGAATATGTAGTAATTACTTACTATAATGTGCATCTAAAGTTAAAGTGTAAAATGAATAATAAGTTGTGAACAAGATATTTCGCGATTAGTAAAAATAAAAATAAATAATTTAATCGTAAGCTACAATATAAAAATACAATACTATATAATAGTTTTTTTTAATATAATACATATTATACTTATGTAAATGTTAGAAAACTAAAATAGAATATTTCCTGATTCAGATAAATATACAGGATTCGTCAGGATTAAGTATTGTAAGTTTTTTTTTTTACAAGTAATAGTATTCGAGGAGAGGCAACATTATGGTATCTTTTATAGTATTATTTTTTTTTCAAATAACAATTTGACTTCCTCTAGAAATTTGTAAATATTTCACTCAAACCTGGTACATCATCTAGAGTCTTATATTATTATTGTGGCCTATTATAATTGACTTTGAAATGTCAAGTTTATTTTTACTAGGTACATCATTAAAATGAGTTACTTTAAAATACTATAAATTATTAAATTACTGTACCTGCTAACCGTTGCGTATACTGTCTCAGCGATTGGAATCTTTTATATTATTATAGTTAAAATAACTATTCAAAACGTCTGAGAAATAATCTTTACATCTCAAACTTCATGTAGATCAACAGATTTCAATTGGGAGACATTTCACTCAGTTATTATATTTTTTAATATTTTATTTAGTTTATTATATTAATTTTATTCATATTAAATGTTTGTATTTAAAATTTATAGGTAAATTAAAATTAAAATTTTTGTACTTTTTTTGTTACAAATATTTAGTACTTTTTATATTTAGGTATGCAATTAGTATGAAATTCTGAGATTACATTCAGAATTCCTGTGAAATCCGTTTCGCCTCAAAATCCAAAGTTAGCTGGGTGAGAACCAGTGTTGTACAAATATAACCCATAATTTATCTAGATAAGATGACAGATAATTGATTTTAAATTTATCTAGATGAGATAAATAAATAACACTTATGTAACGATTGTTGCATCATATTATTACTATTATAATGCTGAATAGACATTTAGTCTATATGACCTACTATTGTGAGGCCAATGGCCAAATACGTATTTGTAACAGACAATAGTTCATCATGAGTCTTATTTGAAGACACGGAAACTCCGTCTCGTCGCGATTCAAACACTACCAACAATGTAAGTCTAATATAAATGTTAAAGATTAATTATATAACAGTTAAACCAATCTTAAATTATTTGTACTATTAAAATTCCTACCTAACTGCTCCCAAGCTACGGTATAACATATTCAAAAGGACGAGAAAACCTTCCCTGAATATCTCATATTTAACTGGTCACTCCGACCATGTTACACTTAATTTTTTTAATTGAACGAACCATTTTTTAATATCACAATGTAATATTAAAAACAAATATTAAACACGATAATTATATTACAATTATGATTTCATTTATTTTAAAAAACGGTTTTAATCCATAAATAACCTAATTTAATCTATATGTATAGCCTATAAAGTTTTTATAAATCAATTTATGATTAAATTGGTAAGTGGCTCGTAAATGTGTAATAATGAAAAATTAAATTTAAAAAATGTTTCGTTTATTAACCTCAATATTATTATAGATACATATTAAACTGAGACTAACTAATCTATAAATTCGAAATGGATAATAAAATAAATATATGCCTAAAATATTGCGTTTATTTCAATATTACTCGTATTATCAATTATCGATCATTTAAAAAGTAAAAAATGTTATTTTTTTTTTTAAATTATAACGAATAGAAAAAAGTATGAACAACAATATTAGAAAATATTTGAAAAATAATGTTTCAAAAATAACTTAATTTTAATTAAAAGCTACTTTATCCATTTACATATAGGTACGAGTATGTTTTTATACTCAATACAGCTATTTTACAGTATAGTGTAAACACATACACAAACTGTTAGCCTAAGATACACATTTAACTTGACAGTGTTTTATATTTTATTTGCACAACATATTATTATAAAACGAAGTCCATGAAAATAATAATTAAAATTGGATCATTTTTGTTATCAGTTATCATTGTGCAAAATCTACACATATTTTATATAATATATACCTACTACATCACAGTTCATAAGTATTTATGTGTTTAATAACTTTTTAAAATATTTTGTTTAGTCGTTAAAAAAAACATTTGAACAATATTTAAATAAAAAAAAAATATATTATAATTTTAAAAATTTTTTATCCGATCTTAGGTGAATTATATCGACATATATTATCAAAATGTTACCTTAATAGTTACGATTAATAAAAGTAAGGTTAGAAACGAAAATGTTTCATTTTTATTCTCATTATTTTCACATCTTTTTATTCTAGTCTCAGGCTCAACTTATACGTAAAATAACATCCCGGGCTAAAATTATATGACGTTATTCGGAAAAGACTACATTATTCCTATTAAATACTTATTACTTATTAATAATTAATATTCTGTATTCGGTTATAAATATATACATAAAATTCTAAAATAAACAAATTATAAATTATAAAATAAATTTTATACGGTATTAATTTTGGTCGATAAATTATTTTGATAAACGAATATATATTATTTGTTATATTATATTTTATAAACTTTTTAATTTTAGTTTAAATAACAAAAATAGTATTAATTATTACCAGTAATCAAAAAAAAAAAAAAACCCCCCGATGGCTGCTTATTAAATTGTCCATAATATCGGTACAAACAAAATTATATATAATACATGTTTTTACTAACTTATTAACTGAAGTTAAATCTATTTTTAAACATACTTAAAATTGACATATATGAAAATATTTTGGCGGTAGGTATGAGAATAAAAGACGAACAATAAATAGGTATATATTACAAAATAATAATAATATTTTAATTGGTTTTCAATTTGAATAGAAATTATTTTTTTAATTTAAAGTATAAAATATAAATTGAATTTTATTACCGATAATGTAAATCGCTATTTACCTACTGATCAAAAATAAAACCCATTTTAAAAATGTCAACGGCGTAATTTTATTAGTTTATAATATTATAATAATTTTACTAATACCTAATATCTATAATATAATCTCGGGACTAAACGTATACCTATTATCAGGAATGGAACATTTTCGATGTTCGTGGAATTTTCGTTATACAATCTGCAAACAAATTATAGTTCATGAAAACCTACCATAAATAATCTTAAATGTTCTATTCTTTGATAATGAAATCTAAAAGCTAGAATGTTTTTTGTGGCTGTTATTTTCCTGTATGATTACAATATTTTTGTTTATTTTATATAAAAATAATTATTATTATATAACATTTGTGAAATAGGCAATATAATAATAATTTTTAATTTATGTTTTTTAAATATTATAAAATGTTGTTATGGTATAATAATTTAGTAGTGGAGATAAATCTATAAATACCTATTATTTTATCTAATATCTATACAAAAGTAATTTAGATTATATTATTGATCTCGATACATAATAATATGGTTATCTGAGGTAAATAAGTCGTATTTTTTTTTTTTTTTTGTCTATTTTAACTAATTAAACTATAAATATTTTAAATATTTATAATGTTAATTTCTTAAAAAAAAAAAAATTATTGTTATTGATTTAACAAATTACTTGTCTAGTTTGGATCTTTGGAAGTGTTGTGCCGATTCAAATAATGTTATTATACTATTTAATCTAATAATACAGGGAAATTAAAATAAATAATAGATACAGTACGAAAAAAAAAAACCAAATTAAATCCATTAGAACAATGGTCAATGGTTAGGGTAACATGTACATGATTATTAATACTATAATATTGTGTATATTAAATATTAAATATGACCAATATTGTCCTAAATTATTATTAAAATTATAAAATATTAAATTAAAGATCATCTTCGAAGATGATTTTTGCAGGAACTCTGAATTTGTTCTTAATAATTCATACAAATAGCATACTAAAAAATATTAATAGGTGGGGTAGGTGAAATGCACATTAAAAGAGGGGCGTGAAGCAATGGCATGTGGATATATTTTTTTAACATATTAAAACTCGATCGACAAACTATATACACCTTATGGAAACATCCACCTAGCAGATCTAACCATCTTCTTATTTTAATTTATGAGCAATTGCTCATAAAATGTACCCTAAACCTCCACTGGCGTGAAGTATAAAAGTTTGAGAACCACTAGTGTAAATATTGTAAATTAATATATTTTTTTAGTTAATTTCCGTTTGCTATATCGACATCGTCGTGTTTATGAGCAATTTTGTTTTTGTCTTATCAAGTCACGCAACGAGTAAACGAAAAATGCAACACGTGATATAATTTTTTCATTCGTAATCTTATCGTCTACGATAAAAATATTTACACTAGCAATTGAAAGCTTTTCTAAAATAAAATACATGTTTAGACGTGTAGAACGATATGCGTTCTTCATATAAAATGTAAGATGTAGAGTTTTTATTTAAACTTAAATAATAAAAAAAAAAAAAACGGTTTGGGACGAAAACAAAAATAGTTCTGCATTAAGCGTAAAGTTTATACTATTTTTCTATTTAATAATACGTTTTAGATACCCTATTTTGAATGTATACAAGTTAATTTTAATATACTACGTTAGACGTCAATATTTCCATCAAACTAATAATTGATACAGTTGTATAAAATGAAATATTGTACGCTATATAGATAAAAATTATTATTTTTTTTTTTTTTTTATCTTACATCTATACAAAAGTAATTTAGATTATATTATTTAACTCGGTACGTAATAATACGGTTATCTAAGATAAATAATATGTTGTATAGATGGTTTTTTTTCTATCGCAATATTTCAAGATTTCTATCAGTTAAATATATTAGGTAAAAAATATATAAGTATTATACAGATAATTTAAAATTTATCTTTAAAAAACACTTCTGATACAGATTAATAATAATTTCTTGTAGGGATAACATTGAAAACGTATGCAATTCTCACCTTTCTTTATGACACGAAATTCTGAATACCCTTTATTGTATATACGTTATGATAAGTATTGTATAAATAACATGTCATAATATGTTATTCGTAGGAATGACAAATATTGACAACAATATTATATAAAGCTGAAACGTCGAATCAAAAACATTTTATCGTTTTATACAGAATTCAGAATGTAATATTTTATTTTATTATACTCATTCGATTAGAAACGAGGTCAAATTAAAACTGCATATTTATTTATACAGAAATTTGGAATTACTTAAATTTACTATTTTGATTATAAAACACATATCGATACATCCAACGAAAAAGGTAGTAACTCCATTTTGTCAATTTTTCAGGGGGAGCAAAATAAAATTTAAAGTTCATTTTTTATTCAATTTTTTTTTTTATTTTAATATAATTTTATTATCGCTGTGGAATAGATGGGAAATTTTTGATAAAGAAAAAAATCCTTTATCAGAATGTACTGTTAAAAGTCGTAACTCAAAAATGAAAATAAAAATTGAGTTACTACGTTTTTCCTTGGATGTGTGGATATTATATAGAGTAATAAGAATATGATGCTATGATACATTTATTTTTACTATAAATACCTATTATAGTTGAGAAATTTTAAATAAATGAATTTCCTTCTTTTATTCCATTTGTTTACTGTAACTGTAGTTTAAAAAATAATCTTATCGTATTTTAAGTTTCATTCTACCTAAAATATAACTAGACACTAGCGATTAAAAGTTAAATTTTAATACAATTTAAGAATAAATACTCTAAATATTGATTTCACTCTTAGGCATATTTCAATAACGTTAATTCTATTTTTATATTTTAGACGTTTAATAATAATTAATAAAAATTTAAAATATACAATTTGTACTATAATTTTAATTGATATATTATGTAAACTTGTATTTTATTGAGCTAAAACAAAACATTTTTCATGCAAAATCGAAATACTATAGATACATGTATACATTTGAAAGGGAGTATTTAGAAATAATTTATTAAACATTAAAACATAAAATGTCAACTGATCCGGACGAGAGCCGAAAAAAAAACATTTTTCAATATTATAATATGGTGTTGTTCACGAATATAATTTACATATAATATGCAATTTTGACCATAATGGTAACGTGTGAAGGTTAGGTTAGGTAAGGGTATACTTCCATGCATACACAATATGATCAACTTAAGTAGTTACCTAAATAAATGGACAACTTATGTGATTTGTGCACTGAATAAATTATTTGAAAATTGAAAATACGGTACAATAAAAATATATGATTATTTTAAAGGTATTAATTATACTTATAAAGTTATCATTATGACGTATATTTGGATTTGTAAACATTTAATCTAAATATTGTTCAAAAATCAATATTTTCAAATGTCATATTATAATAAATATCACGTTTTATTTTAAAAAATCGATTAAAAGCTGAATTTTTAATATAAATGGATAAAAAACTAAAAAAAATCTTAAAACTATTAATTTAAATCACATACTTATTGAACAAAATCTGTCTGACCATCACATAAAGCTGAAAATATTATTCAAAAATCAGTATAAAATAATATGCGAAATTTTACGTTTTATATTAAAACATCAGTTAAAAATCGGTACAATATAAATCGATAGAAAACTAAAATAAACGATAATATAAAGTAAAATCGATTATTAAATAAAATTGTAATAAAATAATAAAATAATAATAAAAAATAAAAAAAATAGTAGTAGTTTTTTTATGGTTCAATTGCAATATTTAGTGATTCTTTTTTTAAATGTACTATAAAATACATTAAAATCTTAATCTTTTGCTACACGTATTATTTTTTTTAAGCGAAAAGTCAAAAATGATTTGTAGTCTTACGTACTAGCGATTGACAAAAATATATATTAGTAATATACCTAATAAAGTATAGATAGTGTTTGACGAAATCATCAACTTTATAGGTATTATTAATAGAAATAGACGTAAGATCTAGTATTTTACAAAACATCATAACATTTTTACAGAATAAAAACGAAAAATTTCAACGTAGCTAACGGATTAGGTTAGGAATGATTTGGTTTAAATAAAACTTTATTTAAAAAAATTAATACACTTTTTTTTTTCTAACAATATTATATTCAGCTATATATACATATTTTAGTGACATTTTTGGTAAAATTATTAATTTTTTTATAATAAATATAGGTACAATTGAAATAAATATATTTTATAATATAATAATATTATGTTGTATATAATAGGTCATTAAGATAAAAAAAAAGAAAAAAAGAACAAACAAAAAGGTTAATTTTCGCGGTAACCATTTACGAAAAGCTATTGTATATGATTAATAATAGGTAATTGACAGCATTATAATATTATATCTTAACCAAATGAAAACAAATACTATATCTAAGTATATATCATATATTTTTAATATTTCATTTTATTTTTACATCCAAGTAATAATTAATAATGTACTTTATTTTTCGTTCTACTTATGATTACACATTTAGACACAATAATAATACATAATAACATAATATAATATGTAGGTTTCAATGTGTACCTAATTCGATATTATAATATTGTCATTTTGATTGTGAACGTAATAATGTAATACGCATATTATATAAAATAGTAATAATAATAATTAACAAGACGAATAAATAATAACACATTCGATTAGAATTATAAAATAAAAACCGTGAATTTTTTGCAAACTTTTTTCCCGATAATCAAATTGATTAAAATGTAACGGATATAAAATATCAAATTAACGAGTTGAAAAGTTAAAGTTAGTTTAATTTGAATTAAGAAATATATAATTAGTTGCCTTTTTAAAATATTAACTTTAACTTAAGTTAAATTATTTATTTTTATTAACTTGGAACAATAACAGTTTTAAATTTTATTTTGAACTTGTCAACAATAGATACTATAATATAAATATTGAAAGTAAAACGAAAATATTTATATTTTAAAAATTAATATTATATTTAAGTTTGAATTTAACTTAAATGTTTTTAGAATAACTTATTTTAACGAATTAAAATAAGTTAAATGAGTTAAATTTCCCAGGCTTGTAAAATACGTTTGGGTACATTATTCGTCACATATATCTTTTAACAAAAATGTCGCAGATAATCTTTAGCGTTCAATAGTATAATGTTAGTACATTAAAATATTATTATTCATTAAAAATAATAACGTATTAGTGCCGTTTAAAAATATTATTAATATTACTTTAATTCACTCAATGTCGAAAACGAAATGCGTTTTTAATTGACCGTGGAGATGATTTATTAGAAGCACTGATTCCATATTATAATTATTATTTAATAGCTTATGTTCGCAATCGAAAACTTATGTTTTAATTAAAATATAATTTATTGTTAATTAATATTTACACAAAATATAAACACAATAGGAAAATAATATTAATTTTAAATATTATATGTATACAATAATACATAGTATTATATTTTATCCGATCGTTAACTCAGAATTGATTACGATTGTAATCTCTTCGAACCATCGCAATAAGCGATTATAATATTAAACGAATTGATAAAAAAAAAACAATATTCCGCCATCGATATCCAAACGCGATTCAAATAATTCAAACGAATTTCCAACTGGATAGTTGACTGTTTGAAAAACGCAGTTAACATTGAACAACATAAATTCAATTATTATTATGTTAAAAATTATATTTATTCAAGAATATTATTCTGTTCTAAATGTTTAACTAATAGATTTTTTATTAAAATATCATAATATTTCATCAAGTTTTATAATTATAAGTATTTACATATTTTAAATACTCAAATAAAATATATTATGTAGGTATACGCCTCGACTCTTTTTCTATATTTTTGTCATTCAAAGACGTGTACGATAATATTACAATAAGATGGCAGAGATCTTATTATTTTATATTAAAATCTCGATAATTTCATTTCGAATATTTCTTCAATTGATTGAAAATCGTCCTCGACTCAACGTAAATATTATAGACCAAAGTAAATGAGCGCTACAACAATACGTAACGTATATTATATCTTTATTTCGACTTTTTTCTCTTCTGTCTTTCTTTTGTTCTCATTTTATTTCTCTCTTGCGACCAATTTGTTTTTTTCTCGTTTTCATCAATTTGCTCTGCTCGTTTATCGTGTAAATATTATATTATTATATTATCCCATTGTCATCGGATTAACCCTTTCTGAATATGATGGCAAAAGTGTAGAAAAAGAGAGAGAAAGAGTATGTTTTCAAATTCACGTTTCGCATGCAAAAATCTTTGTATTTTAATATAAATTGAAAGAGGCTTCCTTTGGCCAATGTATAATTAGTACACGGGCTTGTATAAGTCATATTTCTCAATTTATATCGATCAGACGCGTGCTCGACTTTTTTTTTTGATAAAATTTAAATATAATAATTTGAAACGATTTATTTAACTGAGTTATGGATAGATTGGGCTAGTTTTACTGAGTTCATTCAACGTGTACAAATAAAGTAACGAACTTAAATTAAAGTATTGTTTTTAGAGCGGGACAACGATCGAACAAAGACTACGCCACGAGTTTGATTTATTGGCGGTAAATGTTATCTCGTAAATAATAACAATAATATATTATCGTACACGGTCGCACGGTAATCGATTTTGCGCGATAATCACTTTAATATTTTGGTGATTTATTTATTTCCGAAACTCGATTGTTGGAAAATTAATATTATTTTAAATATTTATATATCTACGTAATAATAATTATTAATAGGCAGATTTTTAACGATTTAAAACATTTGAGCATTGTTTATTTTGCTTTTTAATTCTATTTAGAATACATATACAAGTATAATTTAGTTTATACGATAGGATTGAAAGAGGTAATTTCTAAAACATCAAGACGTATATTATGTACATCTATGTGATAACTGCCGGAAAAAAGGTTTGGTTATCGCAAATATAATGAAGCGATTGACTGGATGGTGTGTCGGCTTATCGGTGAAGATTCAAGCGATTAAATTGAACTATTGCGATTTTCGTTTCCCACAATCCACATAACATTATGATCGCACTGATCATAGTAACACGATTGCGGTTAATAAAACATGATCAGATTGATAATGTTAACGTAGATTTTCTGTCATTCCGATCACGAATCCTTACGTACGTCTGTAGGATAATCGTGATGACATATCAATTCCTTTATATTATTATCTATAGATGTGAGAAAATAATACATCTATACAATATTAATAATAATACATTAACACTAGGGACACGATATTATGTAATCTCGACGGAAGACGATGGACGATGATGGTGCGGCGGTACAATTATTTCAAAAGAAAAGATGGCCAAATAAGAAACCAAATGATGGTCAGAGCGAACTTTCTAGTACCACGATCATGGTAACTATTATCTATTTCGGGTTTGGACAATGGGCAACAATGTTTCGGATCGAGCTGAATATATAAACATAAGACAAGGATGAGAAAAAGAGAGGGATACAACAATAGATATAAAAATAAAAATAAAACAGACGACAAAAACAGTGTATTATGTAGCTGCAAGTGGTATACAGCATACCCGTCTCGTAAATTACGCCGAAAAAGCGGTGGTGGTAACGGCGAAGATGGAGGCAGCCACGACGACGACGACGCTAATAAATTTTTTTTCGCATCCCGCGGTCACGGGCTCGGATTTGGCTGCCACGCTCACTGGAAAACAAAAACAATTATAATGTAACAATATGTCGGCGGTCAAAAACCGGAGATAATTTTATATACAGGGCGGTTGCGTTATAAACAACAATAAAAACTGAAAACATAACCTAACCTAATTGCTGCAACATGATATTTCGATCACTCTGTATGCCGGCGATTTTCAACATGTGGTCCACCCAACTAAATTTTTACTAAGCAGAAATTGATTATCTACAAATATATTAGTTGTACAAGACAAAATTATCGATGATAATAGAGTGTTGAAAATCATGTTGAGGAATACCTCAATACCTTCTAAACACTCGATATCTGCATACTAAATATCATATAAAATCATATATATATATATTTAAATAATGCAATGTGTATAACATATAATTTTAAATTTAAATATGCATAATGAAGACTCCAATTGTTCTTAAAAGAAAAATACATATAAATAAATAAAAATAAAGACTAAAATAAAGATTATAAATTTATTAGAGTATTTAGTTTTGAGCTTCTTCCGAATAGCCTCTGGTTCATGTTTGATGTCACATTCTTTAAATTTGCTTGTAACATTCAATATACAATAATAAATAAAAACTTTTAGTTCAGAAGCTTGGCGTATGATGGTTTATCATTTTTTTAATACTATATTATTATTCTGTGGTAACTGGTAACAGGATATGTGGTAAATGTTAAGACTAAGCAATTAAACACGTACCTTCCTAAAACCTAAAACCTACCTAAATCTCATAGACGATTAAAACAATACTGATATAATTAATTTGTTCTTGTAGACTTCGTAGAAAATAAACTATCAAATATATTATAAAAAAAAAAAAATCTTATTAAAATACCAAATTTGTAGCGTAGAGATGAATTTTAAATATGAGTTAAATTAAAAAGTTTTTAAATTATTAAATGTACAACTAATATATATATATATATTTATAGTTTATCGTCCAGTTACAATATAAAAAAAAATTCCCGTAAAAAGTTTACTCGTATAGATTTTTTATTTACACATATCATATACAGGGTATTCTACGAGAATTTATATAAGGGTAAAATTGATTTCGTTAAAGATTAGAAAAATAATAATAATGATAATTAAAATAATTATTCTACAGCGGATTATAGTTGTTAAAATAGATAAAAAAAAAACACGATTTTTCAAATTTATTTAGTTAACCTTCCAGTCTCACATCTGACTAACGTCAAGATGTTGATAATTTTTTATTTAAAATTGATTTTTTAAAATTAAAGTATAATTAATACATGTGCATAATATAGAGGGTATTATACTCTGTTCTACGTTCATGTCATCAATTTTTTTCTGTGCAATAAATGGCTAATGATCTTTCGCGGAAAGTATATTGCAGTATTATAATTTTTAGTTCATTAAAAAATAACGTTGATCAGTCATCAACAAGTTGATTCCTACAGGTTCGAAACTATTTAAACATTTATGACGTGGTAAAATCGTTTTAATACATATTATATATAATGTACGACATGATCGGATATTTTTTATTTTTATTTTTTATTTACGTTATTCGAATACATCTTTTTATTATACTTTACCTGCATTAGTCAAAATATCACGATCATGGTTCTCGAGTGACACCCTGTATTAATATACCACGATGAGACAGTCGACGGTTGTGGTTACTATGACGACAAATGGTTTTCTATATTCACACTCTCACGCAACCGTACTCGTCGACGACTGCTGATCGGAGGAGCTTCTCGCGGACGATAATATTATTATATTTCGCGTGTTTCGGCGATATGATACCATGTTATATTAAATACGAGGTAAATATTTTTATTTTATTTTTTTTATGTTACGGGCAACATTATTATATACGCACAATGGCGAGATAACCGATATTATATTCCGGACGCCGCGCCGTCGTCATCGCGACCGCGGTTAGGTATAGCAGTTTAATGATTACCATAGATAACCGCGGGAGCAACACGTTTTCGTAAATGTATTCATTTTTGCCGGTTTCAGAGAGGACTTTTGACATCATAACGAGTAACGCGTTATTATTGTACGCGACATGTTTTAAACGAACCGAGAAAACATTTCCGTTTTTATCGTCAATCGTATCGCGTTATGTGTTTCCTATACGATATTAGCCGTCACAGACGACGACCGTTTATCGCGGTATAAAACTAGTACATACTTATATTAGGAACAGCGAGATAATCGACTGTCTGAGTCCGCAAAACACATTTTTTGTTCGTCGTTATTCATCATAAATAAAATATATAGATAAATGAAAATTTACGCGAGGAAACGATGGAGAATCACTTCCCGACTTTTCGGTTTCGAAGACAATCACGGATATAATATTGTGACGTACTACGCTTACTCTGTTCTCACTTTTGTAATACTAAACGGTATGTAGGTGCTCAACATTTACACCATTATTATTATGTTATACGTTCAAAACGGTAAGGTTGGGACTATAGGATACGTTAAATTCTGCGTGATGAAGACTAGAGATTGGCAAAATCTAATATACGAATTCTCTGCTTAATGATCAGAACGGATGTTGTCAATATCAAATTCAAATTCATAATAAATGCAGCGTATTTTGTAAAATTTTTATCTCGTGATACTTATATAATATATTTATTTCAGTAGGCGTATTTTTATGTGTTTTTCAGCGATTTTCAATGAAAAATGTTTAAGTTAGGTATGATTAGTCGCATCCCATTTCGACTGAAATGAAAAAATATATAATAAATCAGGAATTCAATATTTTATCATTTATAATTCAAATAACAAATTTTAAATTTAATAATTATAAATATTTTCAAAAGTAGTATCGTTATTTATTAGGCTAGTCCTAAATTTTTATCTTTATTATTATAACCAAAATTAAATTATTATTAAATACTACAATAAAAAACATATCAATTTTTTTTTTTATTTTTTTTTTTATTATATGTTATTAATCCAATGGTACATTTTCTTATTGTAGTGGTTTTTATAGTTTTGTATCTTAATGTTTACCATTGTGTGATTATTGTGTGTAGATGTGAGGAAACTACCCATAATATACTTAATTTTTTATCGTAATATTTAACATTAATTGATAATTTATTTCTTAACGTAATCCATATTAATTATATGTAATATGGTATTTTTTTATATTTTTACTTAGTTAAAAATAAAATTTAAAATAAGAATAAGTGAGTTTATCTTATCAAGGTTTCACAAAAAAATTAATTATTTGGTCATCTTGATTAAAAAAATAAAGTGATGGAAAATGTCCCGGTTTCTCGTTAAAAGGTTTTTTTATGTTACGATTTCTGTGAACACTAAACTACAATCGATTGAGTCCATGGTGGCAGAAAATTGTTTATTACTAATTTTTATGCTTGCCATATTATATTATATTGTATCGTTTTATTACACGCAAACACTTCGTTATAGTTACTTCGCACGAAAATTGTTATTATTATTATAATTTGTCCATATTATATAATACAATATTATAAATTATTTAATTATTACACCTATTAACTTTGCTTGGATATTTTATTTCGGATAATTTCCAAAAACCTATTCGCACGAACCGTAATAAGCTAACATAATCTCACGTGCATTATTCGATGTCGTATTTTATTTGTAATAATAATCTATATATATATATAACTGACATCAGCGGTCATATATTTTAGAGATTTCTTTCGGTCAGAATTTTTTTCTTTTTTTAAATCAAAACTTGTCTGTCCTAACCAAACGTTGCTTTATTCGACCGTTGTGATTAGATTTTATAATATCCGATGATAATACGTTTTTCGTAATTAGTTTATGCAAGTTCATGGACGTGATATTTTTTTTATATATTGATCATTTCCATTACCACGTCTAGTCTGGATAAATATTTGATCAATTGTCTGCTCATAAATTATATATTATTAATTTTGTATATACAAATAGCGATCGATCCTATATATCCGAATAACTTTATATTATATATAATCGAAATATATTAAACTAATCATAAAATGCTAAGGTTTATTTTAATAAAAGCGTGTTTTTATATTTATTTTGAATATAATATTGATTATCTATCGAACATTGAAATCAAATTAAAATCGATTTTGACGACGAATATTAATATTATAGTAAATATAATATCTGGTTTTGATCACGATATTGATCTGTATGGATTTATACTATCTATTAATGATTTGTAAAAGACATGTTTTGCTATCACCAATAAATTCTAATAGATTTCGACAAAATGAACGACATTTCATTGATGATTCATGATGAAATAATGAATCAAATCAATGAAATAATCATTCATGATTTTTTTCAATTTCTAATATGAAAGTAAATAAATATCATGACGCGCTCGTTTTGAATATAACTAATTGGACAATAGGTACACACGTAAACGCTCATGGAAAAACTAAAAATAATCTTTGAAGTTCAACGGAGGACATAAAAAAAATAATATGTTTACAAAACATATAATTCGAACGTGAGTTATATCCATAAACATCCGTCCGGATGAAACGAAATGAAAAGTACAAAATCCTGTTGATTCGCTGAACGGGAACGAGTTTAATTTACAAATTATATAATTTAATTAACGGTATAATATCATTGCATATTAGTAGATTACATTGTACATACAGCATATAAGCATGTTGGGTTAGTGGTTACAATTGGTAACGTAAACGTTTTGTCATGTAATTAAAAAAAAAAACAGGTATAATAACAACGGTATCCACGGTATAGTGAATCATAAACGCGTGTCGTTTTCCATTTATTCCACGAACTTGGGGGTAAAACAACCGTGACAAAAACGTGCCTCTGATTTCGACATAATATATTATTATAATATTTAAAACATATCGTGAGCATCAGACAACGTTCGAGTTTTTTACCAAATATTTTTTCATAGTTTTCGAATGGCAACCGTTCACCGAACGCAAATAACTTATGTGAATATCTTTACTTTCAACATGGCCACGATGAAGCATTTATACAGAGTGATCAGAATTTAATATTACTGAAATTTACTTTTACAGTAAAAAGTAAATAAATTAAATACATTTCAGAACTTTTATGAATATTCTATGTTGATCACCTAATACACAATAAAGACCCGTTAAAAAAAAGAAAAACTTCAAAAAGTTTTATATCGAGTTCGCTTATACGATTTTCTGTATTTTGTAAAATGAAAATAATAAATTGCTACCTAACTACGTAACCTTATATTCCAATCTGTTTGTTATCCACACATTGTATTATACGATGAAATACAATAAATAATATGATTTTTATTTTTCGTATTTCATCATAAACAAACAATAACTTAAATAATTAAATCGACAATAATTTGTAACTACAGATAAATACTTGTTCGTGAAAAATTGAAAACTATATTTCAATAAAACTGTCATTGCATAATAATTTTTAATAAATTTGTTGTGAAATTTTATTAGCAGAAATTATTATTCATAATGTATGAATGAGTCCGTGATGAAAATGCGTTATTAGAAATAGGTATTTATTTTCAAATTATATTTATCTCTTATATTAGTTATACGTAAATGGAATTAATCGTAAAAAATATGATAGGTATTATTTGGTTCATAATCTAAAATTATGACAGAAAATCATTCTAGGAAATAATAAATATTTAAATTTCGTGTTTGTAGAAATTTAATAAAGATAAAGGTTAACTTATCGAAAAACATTTATTACGATCTATAACGCATAGAAATGGTTAATTAGTTGTGTATAGTTCTATGAATTTTTAAGCATATGATTTTTATACTTTATATGGGTTCTATTTTTTTACATTGAATACGTTATTTTAAACTATTTTTTCAATAGAATAAAAAAAAAAAAAAACGGAAATCGTAATTTTTAGTTAGAATTTTTGACCAGATAATAGTAACTTAGTACATAGTTGGACATGGAAAGTTCTTACATTACGTTTAAAAAAAAGCAAGCAATATTTATGAATCATATTAAATTTTCTCCCGTTATATTGATAATCCATTTTTCCTCGTTAGATCATCTTTAATTTTCTATTTTCCATCCAAAATTAATTAATATATTCAATTGTTTAAACAATGAAAACCGTTATAATTAGTAAATCCGAGGACGATTATTATTAATTATAATCATTAGAACAATAAATATAATATTATAATGCGTGTTTTTTTTTAATTTAAAAATTTTAAAAAATATATACATAATATAAGTACAAATGATGATTAATAATAAAGTTATAATTTTAATGTAATTTTGATGTTTTGAAATGTAATTAATTCGTGTATTATTTAATATTTTTTATGTACCTATAGGATTAATTTATCCAACACACGATTCGTGTATAACATGTTTTTTCTGGTTCATAATTGATTTTCTATTATTTTTGTTGTGGGTTATTATATAATTAAATGTAATATTTTATTTCCTTACAACACTTGTCTGGAATTAATTATTTATAATCGGGTAGTTGTTAAATGGTTAATTTGCTAAATTAAATTCTCGTGTAATGGTACACTTAAAGATTATTAATTGCGTCCTTCGAGCACGTTGCTATAAATAAGTCAGGAAACATCCTATACAAACATTGCGGTTTTTGTTAAAGTGTCACTTTTATAATACATATCACCATCATAAATACTTAAAAGCTATCGAGAAATAGCATACTTTGAAAAACGCTCAATTTAATTATCGAATAAATCGAATAGTAAAGAAACTTATGAATAAAATAATTTGTGTACACTCGAATACGTGAATGATGAATTGTTTGAAAAAAATAGTAATAATATTATTTCTTATCATAAAGTTATCATTTATTTTTTTGCCATATTATAAAATTGAACAACGTAAATAAATGCCATTCTGCAATGAACATTCTAACACAGCGTTATGTATAAGTAAAAGTGATAAATTCTTGCGTGTTGTACGAATGCTGTAATTACATTATTATTGTATGGACACGATTAACAATTAATGTATTATTATATTAATACTATTATTTACATTTTAGTCATAAATAAAATAAAGTTGAACAATAAGTCAAAAAAAAAAAAATAGGGACCTTAAACTAGCATAACCCAACCTAACCAAACCTAACCTCAATGGTTTCACTTATAGTTTTAGATAGGTTATAATGTGTTTATGTAAAGAAGTTTTGGTTTGATTTAATGACGTGAACATTGTACATTGTGTGTAATATAATAATATGTGATATGTATTGTAATACTTTAAAGATTATGTCTTATTTTCATTTGTTATAATATTTTGTTCATGGATAAGTTTTCGCATCTATAATATATTTCGTAGACATCCCACCTATTATTGGGCTATATATAACATATTCGACGACGACCTGCTGCGTATAATATACGTTAAATAAATGATTCTCAACTTCGTGGTGGGCTTGAACTTACGCAAACTAAATGACCCAAAATCAAAAACAATACCACGGTAACCGCTCGGATCCTATCCTTGTCCCGTGTCTGGGGTTTTCTGTTTTATAATTTATTATAACAACAGGTCGTGGGGTTGCCGTCATCCACCCACAATGTGTTAAAACAAATGGAAAAAAATAATAATAAAAAAGGAGACAAAGATAATATTATTATTATTATTATTATAATAATATAGTCGGATTAATAACAAAAGGGTTATAAATGTGGGTGTTTTACGAAAATTAATTCTCTTAATAGTCCGTACAATACAAAATACGATTTATACTTCACGCTAGAATAACCTGTACATCTATACAATATAAAGTTTCTTCATAATTAGTTCTTACTCATTTGTTCATAAAGTCAAAAATAATCGAGTTATTATCATTAAGTGTAATCATTAAAAACTTTGCGAATGAATATCATGAATTTGCAATAACACGTACGAATTAATATTGTGAAATTTCGCAAACCATGTTATTAAAATAACCCAGTAGATACCTATTATAAATATTAAAAACGATATAGGATTGTTACTCTTTATTCGTAATAAAATACAACTTTTGTCGAAGATTTATTGACAATTAATAATTTAAATTGAATAATAATTACGTTAATTACATTTTTTAACTCGATATATCTATTTATATGTATATGTATTTTTAAACTATTATATGGTGCGAAAATTGTATGTAATATAAACTATAGGTTTGCGTAGATATATAATATGTCTTCTATATCTTCATAGAAGTACTAATACTGTAAGACACATTATTATTATAATAATTTTAATATATTATTATTTTTACGTATCAACGAGAAACATTATTTTTTTATAAATAAACTTTTATGCCTTAGCAGTATAGCATAAGCAATAAGTAACAAATAAAAATGTAAATATTATTGTATTATTTTATTTTATATTATTTAAATACAACAAGTTAATTATTATTAATATAAATATTATATATATATATATATATTAGTGTCACAATCATTGATCATAATTCTAATCGACACTTTCCAGGTACTTACTAAATATTAAAATTTAACAATCATTCGATCATTATCAATGCTCCTGGACAATTTATGTTCAATAAATATTAATAAAAGATTATTAAGTCAAATTTGTATTAACAGTCTTTATAGTTTTGTATTGTTAAACTCAATTTTAAGAACGATCGTTCACATAAACCGCTAGTTACTGGAATCGATATAATTTATAAATAATGCTTTATAAACATTACGATATATAACTTTTATTTGTTTTAACCATTATATACATTCTTATAGAATTATTACAACATGATAAAAGAACAACTTATAAAATTACAAACAGATACATTTTATAAATTGTTCTTTCATCATAACGTGTTCTAGCAATTTTATTTCAGGATTATTAAGTTCACTTTTATTGGACATATATTTTTCTAAGAGAAGATTTAAATCAGAAATACTTGTACCTAATTTCAAAAGTATTTCTATAGTATTAATAATATTTAAAATCTCTTAGTTAAAACTTATTTCGAGGACCATAACTAAATGATCGAGCGATGTAATGTAGATAGTAATAATCAATTATTTTTTTTAAATTTTGAACGTATTGATTTTCACTTGTATCAATTTTACTGGATATTTCTTATAACTTCGTACAAATTATATGCATGTTTATTACAAATAAATATTGCTACATTATGTTGTATTAAAAATTATATACTATCAGATCTCATTGCTGTTAAAGCAGTTTTTAAACACAGAACAATGTCAGAGCGTGATAAGAGATTGAAATCAGAGGCTAGTAAAATAGCACTCACTTTTAAATTAATTATTAATATTAGACAGATAACTTGTAATACAAAAATAAATTTTTTATTTGATATAGTTAATAAAAGCTTTTGCTTTTATGTCTGCCATTGTGTTTTTTTTTTTTTAGTAATTACGTCTAAACATGTTAGTAAATAGAAATATTTTTATACTAATTTGGTATCTGGACGATCACGATCGTCATTCGTATATGAACAAAAGTGGTATGTTTCTCTTTTGGAATGAAGTACATAAACCATTATATCTTATAATAAACCGCAGTATAGACTATAGAAATATAGTTTTAGAAAACAATTTTTAACCTTAATACATGATGCGTAAATTATTATTTATTAGTAAATGACACTAAGGGTAAGGACGCTTATTTAAGCCAGCAGGCCAGCACGTCTATGATATTAACACATTTAAATTAGGTTTTTAACAACTATTACATTTGTTTGAGAAATGTGATAAACTTAATTGATTTATTCAAATCACGAAAAATGGAACATTATTTAATTTGATATAATGCTTAAAAAAAAGTATAAGACTACTTTTTTGTATTACTTTTTTTGTCTGCTTGAATATTACTAATAAACAATAAACGTATTTACTTTTAAAAATATTAATTTTATGGGTATTTATTATGACTTTTAAATTTGATAAATTATATGTAAATATATAAAAATGTCAATGCAACTTAATATACACGAGTTATAAAAATACGATAAAAACGTTTTATTTGTTGTATAATTTAATTATATTATTATTTTTTTTAAATTTCATATGAAATCACGAGTATTGAAATTAAGTTCTTTATACTTATATATATATATATATATATATACGGGGTGATCTCATTGTTGTTAAAAAAATAGACGTTTTGTAATGCTATTTTTTAACATTCAGTATTTATTTGAAGGAATATTTTTATTTGGTGTAAATTGTAAATAAAAACAAAACTAAATCACCGAATTTATAGTATAAATATCGTTGGATTCAAATTGGTTATTCCTTTTTTTCAGAAAAATTATTTCAGGTTATTATATAGAAAATAAGAAGATATTATTCAAATTATATAAATTAAATTTGAAATAAGTATCACAGTATCATGTTATATATAACTTAGAACGGATTTGGGATAATAGTAATGTTATGAAAATATTAATTTACTAGACATTTTACTATATCATCCATTTTATTAGTTTTGATTTTATAACACAAGAAAAAGTTCAATAAAATGTAAGTATTATTACACTGTATCAAAAAAATCCAATATCTGAGCATATTTTTTATTTTTATTAACAATTCTTCCCGACGAAAAATGACATAAAAGTATAATACGCTTTCTCAAAAGAGCAATATGATCACGCCAATTATTGGAATTTAGTATACATTTTATAAGAATAATTTCATGATATAATATAGATTAAAAGTATGATAATTTTCCCGTGATTACCCCTCCAAAAAATAAACAAATATACAATATTATTATTTTCAGAAGTACTTATTAGAAATAACTTATATAATAACGCGTATTATTATGATATTATTTAGCGTATACATGATGAATAGACAAATGCAATTAATTTAACCCTCGACATTAATAATTTTTTTGTCCGTATTATGTATTTTTTTATTATATTTTCGTGTAAATAATTATTTATGTTAGTAATGTACTTAAATATAAATATATTACTATAGTAGCTAATTTACAACGTTTTCCGCTTATACAAACTTTAATTAGTAACACTGAAACAACACATTTACAAATTTCTTTTCTTTTGGACCACATGGATAGCTGGATCCTGATATTTCACCCTCGATTCATCCATATTTATATTTTGTAAAGTAATTTTACGAAAACAAAAAATAACACATAGTTTTAACTTTTAATGTCCCTACGGTGGTTAATCGGTGCTAAATATCGTTGCAATAAATTGCAGCAAGACTAATTTTATCGCTGCGGTATATATCTCAATAGTATAATATACATCTATACAAAAGTTATAATAACATACTATTTATAGATCATAGGCATTTTTAATAGCTTCTCTATTTATTACATTGATATATTATACCTCTTTATACGTTGTTTATATTTTTGATTATTATTTAAAATTATCAAATAGAACTATAGATACATAATTTATTACTTCCAGAAATCTGCAAGCATTATTTATAAATATATAATATTTATTTTCTCAAAATTATTATATAATGTAATAGTTGATATCATAAAATATAAACAAATTGCCTATACAATATGTATTAATTGTAAAAATAAATATTCTTATATAGTAGATATATAGTTCATAAAATAGTTAATTATTTAACACTTACACATTATTAAATGTGTACTAGTGTAATAAACAATCAACAGTCAACAGGTAATTAAAAAATTTCACGGGGAGTGGATATTCCCGGTCCTATAATCCTATGAAACTCCCGCGTGTACGGTTTAATACGTTTTGGTAAAGTGAATGCATAAACTTATTATTATCTATTTTATGCAATGCGTGCGAGAGTTATCGCCAATGCCATCGCCGCAACGTGGTAGAGTATAAAGTCTTGTATATTTTTTTAATAAATAATTTTAAAAAATAGAATAATAATTTGTTTTTACGCGTTTATAATTCGCGTTACCTATGATCGACGATGTTCTGTAGTCAGCGTAATCGAGATAATCAGCTCTGGGATTTATGAATCCCGGTATAGTTGACAAACACCTTAGGTGGACCTCTGCACCGAGTTTATCCGTCACGAGTAATGTGAGTCTCATTGCCGTCACTGAATCTGACGCGTCTTTCAGGATAGGTTTCGTGTATGTCACAGGCGGCTGAAACAAAAAATAAATAGTGTTTGAATTGTAAGTGAATACAATCAAATAAAATCAAAACGTTACGTGATATCGTTACGTGTTCATATAATATTATACATTATTTTATATATAAACAAAATTATTATATCGAATCGTACATTATATTATGTTAATAAAATGCGAACATAATTAACTTTTACGTATCATTATCATTATCAGTATGTAGGAACGTCTTTTTTATCGTGTATATTGATTGCACTTACAATACTTATATTTACTTATATTTATACTTACAGAATAAGCAACGCATATATGAAACATTTCAGGTGAAAATACAATTGTTTTTTTCGTCATTTGTATAGCTAAACCACTTTAAATAGTGGAGAACTAACATACGAGTATAAGACATATGTATCTACTCTAGCATAGTTTGTGATTTACAATTATATACCTTTCATATTTTATTACTAAAACAAATCTGGAGTTATAATATATCACCTCAAAACATAAAAAATATTGACTTAAATCGTTATATAAAAATAAATAATAATAATTATTTCGTTACTTTACTTGTAATGCACAGATATTATTTGAGTTTAGTATAACAAAGCTAACTTCAACATTCATATCAATAACATCTCTCACTGTAAATCATTTAAAGTACATACTTTTATTTTATACATCTTTGATTTTTGTAGTTATGAATATTAAAAAACATGATTTGTCATGTTTACAAATTGAAGATACTGAGATTCATTTAAACGAATTATTTTTCAAGAACAGTTGGAGAAAAAATATTTATATTTTATACTTAGGTATAAAACTATTTTCGACTCATATCTTAGTTAATTTAAAAGAAAAAGTCATTGATGTCAATTGTAATTTTATGAGTTATATTTTTTTAAGAATAGGCAAATAATATTATTAAACGACTATGTACGTGTGAGCGAATGATAATAATACATTACTTAATACATTAATTTGTTTCAAATTGAATAATATGTTTTACCGAACGTAATATAATCACCATTTCAGTTAATAATACACAATTATTCATAAATCTTATTTAAATATCATTCATACAACAGTGTATAATATAAACGGATGAAATAGATTGTACGTTTATCTACATTTATCGTAATTGTTTCATTAATTAAATAATTGGAAAAAAATTTAATAAGCTGCTCGGATATCAGTGATGGAAATCAAATTAACTCAATCGGAAATATATTATTAATACATATTACTTGATATCAGAAAAGTTCAGTGTATTTTACTAATCATGTAATATAGTCATTAAATTTTAATAATGGTATGAGATGTTATAATAATGTTTTACAATAAAGATAAAATTTTATACATAATTTATACAAATTATCCATTCAAAAATCAATGATTATCATAAAGCAAAGGTATTTATAAAAACAATTTAATTCAATTATTATAGTTTTAATGTAAAATTAAAATTTTATCTAGGCAATCTTAGTTATGATGAAATTAATTTAGAAAAATTTATAAATTCCCCAGGAAGAAAAAACAGGGATGGAACATTAAGAACTGTACTTTCAGAGATAACACGGTTAACTTCACGGTCGAAAAAACAATAACTAAGAGTGATAATATAATATAGTTATTACCTTTTTAGACTCTTGGTTTTTTTTATTAAAACTATTGAAAAATACAACTAAGGAAAAATAATCCAAAGAGAAAATAACCATAGGTATCAAATATTTTATTATTCATTTTTAAAACTATTAAAGTTACAATATATTTTACATTTAAAAAAAATTTATAAATAAGTATTTTGCATTAATATACTATCTAATAATATACTAATCAATTTTCAATGTAATAACACCTACGCATAAAACTAATAAATATTTAAATGTAAAGTTGAAAAATATTAAATAGCTTTTAAATGGCTTCTCTTAATTTTAAATAGTTTGAATACTTTGAATTGTATTACATAAAATGTTTTGTTGATATTCGATATATAAAGTTGTCCTGTTATTTTGTATTACTTTCTACTCTCCTTTTTTTCTGAGTAAAAAAAAAAATAGAATAATAGTACACAAATTTAATCGACAAATTATCAATATTATTATATCACATAAATTAAATTATAAAAAACAATATTATTATTTAATATACGCAATGGATGCATCTAAAACATTTAAACACAAAAAGATAATTATTAATTTTATAATAACTATTAATTATTTTCTACTCTTCTGACTTGTGAGTTATGAGAACGATAATAATATAATATATTTTAATAAATAATGTACGTTATCGAAACTTAATAAACTACGAGTATTTTCTTCGCAATGGTAATACGAACAAAATATAGTAGGTACGCGATATTTGATATTTTTTCCACTGCACAGAAAAAATATTGAATCATGGATATTTTTTTGGGAGAGGAGGGGTATGTGTTCACCTTTATACGTATTTACCTTCATGAAAGGCTTTTAAAAAAATGAAAAAATAAAAATGTATTCAGCATTTGAAGGTAATAATTACAAATTTAAAACATTGATGAGTTTTAAATGTTCTAATATAACTAATATAACTTATAGCGCAATCAAAATTGATTAAAAAAATACCCCAAAAACAGTAAAAAAGTATAAAAAACATATCCATATTAACTAATGCCACTTAAGTGTTTTTGACGTATTCCATTACATATGTCGAAACCAATAATAATAATAAAAATAATAACAGTAAATAAATAAAAAAAATGGGTAAAAAAATGATACGTACCTCGTAGTAAAAACATCGATGTAAAAATACAGTCGACATGTTTCAGTACACGTTAACTTTTTATACAGAAGAATATAAAAAAAAGTATTAAAACTGTGAAACTTGATTTATTGTAAGAGAGCTAAGGCAAGTAACAAGAAGTTTAAATCTACGTTACGTCGAAGAAAGTTGAAGAAAACATGGAGAAGTTTTTGTTAATGTATTGAAAATATATTAGTATTAGGATTTATCGAATACATTGAAATTCAGATACGTAACTATAATTAACATTTTGGCCTTCATGTCATAATGCAACGTCCGCCTCTTTGAAAATCACAGAAGAATCATTTTCCATAAATAATGTTTTTTTTAATAAAACCCAAAAAATTACCGCCTATTGAAACGTACAATTAAATAAAAATATATTCCATTTTTGTTACTAATAGGAGTCGACAAGTCTAAAATATCAATAAGTATCCACTAAGTTTAGTTATTTTTAGAGTTTATATTCATAATGCCCTTTTAATATTTATTTATTTATTTTTTTTATTATTATTATGCCGCGGCAACTGGGCCATTGGCATTTGTTTACATATTTATTAATATTACATTGTTATTTGATTTTTTTTTCAAAAAGATTTGGTAACATAAATATTTAGGTATATATATATAACTAATTAAACTACTGTATTAGTCTTCAAATTTGGCTTCTCTTTAATATTATAATACGTGAACCTATTACCTGTTATATGTCCTTTTAATTTTGTAATTATGTACTATTTATTTATATTTAGAATTTATTATTCATAACTATAATAATTATATAATTGTATAATTATTTTTTACTGAATCAAATAATTACCTATACATCATTATTATCTTACTGTAGTTGGAAATATAAGAATAAATAAACACGAAATACCACAAATATTTGTGCAAACCAAAATTAGCTACGGAAAAACTTTTAAAGACACAAACTCGCTTTCATATGTTTCTAAAAAAAAATAAAGTCGTTACGTCAATATTGACATTGCTTCATAACGACGATATTGATGCTAGTTCTGGAGAAGCATTGAAACCAGAAATATTGACATTTTATAATCATACTTAAGACAGCGTTGATACGGTCGATGAATTAAAAGGTTCATACTCAGTGGCAAGGAATAATTGTCGTTTGCCACTCGCAATATTTTTTTCATTAGTATAAGAGACTTGAACATTGGAGAACAGAACTTTATGGAAAAAAGATTGGTAATTGGTAGGAGTAAAACTGTGGCAATTATGTATATGATTTTGATGATGTAATCAAGAAATATATAGGCAAGATAAATAATGATAATGAGTAATGATGATACATAAGGTGAAGTATAGGAGTGGTATGAAAATATTTGGTGTGAATGAAGAAGAAGTTGGAGGTCGAAATCTATGTAATTTAATAGGGTGAAAGACTTAGTTACAGGCACGTAGACAGTGAGGAGCTTTGGTGGGCTTGGCTCACCCTAAAATTTGTTTGGTCTTAAGCTGGACCACCCACTTTTAACATATTGTAATAAGATATTGAAATATTTTTAATACTTATATTTATTTAAATTATATCAAAGTACGGACTTCATATACCGCTTGTAACTTTAATATAATTTTACTGACTAAATTTATTGGAATTGAATTAAAAATACGGACCTCGTATTCCGGTTATGATTTTATATAATTTTATTGATTACATTTATTAGAATTATATTAACAGTATAAAATTCGATCTTTACTTCTTTTTATTTTGATTTATTTAACGAATTAATGTTACCTTCCCAAATTATAAAATGATCCTTAGCAAAGCATAAAAGTTGATTCTTACATTTTGAAACATTTCTGTCATTAATACCACAATAAGGATTGAGAATAAGAAAAAAACACTTTGAATATATCTGTACTTGGAATGCTCTGGCTATTGACGGAATATCGTCTCGATATTAAATTTTATTCGTTCGTTGTTATGTGTATAAGCTCGTCATTACACACGTAATTTGACTGATATGAACGATCTGAACGGTCTGGGCGATCTGGACGATCTAGCGGAGAGTATCCCTTGGTGGAATTTATTAATGCCCTCGTGGAGCGGTTTTAGTGATCTAGATCAAAAGATTTCTACGAAAATTGTGAAATGTTTTCTGATCCAGAGGGTTAGATCGAAAATGTCTACGTGGTAAAACTAGTGAATGAGATTTGGAATTGACTACAGTTGAACGTGTTATTTGACGGTTTCCTGTGAAAGGCCGACTATATTATGCATCTTATTATAGTTACTATTTATTTGTCGGTATTTGTGTTTGTATAGTCTTAATAAAAAAGATTATTTTGTATTGTGTGGAGATGTAACGGTATTCCGACGGTGACAGAGTCGCTTTAATGTACATGTATTAATGTTCTTACTAATGTTAAAATGTGTATGTGCGTTCTTTTGTGAGTATTAATTTGAATGATGTATGTTTTTTAAATGATGCATGATTATGTCATTACAATATTTAAATTTTTTCATACATAAGATATTTTTTTCCATAATATAATATTTAACATTTTTATATAAATAAAATATCGTTCTAATTTCAAATTATATTAAATTTGATTCGCTTTAAGAAAATTTAGATTATAATATTTTGATCATAAGACACAAATCTATGGCAATCTGAGCATAGACTCCAAAGATACAAATAATAAATAATATCAAAATATCAAAATACTTTATGTAATATACTATAAGCATATTTAGCTAGTGAACGTTTAACACTGTTTTTGAACATATCATCATCATTACTTACTATATTAAAATTATAGCTATAAGTACTATATAGTTGTTGTTGTCTGGTTGATATTTTATAAGTATGTCAACAATCGACACAAACATTTAGAACTTCGGTAATAATAACATGATCCTTGTGACTCAATAACCAATTGTATAATAATCTATAAATAGTGAAATTTACTATTATGGGAATTCAAACCTAGAGAGATAAAAATGTAATTTTAAAAATTATTATTTTAATAATTATGTTATTACTTTTATTTTTCATTACTTATTCAGTATTTGTTCTTCGACACTTGACGGTAGATATTCATGTGTTTGTGCATTATATTAGATTCTGAGCGAAGCGAGGAATGTATTGGTTTTACAATGATGTTTTTTTTTTTTGCATCTGAAGATACTTTTTCGGGTAGAAATAATGGTTCGATTACCACAAAAATCTATTTTATTGTGAGAAGAAAAATTACCAAAACAAATAGCGGAAAATCAGCAAAATTCATGGAAATAAAAATTTTGAGGTAATTGATACTTGCCATTCTTTTTTTAAATATTCTCATAGGTTAGATTAGGTTCTTAAAGGTCCTAATAGGTCTACATACATGGTAAACTTTTGGAACGGCTTATCAGTATAATATATGGTATTATATTAAGTTTAGCTCAGAATCGTATTTTTTAAGGCAATATCATTGCATTTCAAACTTAATTATAATAAATCACTAATTAATTCGAGGACCAAAGGGACAGAAAAGGAGCGTTCGGAATCGAATTTCCCTCTTTTTTAGTATGTTTATACTTATAAGTTAGTAAAGACAGAGAAGAACTCAAAAAATCGTTAATTTATTATAATAACTATTATAAATTATAATGGAAATAATTAACATAATTTTTTTTTAACTTTACCCGTTATATTTGCTATATTTTTAGATACCAACGATCGTTTTCAATATTAATTTAATTTAAATTAAAATAATGACAATTAATTAAAAATTAGGTTAAAAACAAAAACTATAGTAAAATAATACACATATTTATACCTAATCTGTTTAATCTAATATGTGTTAATACTGTGAAATATAAATATTATATTATGTTAAAAGATTGTTCTAAAAGTTATTACGTAGTTAAGATTATGTGTACGTGAAGTGGTTATAATAATATACATTACACTAGCTTGAAAGTTGTTGGAAACATCACGGTATTTAGTTAAGTTAGGTTAGTGTTCATTTTGCCTGTAAGATATTTAATTACATAAAAACTATATTATATTGTACGCTTTTAAATATACTAAATAAAACGTAAAAATCATTAGGATAGTCCGCAAGTTAAAAGTTAGTAAACGCGATAACTTGTATTATGTTTTAACAATATATTTTAGTACTGAATATTACATTTTTTGTTATCATTGAATTTCTATAATATCGCATAAATTGAGTGTGGTGAACACTGAACCGGACTCGGACACCTAACAGATAAACAATAAATGGTATTGAGTAATAATTCGTTTAAAAGCAGAACTATACTATATACCACGAGAGACTATGATAATTTCATGCACACTGGTTGTGTATGGATCGATAATTCGGTTGGGATTTGCGGGTCCAGTCTATATGCAATATAGAAAACTAGGAAAGTGTTCGTGTCGTATGCAAATCGGATAGTTTTCGAAAGTGGTCATATGGCATGGTCGCTCGTGGAATAAAATTTATACACTAGTGAATAATTATAATAATTATAATTATAATATGGTTTTTTCCGTTCAATTACATACTTTATTCAAATTCCTTCTTACAATTGTTATTATATTTTTATCTGAGTGATTTTTACCACACAGGTCTAGATTTATTTTAAACTTATGTCTCAGTTAGTCCATACATACTCAGTTAGTTGTTCAGTTAGTTACCTTGGTTCATACTATCAGACGCGTCCTTGGTTTGCGGTCAAGAGAACTCTACAGGCATGCAGGAAAGTCTCAAACTAAGCTATACTTATTTAACTTTTTAATTTGTTTATTATAACTATAATTGAATATTGCTAGAAAAGTAACAAAAACGCTAAAACCCAGATATAGTTCTCTTCTATTATTTCTTTAAAACTTGATAATTCTATCATAAATACAGATTGAATAAATTTGACCCGCGCTAATCAATTATTACGAGTAGTAAGTATAATATTGAGCTTCCCATCGAATAGACGGTTAAAACACGTCATGCAGATATGGAATCCTCTTTAAACAAAATATAATATAATATTATATGTAAATCGTGATCAAAATTTAAAATACATTTAAAACGTATACATTTTTCACCATTTCTATAACGTAAAATTCTGAACATTATGCATTTATATAGAAAAATCCATGAAAATTGTATAAATTTGTTAACTATAATATTACGGTTTTATTTTCAAAGCAATCATACTGAAATGAAATATCCTTCAAGAGAATTCTACCGATTTGTCTTATGTTTGAAGAACTTCACTTTTTAAGTCTTATTGCCGTTCAATCTGTTTTGCCAAATATTTTGTTGTATGTTATGGTATGGTATGCATAAAAACATTTTATGTACAGCCAAAGAATTAAATCCTAATTCTAAAAATATTTAAGTCAAATTAATAGTTAAATGAAAATAAAATTGACTTAACTCAATTAATAATAAATTTTGAATAAATATATATATTATTATTAGTTTTGCCTTTAATATTTATCATATTTTAAGTAACTACTTCCTTATATTCACAAATTATAATTATTTAATTACCTATATAACAGTATAGTTGATAAATATGCTAGATAAATTAATTATAAAAATATTGTATTTTCTATAAAACTATATAATTTACCTTAACTTCATCAAAAAAAACTAGTTGAAAAATAGCTTAATATTTTAGACAGAATATAACTTATTGTGTTAAAAGTTAACATTTAAAAAAAAGTAACTCGTTATAAAAATTAAAATTAACTTAACTTAAATGGTTAACTCGTTAATGTCAAGAATTGGACTTTTACTGGAGGTTTTTTAATCGTGAATTTTGTCCGAAGTTTAAGAAGATTGTGGATTTATAATTTTTATCCAATTACAATTACATATATCGGAGTTCAATATTGTATATCATTAAATTTTAATCATTTATACTTACTAGTAGGTCTGAATGAATGAATATTCCATATTAAATATCGCCAATTTTTTTAATCGATGTACATATATATAACTTAAATATCTTATCAAAAAAACATATTTAATGCAATGATAAAAAAAAAAATTGATACATATTTTTTGTATAATGTTTGCACATCGTACATTTAAATATTTTATTTCTATATCTTTTACGTTTTTATTATATATTTATTAAATCAACTTTTTATTTAAAATATATATATATGTATATATATAATACTCGTATAATATAGTAGGTTCCTTTGAATTTTAACACTTTTTTACAAATTATTTATTTTTTTTGAAGTACGAAATTAATTTGTTTATGATAATTTATATTTTTTATTATATTCAATAATCAATTATTAATTATTTGTTGCAGCTTTTATCACCAATTTCAAATATTTTTCCGACCTATATTTTGTATTTAATGTATGAATTTCATCTCATAAAAAGTTCGTCAACAAACAAATCATAGCCCGGTATAATATTTATATAACCTGAAGTCCTTTAAAATATAGCCCTTTAAACCATTTAAATTTTGTTTTCTTTAAGAAGATATTCCGTTTTTAATGGACTTTTGGAGTACCGAAAAGTACTAATTCCATAAATTTCATTTTCTCAGCTTGAGTTCTCCAAGCGGGTCGAAAATATTTCAAATGTTTATAGAAAAGATTTAGTTTCTTCTGACAAAGACGACAAATTAGGGTTTCCGGTATTTGAATGTTATGTTTGCGTTATAGACGAAAAGTTGATCTACATCGATTTTCTAATGGGTTTGACCTAAGGTCGAAAAATAATTTATTTTGACTTTTCCTTGATTCCCACGCGTTAAATATGTACTATAAGAAAAATAATCCCTCGAGAAAGTGTCATTATGATAAATCATGACGAGAGGTCTGCGTTCGCTTACACAATTTAATATTATATTATTCATTCTTTTAGGGATATTTCACTTGTTTTGTCATTGACAGATGTGATAACAATTAGAGCTAACTTCTTCTAGAAATAAAATTATTCACGAATTTTTATTAAATAATACCGTTATCGTAAAAGTTAAACTAATATAATTATTTATCGTGATTGCATAATATGTACGATCGTTTTCTATATTTAAAACTGTAAATTATTATATGTCTATATCGAATATCTATAAAAATATACCATTAGTATATCATACAGGTAAATAATCGCTGTTATATCACTACTCCATCAAATATTAATTGATAATAATAAAATAATAAAACAGCAGAAAGAGTTGATTTTGTACATAAATAAAAAAAGCAAAATAAAATAAATTGATATCTCCTGTAGGTATCCAAAGTATTTTAATTCAAAATATATTAATCTTCTTGAGACAAAGATATTAAATGATCCAAAAGCCAAAATATGCATTCGTGTAATGCACATTATACCTAGTACCTACAATAATTACAATACATTTAATAATAATATAATCAAATGTAGCGATAATAATATACTATTGTTATACTCGTTACCCCAGTAACTCGCATTCATGGTGGTAACGTATTGTTAAAGAATTTTTGAAATAATATGTAAAACTGTGACTCTGTATATAACTATATAATATAATAATTATTACCGTTTGATAATACTCTCGATTGTTCTGTAGTTCTGTCATTAATTGTATTGACATTTTTTTTTTACATTCAATATAAAAACTAATTTTAGCGTGACATTAAAAACACCGAGGTACTTTTAAGGTCGGAGAAACAATTTATTTTTAATATTGTAATTTAACGAGTAAAAATTATGTAAGTAACTTGATTTTGTTTACGACATAACGTTGTATAGTTTTGATACGTCTCCAATGAAAATGTCTAAATTCAGATTTTGTTCATATTAACCGATGATTGATTCCCGTTCTGATATATATATATATTTAAATATTGAGATTTGTGTACTAAAACTTTATTAACGAATAAATCGTATTGAGACGTCTATCAAAATTATTTACAAAAACTAAACAAAATGATCCCAGAGTATGAAATTTGCCAATTAATTTTGCAAATTTGTCTATATGACGTAAAAATTTCTAAAATATGGTTAAATATATATAATTTTGAGTTTAATTTTAATTTACTTATAATATTATTTGTTTTTACAAACACAATGCAAACATAATGGTAATACAACTACCGTGGTACATACAATGCATAACATAATACACAATAACATAAACACTTTCTTCGGTTTACCTATAATCCAATCTTTTAGGATGACTATAAAATTAAAAGTTTGTAGAAATTTCTATTTAAAGAAATAGAAACTTTTATTTGTTACTATAATCGTTTATATCAATCATCATATTTAAATAATGTCCACCGAACATGCGATATTATTATTGTAATACACTATTTGCGTGGTGTCGATGGTTAAAATTTGCGTACCCGGAGCGTCGCATTTAATATCTTCACTCAATCATTTTAATCGTTTTTACGGTTTTAAATACCTAGTATTTTTAATATCGGTGATTAATAGCAGTTATAATCGTTTCCAACTATTTCATTTAGTTCTATCTACAGTTTACCATAAACTTTCATGCATGAAAAAATTGTTCAATGTTTTTAAAATGCTAGAAACATTTTAATTTTCTTTAGTGAATACGAACGTGAAGAATTTTAAATTTATAAAGTCGTCACTCTCAAAATATATCGTATCTTTAAGTATAGGAAATATTTAACAGTTTTTCGTAATTATTGTTTTTATCTCGGTATTACAAATTAGATATGTATTTAGTTTTGTAGATTTGAATTTAGAAAAAAATGTGTGATAAAAACTGTTATAGGTTAACTAACCTATAAAATAACTATTTTATTTGCGAATTCTGTATGGTTTACGAAATTGTACACTTGCTTAGGTATCGTCTTACCATGGTTAAATATATTTATATATATTTAGCCATGCGTTTTACGAAGTAGCAACAGATATCTATTCATTTTTTATGTGATTCTAAGTGTTTTCTTAGGTTTTTCTTAGTAGATTATTTTTTTGTATAATTATATGTGTTTATTTATTTTGGTATACGATCAAGACTCCGATTCGCCTTAAATACCTACCAGGAAGTGTGAGAAAATAAAAAAAATGGATTAAACGATTTTTATGAAGTTACATTTTAGGTTATTATGATTTATAAAAATATGTTGCTTATGTGAACCAAGGAATAATTAGAAAAATGGATGGACGTCTGGCAGAAGTTTTTTTTTTTTTGAGAGGGATATATTGAGTAAAAAAACTGTATGTTATCACATCAAATTAATTTCATTAGGTTCATAAATGGTTTTTTTAAGGTGGCTTAATTCCCGCTGATCTCCGATTATTGAGATCATTATCAGTAATATTGTATTTAAATGAAATATTACCTTTCGTCCGTTTACCAACCAAGTAACCTCAGGCACCGGTTTTGAAGGTCCCGAAGTACACGTAGCATCTAAAATGTCTCCTACGTTGATCACTTCTTGAGATATTTCGATCAGCGGGTCAACAGTTTGAATTCCTAAAATTAGAATATCGAATGTCTTTGTTTTTTTTATCTACGATTAAGACTATTTAAATATTTACATAACATACTTATAACGGTGAGATCGTGAAATTCTGACGTTTTGCTGTATATCGGAGATTCCGTGGTTACCGTGCATCCGTACTGACCAGAAGCGTCGTGTTGCACGTCCATGAGCGCCAACTTCGAAGGGCTCGTGTGATCCCACTGGAAATAATTGAAAATAACAAATTTCAATAATTATCGTCTGAAAGTGTTAAACAATACGTATGTTTTATTTAAATGCTTATATGATGAATTAAATTAAACGTTATAAGAAAAAAAATTTATCATTTGATTTTCAAACGTTTTAATCATAAAAATTACATTTGAACTAAAATAGTGGTTTTATATTATAAATTATACATATTTTTCTATCTCAAATATTAAAACGAACAAATTACTTTATATAATTACTGTTTTCTTTGAAATAAGTTGTTAATTAAAAAAATCGATTGTATACATATTATGAAATAAATTAATAAACCATACGAGTACACAGATACTATAAGAATTTATGTTCATATTATATATCAATAATAAAATTATAAACAAGTAAACTATAAATAAAAATAAAAACATGTTTCGGAATTATAATAAATTTATAAATTTCAATACAATATAGACAAATCGAACGAAATATCATAAAAATAACATACATTTTTAATAATGAAAAATATTGTCAATCAATAAGACAATACATTTGTATGCGTATTATGTAGAGATATCTGCGAAAAAACGTTTTTAATCTTGTCTAATATTAAAAAAAAAAAATTGTTAAATTTACAATAATAGGTATTCTTATTTAAAATATTATTACTATGCATAAATTATTGATTAAAAAAGATATCTAAGGTCAATGTTAGGTTAACAAACGAGATCATTAATAATGTGTGAATGTTTTTTTTTATCCAATTGAAATTAAAATAAATAAATAATATAGTTCTTGAAAAAATAAATGTTTAAAGTTTTTTCTTTTAATATTTTGTTATTATTATCGTTTATATTGATTGATAATAACGTTCACATTATTCTATTTTGGATAATACAAGTATGTTGTTACAACTCTGTCTCGTTCGTAAATATTATTTTATAATTAAAAGTATCCAAAAATAGACCAACTAACTTTCGAATTTTCGATGACACTATTTAAATAATATAAAAACCAAATTGAACGATAATCGATATTTCAATTACTTAATTTATTTATTTTTCGACAGGAAGAACAATTTTGTGCGAAAGATAGAAATTACAATTAAGTATTAAAATGTGTAAGGTATATAATATAATATTAAAGTACAAAATAAATGTAATTGAATTGTACTACAATTAAACTTACAAAACTAAATTATAATTATAGAACATTATTATTAGTAATGTATTTATTTATTTCAATAATATATTGTCACCTATTTTTATTACCCTATTATATTTTAATATCATACCGATAAATAAATCAAAAAATCAAAATATTATATATGAAGCAATGAAAATAATTATATTATACATATTTCATTAGTAATAAAGTGTACGATAAATGATCATATGAGAATAGTTTTTAAGAGGAGATTAATATCAGGGAAAGAAAGTTTGGGTAAATGAAAATGAGAAAGACTAGGTGAAAATGAATAAAATATGATGGATGTCGCAGTATTCCTCTTGGGTGTAAAATTTGCAAAAAGAAGAGGAATTCAATGAGTTATGAAACAAAAGGGAGGAAATATTATAATAAAATATATTATAACTTATTTAAAGTATCTACCTTTATTATATAATATATTTTTTTTAATTCCAAAACAATTCGATTTATGTTATTAAATAAAAAATGTTTTTTCTGCATAAATATATATATATACGTTACTGAATGGTATTAAAATCGTCTGATCTAGTATTCATGTTGTATACATATTATATACATAATTAGTAACATAAGTTATTGTAAATCGTAGACATTTAATTAATAACATTAATTATACTGCAATTTATTATAATTTTCTCACGCTCATTTGCTCCTTGCTCGCTTTTGATTATCCACTATCGGTGCAATATGTGCTACACAAATCACCATTTGTTTACTGCAGTAGTACAGTAGTTCCCAAACTAACTTATACTAACTCAAACTTACCAAAGTAAAAATATTTATGTCTTCACCCTAAATATTTCTTGTTTATTTATTTATTTATTTTTAAGTCTACGGTTTTTTTCAAACAACTGATATTGTTGTACAACAATATCGCTTCCTAGAATCATTCTAGCGCCCCTTATTTGGCGATGGTGTTTCCAATCGTCCTACGTTAAGCAAGACAGTCTTAAATTTTTATGGTTTGTTCTAAGTCCAACAACACTTTAAACATTTTGTTGACAATCTTACATTTCAATAAATAACAAATAATATAATGTAAAATCTATGGAAAATTGAAAGAAAACTTACTTATATTTCATTATTATTATAAATTATTTTAGATTCTGAGCGGAGCGAAGAATGTATTGTTTTTACAAAGAAGTTTTTTTTTTATATATGAAAACATTTTTACGGATAGAAATAATGGTCCGATTACCACAAATAGGGTATGAAATTTGTAGCAAATTGTATCATATAGGTACTTTATAAAGCTCATTTTTTAAATTTCTCAAAAGTTTTTCCTTAGGAGAAGAAAAACTACCAAAAAAATGAGCAAAATTACGATTTCTGTAATTTTTTATTTTTATTTCGTGATAATTAATTTAGTTTTGATCGTGGAGTCTTGAAAATGTTTTTGAGTACTAACATTTGTAATATACAAGTGTAGTATAATTTTGGAGTGGATTAATTTTTTGGCTAAATATAACTTTGAAGTCTTTTACAAAAATGTTTAATATAACCTGCAATTTTTGGTTTAACGGTGTGACATTTTTATTCTACTCAGGTATTGAAGCCTACTCATATAATATCTATCTATTTACAAAATATTTTGAAAATCGTGACTGAAAATTTTTATCGTAAAATAATAACTCCTTGAATTTTGATTGTATAGGGATTTGAAATTTATTTTGAATATTTAAATGTATAATTAATTATTATTAATTACTCGTGGTAAAATTTTAGAATGAATTATCAGTATAATATATTATTATATATTATTGAGATTCGCTCAGAATCGTATTTTCTAATGCAATATCATTGCATTCAAATCTTAATACATTAAATAATTATAATAAACCATTAATTTCTCCAAGGACCGAAGGGACGAAGGGGGAACATCCTAAATTTTAGATTTTAGGCTTTTTTTTTAAATTTAATCATTGATAAAACCACGTTATCACGTCTTTTATTATGTTTACAACAGGTCATAAAAAATTATGTTATTATCTATGCTTGACTTTTGTATATACCACGGTCTTATGAATATAATAATTGTTTATTAGTTACATTAGTTGTATTATGCATTTTATAATTAATATTGTTATTTGTTATGACTTATACCAAGTTTATGTCAATAAACTTAATTTTCTTATTAACTCAAATTATGTATATTTATGATTTGGAGTGGCCGAGAGTCCTTCATTTCGCAAGGGGCCGTGGCCCCTGATGCCCCTTCGGATATGAAAAATACTATCCTACATTACACAATTTCAAAGTCGGTAACTGGTATGTGGCGATATCGTCCACTTTGGGAAACACTGGTCTACCGCGTACGGTAGATTATTATATTCCGTTGACGTCACGCGGCAGATTCCCAATATTGGGTTCGCGTGTTTTCCAGTAAAAATTGACCGAGGCTAACAATAATTGTTAACAATAAGCTGCCGTCAGCAAATATCGTTTTCGACATTACAAAACGCGCATTTTTGTTGACTATTCTTGGTCCGGATAACGACACGAAAACATACACGTTCGCCGAGTGCCGTTAACAAATAACGGTCAAACCGAAACGGCTCGCGGGAGCACGGAACGGCAACAACAACAACAACAACAACAACAACGGCCGTTCGACCGTCAGTATAACAACAACGACAAACACAACGCGACAATTTGTTTATTAACGGTTTATTAATCCCGCGTCGGGTGGATCCGTTTTTGGTTGGGCGGAAAACACAATGCTCGTGTGCTCTGTGGCTCCGTATCGGCACACATCGTGTCGCGTGCAACGGAAGTGTAAGGGGTTAATGTATGTAATTTATACACGCGATTTGAAAGTCGGATACTGCAGTGTGAACGTATATACAGTGGCGCCGGTGATAGGGGGTCAGAAGGGGCATTCGACCCCCCACCCCACCCCGTTTAATATGTCAGGGAGCAAATTGTAATTTTGCCCCCCTGAAAATTTGTCATCATAGTCATACACTTAATACTTAAACATTTTAGAGTTATAGTTTATATTTAAATTACATTTTTATTATTTTTAATATTTATATAATATAATATGTAATAAAATGAATTTTGAAAAGTTGCATAACAAATGAAATTAAAAAATGTAAAACATTAAAATTTGTTTTTAATTTTATGTTCAAAATTAAATTAGGTAAATAAGATTATTAGTTTAATTTACGAAACAGTAGTTAAACTTATTTTACAAAAATCAATAAGTATTTGTATTTTATTTTAATATAGTATATATATATATATATATGTATATCATGATTTTCCTTAAATTTTTGCCCCTCCACCCCCGCAAGAAGTTCCTACGCGTCTGTACGTATATACAGCTAAGGCTGTTCGATTATTTTTTATCGTGATCGATTATAATTACGCACACTTAATAAAAAAAAAATCAATTAATCGAAAAATTATTAATTGAATTAAGATTAAAATCGAATTGATCGAAATTATTTGTTATAATATGTAATTTGTTTATAATTTAATCAATTTTTAATTAAATTAGTAAGTAAACCATGTTATTTAAATAAGTAATAAACAAATTTTAAATTATATTATTGTTTCTCCTTCTTTCATTTTATTAAATTAGAATTATATATACATATAATAACGTTATAATATATTTTATAACAACAATATACTCATAAATCATTATGTCCATATAAAATCATCCACATAGATATTATGAAAATAACCAATGTAATAGAAACTATTGTTAATCTTAACTGGTGATAATCAGTATATCGTATATGTTAATCTAAAAACTATAAATACCAAGGCACAATGTATTTATTGAATTTAAATAGTTTATTGATTTATTCTTATTCATTTGAAGAAAGCATTAATCGAAATTACGATTAATCGATAAATAACTGATTAATCGTTTTTTTTTTAATTACGTAAAATAATCGATTAAATCGATTAATCAATAAACATTTTGATTAATCGAAATAATCGAACAGCCCTAAACACAGCGCAATTCAGGAATAATTAATTAATACCATCTATAATAATATTATTGACATTTGATAACGCGGTCGTACTTCGGCAATCTTTCGAACACCATTAAATCATCATTAATTCCCAGTGATTTTGTGGGATTAAATTTTCTCGCGCGATTTCAATGATTGATTACAATTAATATTAAACATTTTTTTTTCGTCGAAAAAATGAGAAAACTCTACTCTTTTGATTTTTTTTTTATATGAAAAAATTTTAATTTCAATTTTTTACAAACTTTATAAGCGTTCACTTTAAATTATTTACGTGTTTACCGAATTTAAAATTCGACCTCCTAATCGATCCTTGGGGAAAGTTTTTATCTTTCTAATACAAAAGTAAATTCAAATAACTCTGTTCAGTAACATTGAAATAGTATGCTCATTTTATTATGTTTTTTTTTTTTTAACATAAATATGTTTTTGGGTTGGATACAATTTTATTTTTTCTGCGTAGTCGATTTTCGTAAGGATTTTTGTTACCATGGCTACTTATTATACATTATTTATAAGTAGATGTATTATTGGTATTAAATGAATTTTAATGTTTATTGGATAACCCAATTTTATTAACGCTTTCGATACTTAGGTTACTTGATATTTTTTTTATACACAAAATTGGTTCCCCAAAACACATCATGATTCAATAAATTCAACCAGACCCAGAATTGATAAAATATACTCCTTTAGGTTTAAGTTAAAATGAAAACCTGTTGAAATAAAATCACGATTTTAATCTACGAGTATTAAAAGTATTTATTTTTTGGTACAAGTAAAAGGAATGTTATTATTATATCATTATTTTAACCACCAGAATCGAACTGTCGTAAAAGTTTGTAAAATCATTAAATATGTGAATATCACAGACATATTATTAATTAAAACGTTAATTTTCCGCAAGATGACACTGACCCGGGGATTATGCAAATTAACCACGAAAAGCTGAGTTCGAACTTGTTTGGTGACTTTATAAACTAATTCACTTATGGAGTTAACACAGTAGAAAAAATAAACGATTAATTAGGTATTTAATCATTTATCTGAATGAAATACAAACCCACAGGCCTTACCAAAACTATCAATTATTATAATTGATCGATGTTACCTAAATATTTTCTAGACAGATTGTATAATTAAAATTATAGATTTTATAAGTGATTTAAAAAGTATTGAGATTTTAATAATTAAATATTTGACAAATTAAAATATTATACAATTTTTTTTGGTTTTGAACAACTATTATTATCTGTATTAAAATTTGTTCTTGTATTTGAATCGTTCACAATATTATTCTTTAGTGAAATATTATAATTATTACAATATATTATATAGATAAATCGTTAAACGTAATAATATATGCATCAGAAACACAATATAGTAATTTCGAATTATAATTATTTAGGTAATTGTTATTTTATACCATATTATTTAAGACGCAAATTTTAAACTCGTTTCATTAATTTAAATAAATAAAAAAAATATTGAAAAAAAATGTATTACATATTACTTAGAACCTAACCTAATTCATCCTAATCTGTTGGTTTTTATCAGTCTAAACATCTAAATATTACCCTCGTATAAAATAAAAATAAAATAATAATATAATAAATTATAAATAAATGTTATTGTTTATATATATATATATATGATTTTATTTACTTCTTTATTATTTGGAAAAAAATATTTTTTTTAATAAAAAATTTATCTTTGCACAACACTGATCGGAAAGCAATTTAAAATTTTTAACTATTCTTTTCAAAATCCTAACCCAACCTAACTTGTGTTACGGTACTCACATCGATTTTAGCACCGGGAATTGTATGATTGATGTACGGTGGCACACGACCCCGGATATACTGGAACAATTTGTCACCACTCTTCATCCATTGGACCTTGTACAGCTGATCATCGTTCACTGTGTGGTTGCATCTCAGCACAACGGTTTCGCCGAGTTTCGCGTATCTAGGAACGATGGCCGCCAGTTCAAACAATTCTTTGCAGTCTGGAAAACACGATAGTTAATTTTATTTTATTTTTATCAAAAATGACTCGAAAAACAGAATTTTATAATGTCATCATCATATTATTATGTTATGGTTAAAAAAAAAAAAATCGCGCGAACGTGTGCACGTATAAAATATAAAATAATGTCGGATTACAGGAGCAGGTCGGGTTTACGTTATACAGTACGGTCGGTATACGATTGTGTTAGTTTCTATTCGACCGCGCGGTATACGGTCGAGAAAATATAATTCTAATTCTAACTCGTAGCTCGCAATTCGCGACAGGAATTTATAAACATCAAAATCATATATATTTACCACGTATATTATCATCGTATGTGCATTCTCAGCGTCTGAAAAGTGCGGGCAATTTCTGAATTCCGATTTTTATGAATCAATCGCAATGTGAATCGCAATTTGAAATTATACGGTGGTAAAACTCACATTTTCATTAATATCAACTAATCTTTTAAAATTTTTTTTGTACAAATTTCAAATAAGTACCTATGTATCTATATCGATATTTTTTATGATGAACCATTTAATTTTAAATCTTCTAGTTGCCTCGGAGCTTTAACTCCGTTCGAATATGCAGTTAAGCATAAAATGAACGATAAATCATCAATATTTTTTATTCCTATTTTAAATGTAACTATATTTTATAAAAACCCCTGCACGTGTAACAACATATTTTAATCTATACGATTAATATTTTTAAGTGCGCCCGCATATTGTTATATCAAAATAGTGAAAAACATTTGTTATAATGGCTGATAAAAACGTTTGGGTCTAAACAATTTTTGAGTTTGTATTTTGTTTTTATCAAACGATACGCAATATACCCACACGTGTCACGTATACCTAACCTATGATATAGGTACATATTAGATAAATATTGAATTAGAAATAAATAATTATACATATGAACGATCAAAATTTTATTTTCCAATAATTATCTTGTTATTAGATTTATAAATAATAGAAAAATTAATTATATCTAAGGAACATGAAACATGATTAACTGTCTGAAGAACCAGTCTTTTTAATAATTTTTCTGAGAATCAATATTTGAAAATAATATTAAGACTACTTTGTTTTTTGTATAATATAATATATTATATAGAACACCATAATACGTATAATATTTCGTTATTAAATTTAAATTGTTATTTACTTTTAAACGTATTTATTTTTGAATATATGTTGTGAATTTCAAATTATCCATATATATCAACATTATTTGAATAACTTTAATACGGTTTCGATAAATTATTAGACGGAGGAATAAGTAAGAAAATATGGTAAAAATCTTCATTTTTTCAATTGAAGAAATTGTATGAATTATAAATTTAAGGAAAACCATAATAATTTTAATGCTTTCAGGCTCAGGGTTACCGATGTTTTAATAATGAACGCAATCCTTTTAATTATCAAAACACAAATAACTTTATTTTTGTGGACTATATTAAACTTATTTTCATTTATCAATAGACGTGGAATTGATCGGTTGATTATCTGAATGCAACTGAACTAGAAAAATCCCATTATCACCGTTATCGATTTACAAATTTTCCGATAACAATTAAAAATTCAAATACAAATAATATAAATATATATATAGTGATCAAAACGGAAAAGAATGCATATAATTATTATTATCATAATCGATTAAAAATCATAATAATTTATATTGACTATAGTAACTACGATACAATAAAAACTATAATTTAATAATATTGTAATATTCAGAACAAACTAGTACACGTTAATATTACGCGTCGGAGTAGTGTTTATTAAATAATATTAATAATAATAATAATAATAATAATAATAATAATAATGATATATTATTATATTACTATCGCACGTGCTGAAATAGTAAAAGATTCATTATCTAATTACAGTTGGTCGTGAAAATTAAATTAATTATTCCACTATCGGGGTTCCTTAGTATTTGCGTACGACTTCTTCCCTCGGGTTATACCCTTATTTGTAGAGTGATAGTATAATGAAGACATTGCATTATTATTAAAATTCACCGAAACATATTATGCAATATTGGAATTACTACGACCAGACGGCAGACTTTCATCTTATTCTCTACATAGCGGTATATTATGTGATACTATTTGGTTATATAGAACCACATGTAATATATTTGGCTATTTTATATAATGATACGATTAATACACATTTAAAAAAATACAATTTTCAAATATTAAAGGAGCAATTAAAAAAAAAACACAAAAAATTAGATGAAAAAAATTCAATTCTACTAAATTATTATTTTATAATGTAGTGGTTAAAATAATATTATTGTAATTTTCACAATTTTCACAACATTAAATTCTCTGTAAATCAATCGATAAGAAGCTTTACTATAGTTTTTTCTTTTAATTTTCAACGGCAAAATTAAGTTTTTTTTCAAACTAAATTCGAGTTTAAAATTATTTTTATGAACGTAAAGAAATATATTAAAATATATAATATATATATATATTTATGTTTTCAATAATTATATGATGAAAGAAACATTGTTCTTTACTTTATAGTAAAAGTAAAATAAGTTATCTTTATAGGTACTTTAATAAATATTACTTATATTAACTGTATTACGAACAATCCGTTATAATATTTTCGTGTACCGTTAAAATTAAAATATTATCAGTACAAAGTTTAAATTAAAGTGATATGTCTTTTGTTTTTATCAATTTGCAAATAATTCATGGTAAAAATTATATTTGATAAATCATATTCGGGCTGTTTAATAAGATGTTATTAGTTTATTATCGTTAATGTATAATAATAACAGGAGAAAAATTATATTGACATTTTAGTGACTTCTTGAATAATAATTATTCAATATAGTAGATAACATTTGGCATTTGATATATTTTGGTAAATATTTTCTGTAAATTTTAATGTGATAAGTTTATAATTTCAAATATACTTGAAGGCTGGAATTAATTCAATATTAAATGAAAACTTTTAATATAAAACTAATGATACGTAATATACAAATATTATAACAATTATTAAATGAAAAACTTAATGAAATTAAAGACTTTTTAATATTTATTCATTCTCAGATCAAGATAAATGTGTAAATTCGTCTACATATATACATTTAATGTGATAAAAAGCATACTATCAAAACTATTTTATTTATCCATGAGTTCATCTACGAGTAATATCCATATTTATCCATATAGTCTCATAATTTTAATTAAGTTTTTATTAAACTTGTAAATCAAATCACATATGTAGGTACTAGGTATCTATAATGAAATATAAACAAATATTTTAATTAAATTTATATGTACAGTTTTTCCGATGTTTTAGTAATTTAAAAGTTGTAACAGTTTAATATTTTATAATTGTCTATTTTAAGTTAAATATTAATATTCTTTACGTTAGATTTTACTATGTAGAAGTATAAAAAACAATCAAAATGTGCGAAATGTATATGATTTTATATGTACTAGTTATGTTATTTTTTAAAAACGACATTATTCAAAATTAATTTTACTATTTATTATAAGGATGTGCTCGAGTATTCAACTTTGTTTTTAATGCATCATATATATAAAAAAAAAAAAAACACGATATGATTTATAGTTGTTGATTCAAGAAAGATTTAAAAATCTTAATTTCACCAACATAATTCAAGTCTTAAAAATGATCAATTTTTAATGGTTAATTAAAACACTTATAACGATTTGAATATAATTGAATTATGATTTAAAATTTTTAAAGTGTTATTAAAAATATCAGCAAAAAACAAAATGGAAATATTCATACAGTTCGTAAAAATAATCAATTTCAGTAAAAACAGAATACTTCAAAATATGTAATAAGGAATTTAAAAGATTTTAAATAAATCTTGAATCTCTTAAGTAGTTTTTACGACAGTCAAAAAACGTGCACAACGACATATTCTAATGCATATTTATTATTAAAGTTAATTATAAATCGACATATCAAGTTATAAAAATGGATATTTTTGTTAGGCTTCAACAAAAATTCAGTAAGAGATAAACTAATTTAAGGTCGTTTAAAATTAATTTTGTCGCATAAACGAATTGTATACATTAATACATTTTAGTAGATACCTAAATTTTATACCCGTAGTTTGATAAAAAAATTATTTACGGCTATGTAAACAATTTGAACAAAATTATAACCAAACATGATTGATATTATAAGTAATTAACACTTATTATTATCAAATAAAGTAATAGGGCACTATTGAAAATTTAAAACAATATTATTTATGTAGTTATAGTGATCACCATCAATCGATAGCCACAAATAAAACTATTTTAATTTTATACAACATAATGATATAATTTATTGACATTTATTAACTATTTTGTTGAAACCATATAAAGAAAATTTTAAAATAATATATACATATTATTAAAACAATATATTATTACTATGGCATCATGGGTGTCGTTAGGGAGGGTGTGAAATAGGGAGACTTTCACACCCCTGAATTGTAAAAAAAAAAACAAGGGATAAAGAAAACGAATTGAAATTATTTTAATTATTCATTATATATAAAGTAGGTTTAATACGAAAAAATTATTTTTTGAACAATAGTAATTGAAGACGTCTATATTTTTATGTAAATTTATTGATTGCATCGTCTGTAAATTGGGTATTCTTTTCAAGTATCTTCCTATGCTCCCCCCTGTAAATTATTCTAGCGGCGCCTATGTGTGGCATGCTTATAATATTATTTGTACTGCCAAATTATCATATCCCTTCAAAATAATACGTATTGTTGGAGATGTTGTGGTAAACTTTATACATTGTAGTAATTTATAATATAGTTTACGGTACATAATATATATATATATATATATCGTCAGTGTCGTAACGTAAAACAAGGTTAGGTTAATGATTCAATACAATGTTATCGACGTATACTGACAACAATCACTTTCAGTCTTTGAGAAAATGAAACTTCATCGGGCAGTAATTGAGTTTTTTTTTTTTTGTTTGCAACACAAGAAAAAGACCGGAATAGAAAAGCTAAGTAGGTAGACAGAATTCCGCATGGAATTTTGAAAATCTACATAGGTACCTACTGTTTTTTTTCACTTAGATCTTCTTTACAATATATTATTATGTTTGTAGTGAGCGCGTTTGAATTTTGTTTGCCATTGTGTATACGCATATAAAGGGAAAAATAAAATGACAAGTGAGATAAAGAAAACCTGGACAAAATGGTCCTTCACAAAATGTAGATAGAACTGCTAGTTAAGTATGAACTGCGTTTCTGTACTACAAATCCGGATAATAATGTCCACGTAGTTATTAAGTCCATTAAAAAACTAAGGACTGATTTGTCCATTTCGATGGTTTAGATTATTTAAAATACAAAATTATTATCTCGAAATGTTTAATTGTTCAATTCTAAAATATTATTTCACAGCCCGTTTAAATTTCTTTGTCTGGTCTAAAAAAAAAAAAATGGCAAAAACATTGGATAAAATGTCGATTTTATAGTATTATGACAAATAAGAAGCATTTAAAATTAAATTGTTGCTACTTTTTTACTATATACATATTGAAATCGTTTGTATCAATATGTAAATCATATATTTAAGTTCCGACTTGAAAGAATAATATCGCGTTTAGAAATGTCATCATTTATATAAATATTTATATATATATATGAAGGTATATAATAAATGTGTAGAGTTTCTTTTCCAAACAGCAATTTCATAAAAGAATCCTCGAAAATCGCGTTTTATTCTCCGTTTTAAAAAAAAAGTCACAAATAGTTTGGCTAAAGGTAAAAATAAAAAAAATGGTTTCACGTTTAGTATATAATATATTATGTAGGTGACGTTCGAACATGAGTTTCTACCACTTTCGCGGATAAATTTTCGGCACGTTTCGCTTGTACAGTAATTCCCGACAAACCGACATGATAATAATATTAGAACAAGTGGTAAACAGCAACGCGGTAAATATGAATGTCAACATAGGAATTTATACGTTAACTAAATCTTTTGATCCCATAAAAAACAAACATTCGTATTTTAAAATAGTAAAATCGACCTTAACTATATTAATATATTCATAAAAAAGTATAAGGTTTTTAATTTTATACATTATACAGAAATCCTTATTACAAAAATAATATAGTGACCCACATTGTAGTGTCACATATCGTAACATGCGATAGCTTGTATCCATATTATCCATCATATTTTTATTTTGTACGTAAACCAAGTAATTATATTTTTTTGTTAAACCTAAATTGATAATTTTTTTTTATTATATTACATTTTAAAATGTAAAAAATGTATTGTATATTATTTATAATACAAAATGTTGATTACAAAATATGTACTTTGTGTAAAAAAAAAATCATCTTCGGTGAATTTAAGTATTTATCAAAAAAAATATCTTATATTATATTGCAGTATAGCTTCAATTAAAATTACCCAATGATCAATACCACATATTAAATATGAATTATTTCATTGGTAATAATGTAACGTCATACGCACTATGAATTGTGTTAGCGTTCATAATATGAGATATAGTTCGAAATATAATATGTGAAACAAATAATGAATTAAGTACTTTTTCGGCAAAATGTTAGTTTACATTACCTCATTTGTAGAAAAAAATTGACTAATGAATCCTATTATTAATATTCTATTATTCATAACTAACACTAGCTATTTCATAGTTATTTATAATATCTTAAAGGTTTCTTTTTAATTATACTGTATATAAGTATATAAGTCTATATAAGTATTTATAACATTATTTATTATTATGTTTTAACCACAATTGTTCTTTGGATATTATTTTTTCATCTTTTAATTTTTTATTTAAATAATTTGCTTTTTGTCCACTTTGTTAATCATAACTTTGCGTAAAGGTAGATATAAATTTTTTTATTGATTTATATAATGTAATTTTTATCAAGCCAAGTCAATTGTTTTTAATTAATTTACAATTAAAAATTTAAAAATACGTAAACTGTAAACTGAATTTTATTATTCAAACTATTAAAAACATATTATCTAACTTAAAAAGAATTTGTAAAAGAGTGACTCGTTTTATACTAAGTTAATACGTACTATACATCATTTTAAATTAAAAGATAAGTTAGTAAATATTAAAATATATTAAGTTTAAAAAGTAAGTATCCATTTAACTTTAACTTTTCTAAGTTGTTTTTCAGCTAAGATTGGTGCTTAATTTCAATTATATTATAAATTTATAACCATGAACGTCTTAAATTTTGGGCCTTACTATTTTCCCTTTTAATAATGTTCCCCTACAAGCGCCGAGTACGCTGAAAGCATAAGTACTCTTAAGACGAAATCGGTATATCATTTGCTAGTAATATTTTATATTATTTGTGTATTTTTAGTGGTATTGAAAATGTTGATTTTATATATGTGATAAAATTATATGGTATACAAATTTTAGATTCTAAGCGAAGCTAATAATGTATTGGTTTTACAATGATGTGTGCTTTTCTTTAATACCTTAAATTTGGGTAGAAATAATTAGACAATTACCACAAGTAAAGTTTTTGGTAGAAATTTCCATCTATTTGGTACTTTATTTACTACATTTTTCGAAATTCTCAAATTTTTTTCTTATGGATGAGAAAAACTAACGAAAAATTGTTAAATAACAGGAAAATTCTCGGAATCAACATTTTTAAAGAACTTTAATTTTATTATTTAATAAATAAAAAAAATTTATAAAAATAAATATTATCAGTTTATTTCATATCTGACTGATTTTCGTTCAGAATAAACATTAATTAATTATTTTCTTATTTAACTTTTTTCTCTAATTTGTTTAAGCATTTAAAAGCAAAATGTGATACAATTCTAGCCAATATAATACATATTTATTATTATTTGTGCTCCACGAAAAGAAGGAAAGATATCGTTCATACAATTTCGTTCGGCAATAATAATATATTTTATAACGTTGCCAACTTTGAACAAGTTTACACGAATCACGATATTTTTTATATATTTTACGCATAAACTTTGTAATTTCTATAGTGAAAATTGAGCAAAATATTTACATCGAAACGCTATAATAGATTCTAAATGTAACCGTGGCCGTATTTAGAGAAGGCAACTGTCCAGTTTATCCCCTAGTGACAATTTTTGAAGAACGGCTAATATTTTTACTAGGCCATAAAATTTATAATATAATTTTTTTTATATAGAACTAAGGCAGCACAATGTTATTAATCGACATTTAATTTCAAACAAATTATTGATGGTTTTAAATATAATATTTTTTTATATTTCTTAAATAATTTGTGCATTTCATGATTTTATTATGTAAGTATTTATACCTATATTTAGAAATATATGTATAGAAATAAGGGTATATTTATGTTGTTTGACTATTTTTGTTTTATTTAAATAAATGTGTGTTAGTTTTTTTGAGGAGAAGTGAGACGACATAATCGTTTTGCCTAGGGGCGGTAAAAGTCTAAATACATCCCTGAAAGTAACGATAAGAGTTTACACGAATCAAAGACAGTCGTATCACGTATTACGCGTAGAGTTACGTTATTTAATCTGAGAACGTTGATATGCTGTTGGAAGAACGGGCGAGCGAAACCCAACACGAAGAAATGGACTGTACGAACGCGATCGTAACGACACCGGGAACACCTAACCTAACCTAACCGGTGACGAATACGGTCGAATTTCCACTCGACCGTGTGATTGGGCGTAGTGATGCGAAGTCCGAAATCAGAGAACCAGAACGAAGTACTTTTGCCGTTCACTTCAATCGATGGCGAGACCGTAAACAGACATCGGTCGAAGTACGAGTACGAATATAACAACGTCGATGAAATTGACTGACTTCGAATTTCCATTGAACTGTTTGATCGACGAAACGGAATCGGACGTCGAAAGGAAACCAGTCATTGCGGTTATAAAGAGCTTTCCTTAGCTAAAGAGTTTCGCTACTTCGAGCGATGGTGAAATCTCACTAGACGATTATGGCGAGACGGAGTCCGATGGCGGCGAACCCATATAATCGTGCGCTGAACTTATCGATTACGGTAAATATAAAGTTACAAAAATCGAAAACCGGAAGAATGTGCAAGTGAATTATCTTATTCGACCACCATCGCGGAGTCGACGAAAAACGCCAGACAGATTAGAGTTACAATATGGAAAACAACCAAAAATATTTTGCGTAACTGTGCGAAATTTGTCGGTCACTAGGTATGCTGTTGCGTAGTTCCGAATAATAAAATTTTGCTTTTTTTTTTTTTTTACATGGTATTTAATAATTTTCTACCTAATTTATGGTGCAATTCACATTAAACTTAAATAATTTTGTGTCAAAATTTTTAATTTACTAACAAAAAATTCGTTTTTAGTTACCCAATATGCTAATACCTATAGGTATAATAATAATCATTATTATTTATTTATTACAGTTATTAATATTATAATTATTTATTATAATCAATTTAAAAATGTAATATTACATTTTGTATTACTACTCAGTATTTTTATATCATATATTATGGATATTATCATGATTAGATTTTTTATCTGCACTTACCTAAATCGGACCATCATTTATTTATTCATTATAACTATAGATAAATTGGCATTAGAAAACTGCTGATTTTTATATAATAAATTGTATGTACGTAATGTTAGTATCTCATAGAGCGACTTATATGTTGCAAATGTATACATCGATTTTTGAGGCATAACTCCTTTTATATTCTATGATCTAAATATTAATACTTATTAAAATATACCTACCACATATCTGTCAATATAAAACACATTATAAAAATTAAATGTTTATGAAATTATATGAAATAAATCTTGTGTTATTATTAATTAAAATATTAAATATTGTTTATTTATTATTGAAATGACCAGAAGCGCAGGAACTATTTTTCTTGTGGGGGAGGGGGGGAGCAAAAATTTAAGGAAAATCATGATGTATAGTATATTAAATAAAATACAAATACTTTATTGATTTTTGTAAAATAGGTTTAACTACTATTTTGTAGATTAAACTAATAGTCTTATTTATCTAATTTTGTTTATTTTGTTTTATTTTATTTAATTTTGATTATAAAATTAAAAACAATTTTAATGTTTTACATTTTTTAATTTTATTTGTTATACAACTTTTCAAAATTAATTTTATTGCATATTATATTATATAAATATTAAAAATAATAAAAATATAATTTAAATATAAACTATAACTCTAAAATGTTAAGTACTAAGTATTTAAATGACAAATTTTCAGAAGGAAAAATTATAATTTGTTCCCCGACATATTTAACGGGGGGTCGAATGCCCCCTCTGCCGCCCCAGCTTCGGCGACACTGGAAATGACGTATTATATTTGAGACAATGAGTATAATATTATATTCTACAATTACAAAAAAACGATAAAAAACTGTAAAATAAATTATAGTTGACTTTTAAAAGTTTCTTATTACAGAATATCAAAATTAGTGGTTATCAATAAGATTATATATCGATTATTATATAACACGAAAGAAGTATTATGTACGAAAACATTTACAATAAAAAAACTGCTTTGAAGATGGTTACACACAATTTAACATGCTACTGATGTCATTATCGATTGTTTTTTTTTTTAACAAAATGCTTACAATAAAATAAAATATAAACTTTGTTAATTATATGAATTGTATTGTTTTATCGCTGGACTGTGCCTTTATTAAAATATTTTGTTTCATATTGTATTGTTATCAAAATAACAAAATAATATTATAGCGTAGAATTGGTATATTTTAAATTAAATAAATTATTATATAAATCTAACTGTTATAGTGTTTCCATTTAGTTTCCATTAAGTATGCAATTATTATAGTAAAATTAAAATTAACAGTTTAAATACCTACAATAAAATGAATTCTCATGGCGGTATAAATTCACGGTTTCTTAAAAATAAAATATAACTCCAGTTTAAATTCAATTTATATTTATATGCTGATAACAAAAAAATAAAAATAAATTAAATTAAATACGAAAAAAATATTCGGGTTCGATTAAAAACAATAGCATGAGTTTATAGACAATTGTTATTATCTCGTTTAAACGCTTTTCCTTTTTTGTTATTGTGAATTTTCGCAAAACAATACGATCGAACGTGATCGGACTTTTTGAGCACACAGATATTGTTTTCATTGTTTCAACGCACAGAAAAAAATAGTCAATAGTACTTATAAATTATAATAAGTTTTACTTATAAAGAAAAATACAACAACCTAATTAATTGTATTCAAATTGTTTAAAAATTCTATATGGTCTTAAAAAAACAATAATAAACCTACTTGGAAATTAGATTTAATTTTAAGTCTAGAATATAATGACGTTTGAAAACATCACTACGGACAAAATGTATTTATAATTTCTACGATAAACTCTAAAACTATATTAAAGTTTAAATATAAGGTGTGACAATTAAATAACGAGCATATTTTGTTTTAGTGCCTTATGTGGTGACACCAATATCACGGACTAGGAGGTTAATATTCTAAAGCTCTATAGTGTATATTATATCAGTTAATCAAGTTTGTTTTTTATATGGTTTATATTTTTTACGTACGATTTTTTAAAAATTTAGTGTGCTGTTACGGTACGGCGCAAAAATGTGTAATGTTAAAGAAGAACAGGTTATTATTATTATCAAGATTCGTGTAGAATTTGACAAAAAAACGACCGAAATTTATCGTAAATTGTAATGTATCTTATTAAATAACAGTCTGACATAATCTATCTCGTGTATTTGAATAATCTGTTGATCGACACGTTTTTTTACGGGTCATGAATCAATTGGAAGAATATGATACCAGACCAGGTGACCCAAAAACTTTGTCTGAAACTTTTGACGGTGGTTTTTCTTTATTTGCATTGAGAGAAAAAAAAAGTTGATCTTGCTCCACTGAACTTCCAACTATTCGCCAAAATGAAGGGGCCAATGAAAGGAAATTGTTATGAATGTCATTCAAATTTCTGTGACATTGGTTTTGAAGAGTTCGGCTTCCGGAGCATTCCAGATGGCATCCAAAAGTGAGAAAAAAGCTGGAACAAGTGTATTAGTCTCGGAGGAGAATATTATTGAGGTACTCGTATGTATGAACACACCCACATGAATTAAGAATTAATTTTAAAAATGTGAAACTTTGTAATAATAATCTCATATATTATGTAAAAACTTGAGAAATATTTTTGTACATTATATGTTATATAATTAGAATTTCCATTGTATAAAATATGTGTTATATATATTTGTATCATTTCCTAAAATTATATTGATAATACAAATGGCGGAAATCGGGAGATGCCAAACGATTATTACGCGTTTTTATTACAATAATACCTCTGTAAAATAGAAAACTTCAAACGGTCACAAACCGACTAAGGATTGGTCATACAAAAGTTACACAAGGTTACCTAATGTCCAAATAAGAAAGACCCATATGCTTATCTTGTATACCTCTAACTATTCAACATATTTTCACCGACTGTAGATCATACGAAGAAGATAAACTGCTTCACAACATCTCATCTAACCTGGCAGAGGCACTCGGTCCGAATCCATATTCTTTAGAAAAATTACTTAAGTTCTTAAAAACCTCTAAATTAATTGTAAAACTATAATTTGTATAATCTGTATATATCATAATATTGTAAATATAACTTTATTAACCAATGGCCATTAGTTGCGGCGGCTTTATTATTAATAAAAATTTTTTAAAAATATCTCTGTAAACATTTTAATGGTAGATATAATTTGTTATCAATTAAAATTGTGATGAATAATTTGGAATAAAGTAAGGTTAAATAAGTATATAATATATTATTGGACTAAATAAATATTAAATATATATTCATAGTAATTATTTGTTCGAGAACTATATTTTTTATCAAGCCAGGATATACTTATAAATACTATAAAAATCGATTGCAATTTGTATTAATTGGGATAAACATAAAATTATGGTAGATACATATAAATTTAAAGTACGATGGTTGATCGAAACAAAGTATTCTGACGATTTTACTCTTAATAATTTTACGATTTTATTTAAATCGAAATAAATAATAAATTATATTGTATTATAATTTATTGAGACAATTGTTAATATATTTTTAATTTAAAACATCAATACTAAACATAGACTAGTTGATTTATATCAACATTAATGATTTCAATTGACAATTTCTATAAAATTATTTTAGATTAATAAGTATTCTGTTCTTTTTTCCGTTTCAGTGATTTATTCTAAATTACCTATTATAATAAGATAAGATATAAAATCATTACGTAATTAGGCTAGTATTTTTCCCATTAAGAGATCATTTTTTCTCCAAATCAAAATATATTTTATTTTGAAAATATTTTATTATATATTCCAAACTTTATATAATGTAATAATAATATAATATTATACGAATGTTCTTATGCCGTTAAAAACCCCATTTTATAGTTGAGACTATTTCGAAAAGAGACTCATATGAGTAGTTAGGTTAGTGGTTGATTGTAGACTGTTTATGGTAGCCATATAACTTGTATTTCTGTTTTAATAAACAGTTTTTTTCAAGCATCTCTAATGTGAAAGTTTCAAGTCGTGAAGACGCGATGAAAACTTTAGTTAAAACTTTAAATATCTCCATTGGGCCTGGTAAAAATAAAACCGTGTATAAGCGCTGTGCTGTCTTATATGCCAATGACGAAGATGTATAACTTTATTTTTTAAATAGTTTTCAAACAGAACGCACACGCAAGACGGCAATCTCTAACCGTTTTATCAACCCACATCAATTGCTCAGGGAAATACCTTGAATTTTGTTTCGTAAGTAAAATTTTTATTGTAGTCAGTCTATCGTAACTTAACATTTACGATAGTAAGTCGTTTACTAACTCGTCGTTATAAAATAAAACTGTAAATTGTGTTTATTATTTGTATTCTCCATTGTAGTACCAAAGTCTTTGTATAAAATACTGTAGGTTTATTTGTTGAACATCAAGTTCCATAATCGAGAATCAAGATTTCTCATTCGTGTATAATATATATGGTGATGCATATGTATTTACTAATTATAGGAAATATTGCAATTAGTAAATAAATCTGAGACCTGTATGGCTGTATGTATAAAACATAATAAAAATTAGTTATACTATCGCGGTGCCAGCGGTAAACGCGGTACACGCGGTATACATGGTATGTGTGGTTGAAAGCCGTACCTGTTGTCATATTTTAATAATATCATAAGGCCTTTGGGAAACGTCATATCGATCACAGTCAGCTAACTAATAATAATATGACGCGAAGAAACAAGCACGCATACATATCCCTGCGTCGAGGCGGAATAAATAAATAATGTGACCCCTTTCGCTCGCTCGTCAAAATGAAAACGGTACATACATGTAATCGGCTTTTGGATAAACGAGTATTATTAATTTTTCTATTAAAAGACCAAATGATACACGGATCGCCTTATAAAACTTTTATATTATGACTGGATTACAATAATTACGTTTCAAAATGTTAATAATTCGTATAATATATAGTCTCAATATAGATATTTAGCTTTTGTAAACTTGTTTTAAGTACTTAAATTGTCAAAACGAATAAAGTCACGTTGTTTTAAAATATGACTGGTTTTATTAAAATAGCATTCATCATCATTGGTCAAATTAAATTATTATAAGATTTATTTTATTTTATATTAGGTATTTACGTATTATAACTAATAAGTAACTGTTATAATAATATTAAATAAATGTCTAATTTATATTTCAAAATTTCTATTTCGATAGGTATAAAAAGTTAAAAGTTTCAAAACTACCTTATACAGCTTTTCAAACAATAAAATTATTAACATTTATTTTTACTTTTACTTACTTTTATATTTATGCTAAATATAGACATATTGTGAGGTAGATCACTATAAACATTTGTATAATATATACAAAATAAATATATTTTTAATTATCTAACGTTTCGTACTATAGCCAAAATTGAAATAATTTATATTTTTTATAATCCGTTTTTTTAAGCATTTTATAGTTAAAAAATATTGATTGTAATACAAATTTAACTAAATTGTAATAGACAATAGTGAAATTACCGATTAATATTTTAAATGTTTTGCACGTTATAATTTTGTAGCATTATATGCATATTACGTATATAATTTGTATTAAAATGTAAAAAATCTAATGAAATAACATTGGACGTAATATTTAGACTAAAAACAGATAATCATTGTATCGGAATGATGTGTTAAATTTTTAGTTTATTTTATTTGCGATGTTCCAAATTGAGAATTACCTAAATTATATAAAAAATATGCTCTACTCTTTAACTTAAAAATTGTTCCCAGACATAGGATTTTAGACACTGGATTTGGTTTAGTATTTTTAAGAATTTAATGCAATAATATTGTAAATAATATTTATAACAATTATTTCGTTATAAATAAATATTTTAAATAATAATTTTCAAAGTAAGAAGATAATATTTTTTATATAAGTTTTTAATTATCCAGGATTAAAAATATTTCATAAAATTAATCTGCATTAATTTTAGGCTGATGATTTTTAATTTTTTGTTTGTATTTTTATAACATAAACTCATGAGATTTTTTTTAACACAAATTAAATTTATTCTTACTGTATTTTTTGAAAATAAATTACAATAATGTAAAAATTCAAATTTAAAGTAATCAAAATCATTTTCATATATAATATTAAATAGGTATACTTTAAAATTTAATTTTTATATATTTGTACTTTATAAAAATAAACTTGATTTTTTATATTTTTAAAATATAAAATATTATTGTACATTTTTATAGCATTTTATGTGATTTGTAAATGTTTTTATGGCGTCAATATTGAAAATATATAATAATCAATAAATGTCTACGTGGTAAATAAATTCCATAATTATTTTAATGGAATTTTTATAAAAACATTTAACTGGTGCTATTTATTAAGAAAAATTCTAGTAATGCACTAAAAATAAGACACGATAAAAGTATGATTTAATGTCATTTAAATAAGAAAAAATAATATTTTAATAAAAGCTCTCACATCTCTTTGAACGGTCAGATTTCAATTTGTTTATTTTGTTTTATTTAAAAGAGAAAAACTTTTTATGGAGTGCATTGAACTCAAAATTTCTATTTAATTTTAAACAATAATAGAAAAATACAATACATTCAAAATAAAATACGTTTTTAATAATATTCTGGCCTTCATTACAACTTCTTTGATTTGAAAGTTTTAGTTTCGACAAATTATTCCATTTTTATTAAAAAAGAAAAATTAATAATAATAATAATAACAACAATGTTTAACAATTTTAAGTGGTTAGGTTAAGTAAAGGTAAAGTCGCTGCAAAAAAGCTTCTTAGACCAGGTCCATTCTACCAGACATCGGTAGATGTCCAAGATCTCAAAATTTTTTACCATTTCATATGACTCAGGTACTAACCGCAGTCATGGGTACTTTAAGCATTATCTAAAACGCATGAAACAATTTGTTGGTGACAGAAATATCACGTTTTCTGGACATTCAGGACATACTTGTGGCCCCAGAGGATAAACTAAATCATAATGAGGAACTATATCTCCGGATCATGAGTTAGGACAAGCTGAAACGCAATGTGGACAATGTCTACTAGACATGCTTTATAAAAAGTGATTGAGGACATTATGTTAATCAAAGAGGGCGATATTATGAACGAAATTGAGAAATCGTGACCTCTATCGATTCTAAACGTATTACTAAGATACAATTATTTTGATAATACGACGTGAATGATTCAAAGATAAAAGTTTCAAACGAAAATATATAATATAGGTTTAATCAATTTAATTAAAAAATGACAAACATTGACATTTTGTCAAAGACACTGATAAATATTTATATTATCAAAATATTTTTATCTTATAATCGATGTGTAAAATTTATCGAACTAAAATCGCATTCATAATTTACAGGTTCCATAACCGATTATCTATAGATCTTTTATCCTTATTGGCCGTTTTTTAATATTTAATGTTTTTTTTTAATTTCTACTTTGTGGTGCCAGGATAAGTGACCTAATCGGTAGCTAGAGAAGCATTAGCTAACTAAGCTGATAACGAAAAAGTGTACAAAAAAAAAACCGAATAACCTTATCTAATGTTTCTCTTCTTGTAAGAGATTACCGCAATTTCTATCGGTTACCGTTCGTGATATAAAGTAGTTTAATTTTATTTTTCACTCAATAAACGATGGTGGTAGTTATAATGTTAATATTGATCCTCTGATGTTTTCGGTTTAAATGGAAATAAAAGGTACCTACATTTTAAGTAATTTTTTTCTGTGGAGTATGTTTATGGCCGGGTTATATAAACGTTCAATAGCGACTTACAAAACGTTTAACAGACTAATTGATTAGTAAATACAATTGATTATTGCTAATACACCCAATAAAGATAACGGATCTGAAAATAATCGGTTATGGAACCTGTAAATTATAGATGCGATTTTAGTTTGGTAAATGTTACAGATCGATTATAAGATGATAAGATTTTAATGATATAAATATTTATTAGTGTTTTTGCCAAAATGTCAATGTTTGTCATTTTCGCATTATAGTGATTATACCTATTTTATATATTTTCGTTTGAATCTTTTAAATTTGAATCATCCACATTGTATTATCAAGATAATTGTATCTTGGTAATACGTTTAATGTTTAGGTAACCTTAAAAAACGTTTATAAATTATAAATTAGTTAATATGTAACACTTTTTATTATATAAACATCTATTAAAATTGTATCGATTAGTTAATTACAGAGTAGGTAAATAATTTACAGATTTTTCTGCAATCTGACCTTAGTGTACTAAAAATGAGTCTAAAATATACTTGTTGTTGGAACAATATAACCATGGTCAAGTTTCTATTGTTTATAGGTTACCGGCTAGTAAGGTATACATGGTTTGAAACTTTTTTTACCTGTCACAATTTGAGACAGGTGTTATCTATGCATATATTATACGATATACTTTACATAACAGAGTATGATAACTATTATTTATCATAGTTTATGCTATAAATAATTTAGGTTATTACACTCTCAACTCACGAGAACAATTTATTATAATTTCTAATCAACTTACTATGACAAATAAATTTTCAATTTACATATTAATCGTAGAATTAATTACACATAATATATTATAAAATTATAATTATTACCAGTGGCGCCAAAATCTATTTCATGTAGAGCAATCGCCCTATATATATATATAAATCGGAGGGTGGGTGGGTGGGTGAATGTTTAGTATTAAATATTGTAGTTATTTGAATGTCAATAAAATAATAAATAATAAATATTGTAATAATTAATAAAAAAAAATTTCCCCATGAAATTGTTGGGTGGTGTTGGTATTTTATGTTTATTCGCCCTACATATAATTCTAGATTTCGCCGCCACTGATTATAACTATATTATATTGTATTGTATTTTCGTTGACTCGTTGTTAACGAATAACTATTTGTATAAGTTGTTGTTTCTCAAAATAAGAATTATAGTTCAAATCTTGTAAAATTAATCAAATGAAATTATCCGTCTTCCAGTTTTTATATTTTTATTTAGGCACTCCTAAAGTTTTTTTTTTTATTTGAATTCCAGGTAAGTACAATACGGTGAAATAGTGTGAAATATGATAAAGTAAAAAAAGTTTACTTTGAGCAAAATTGTACAATATTCCTGAATAATTTATAGGAAAACTTAAAAACGAGTAAATTTATTATTTTTATAACTTAAAATCACTATAATTAAAACTTTTTTCCCCATATCACATAAAAAATGAATGACAAACGGTTTATAGTGTTTATTTGATAACTTTGTGCAATACTAATTACTTTTGGTATGAAAATTAATGTTTCACGTAACTTTTATACCATATATTATAATTTATTAGGAACAGACCCATACTACGTTAATAATTGTGGTTAATAATTTAAATGTTATTATGGATTTTAGAATTTTTCTTGTCACTCGAATAAATAGTATACGATTTGATATAATTTATAAATTGTTTCGTTAAATTGAAACAACTTGTATATAGTTCATTTTTAAATGAAGGAAAATAACTTCTACGTTAGGTGAGTTTTTTTTTTAGTTTTGTGAGGTTTTATTATATTTTAACGTTTTTGGTAACATAACTTTTTGTTATTTCAATGATTTATCGTCATAGCGTAGGTAGTGTTATTTATGATAACCACGATTAATGTAAAAAAAAAAAATAAATAATAATAAATCGTGACCATTTGACCAAACTACAGGTGTAATTTACCTTTATATTATTTGGGTTCCGATTTTGGTAATAAAGTAAATAAAAGGTCTTGGTTTAGGACTAGGATGATCACGTAAAACAATTTATTTTAGTCCAATAGTGCAAAATTTAATGTGATAATCAACAATTTACTTAATATTTATAGACAAATAATATATTTTACGTAAAAACGTTTTAGTATAAGGTTCTCGGGCGAATGAATTTACGATGAATGGATAGAAATAGAACAATATAACTCATCATTTGTTACATAGTTTTGTCTCCTTTGTTTAAATATTGTACCATCTATAGACTATTTATAATTTAAATTATAATTAGACATATAACCTCATAAAAACATTTCGAGTCAGAAATTATATTATATACTTGTCACATACATTAATTTATTATTCACAAAAACATCATGGAAGAACATCTAAATAATAATTATCCAAAGATTTTTGCAGTACAGCGTACACAAATCTTCGAGTCTTTTCTTTTGAAAATGTATTTACCTACATTGTTTTAACAGTACAAGTAGCTGCATAGATTATAACGATAATATTATATAAATTAAACTATGGTCCTGTATAACAATAGGATCCCAAACAAGGTTTTGCGATTAGTTACAACACAAGATCGGTGTGATCAGAGTGATAGTGCAAACGAGTCGTCACCTATATTGTTAAAGATCCGAAACAAATGTTTAAACTTATAACAATTCAAATTGAAACCCATAGTCAGTTACTTTCATAAACATTTATTTTTCTGCAATATAAGAAATGTAATAGATAGGTACATTATATTTACTTGTTACTCGTGAGGTAATGTTTGTTTGCATTGACAACCGTGACCTAACTCAACAATTTTGTTTTCATTAAATTAGGTAGATTTTTTGTAAATATTTATCGTGAAACTCTAATTATACAATATCTAGGTGTCAATCGGTTTATTGTGTTTAGGTGTTCCAAATAAAATACATTTGGAGACGTACACAGCTTTTTTGTCGTTTTGCTGCAGCGAGGGTACACGTATAGTATTGCTTGACGCGTTCGAAACAATTTTCAACGTTTCGTTTTGTAGAAATCAATACGCTGCAAAAGTTTGCCCCGGATCCGTAAAGCTTGTTTTCACCACAATTCTACACCACGTCTAAACTTAGAACCGTAATATATTATTCAAAGATCGACAACTGTGTGTTTATATACGAGCACGAACTTTCTTTTCCTGTTTCGTACATTATCCGTATAAATAGGGTCAAGTTTATTGCTACGTCGTTTATGTTTAGGTGACAGAGGGTATACATTTCCGCGGAATCGTTGATATTTATCTCCTCTCCTCACGCTCTATCGTCATAATATATTTTTAGTCGAAAAACATACAAAATAATCGGGATATTATCGATAATTCCGAAAATATTATAAAATTCCTACGTATACGATAAATCTGTCTACGAAAGATCTGACAAACGCGATATAGCTATTATTGGATTGAATATTTTTTAGAAATATATTCTCTATATATACGAGTATATTCATTTTAGATTATTTTGATTAGTATCTATTTAAACGATTCAAATGATTTAATAATTTGTTTTTATTAAAAACTTAAATATAAAATTGTATATTATTTTTATTTGAAAATGTTTTTGCTACCTCACTAAAAACTGGTAGTTCATTTTTTACGAACTTTTGAAAGTGACGATAAACAATAATTTTTCCATCGTTTAAATGACGAAAATAGCATCCAATTGCTTTTTATATAAAATTTCTAATTTTATTGTATTTTAATTTTTAAACCATTTTTGGTAACAATTTTGATTATTATAAACAATTTTTAAATAAAACGTCACAATTTAATGAATATATGAAAAATGTGTTTATAAACAATAAATTCATTAAGCCAAAAAAAATAAAAGGCCATTCTTTATTTCAGAAAATATTGACTAAGTATATCTATAAAGTTTGATTGATTTTTGATGCTATTTTTCAAAGAATTTTTTAAATTAGTTAAAAAATTAAAAAACGTATACTTTTAAAATGATAATGTGTTCCTTAATGTGTATGACTCGAGATATTATAATTATTTATATCAGAATAATGTAATAATATGTTAATAATAATAATACAATACACAATACATAATACAATAATATGTTCCTTATCACATATCAACAAAAATCGTTTTTTTTAAAAGCTAGGCTCTTGAGAAGAGAACATAGTTTTGTTAAAAATATAATTTTTGTGCGGATTTGTTTTTTTGTTTCAATATTTTTATTATCTTCGAATTTTTGCATATGATAGTGAATTATTTTAGTAGTAGTAGTTAGTAGTAGTTTATTTTAATTAGTAGAATTGATTTTGTATTATCAATAAAGGTAAAGGTAATAAAAAAAAATTGAACTATCAGAATTGGATTTGTTTCTGCGTTCTTAAGTATTCGTTTAAAATGTGGTTTTGAATTAGAAACTATATTTACCGTGTTTCTTACGCCGTATACGATGGACGATTCCCGCGGGAAATAAAAGTTTTGTCGGCCAAATCCCACAAATTATCAATATAGCAGCATTGAATACACCGAAAACTGTGACGTCAAAATTCACAACATTTCGACGAATTTTTATACGGACACACAACGGTGGTGGTTTCGGTAAATTATATAGTTTCACAATGAAGTTTATCTATATATACCTAATCAAATAATCTATTCAAAGGAAATGATGACGCCCCGAGTATAAATTAAATTTTATTGTTTTCTTATCTATTCTTATCTATTCTTATCAATTTTTAACTATATCTCGTATTTTCAATTATAAAATTCGTTTACAACTTATGCAATAATTTTTTCAGTATTCATATGACTCTTGTATTTTAATTTCCCCTTTTCCCCTCCGGCTATACGTACTCATTCTTTGTCATGAAACGAAATATCGTAGTAATTTACGAGATTTTATCGACTCCACAAACAACATATATCCGGTCATAAAATCAATAATTTATCACGGTAAACGTCATATTCGAGACCCTTTAGCCGGCCTTTATATAGATTACTAGAATTTATCGATCACAGTTATTAGTATGGTTGGATTGTCGTTTTTCAAATTAAGTTTCATCGCCCGACTTTAGAAAATAGTCAGCGGTCAGTAACCTTTTACAGGTATCACAAAATCGAATGATCTAACGCACATGTATTTGTGTACATCTTAACAATTCTATTCATAAACCAGTTGAAAACATTAAATCCGAGTGTTGGTTTGCATTGTAAGTTTTTTAAAATTAACATAGCATTAAAATAATAATTAATTTATAAGTGTTATTGGAATATATTATTTTCGTAATAGTAAAATATTATTGATAATAAAACTAACAAAAAAAAAAAAAACAAAAAAATTTCTACGAAAGTTAATAATTAATTTATATTACAGTCAACGAGTATTTAAAATTATTCAAAGAAATATTGTAAAGCCAAATATCTTATTAAATAATTTTACTAGGTTTAAGTTAAAATAAATAAAATGATTTAAATTTGAAACAATAATAGTTTTCTAAACCTGTTAAAAATAATTGTTTTATTACAGAAAGAAACATTGAAAAACTGATTTTATCTTTGTGGATTAATAATGTAATGATCACAAAACATCTGAATTATTAGTGTCCTCAAGGGAAAATAAAAACAAACAATATACGCAATGATATGTTAACCGAAATGAAAATTACCAAATTTAACCGATCTATTCAAATGCAAAATTTATTAATTATTACAAACGCTAACGATAGAAAGTTATGCATACACTTATGATGTCTATATATATATAACGATAATAATTCAAATATTCTGAACAGATTTTAGTTTTTAAATTTTGGTTAAGGTTGTTTTTGCGGCTGTTTCCATTTTTTACGATAATGAAGGTTTTTTGTATTTTATTTATTATTTTAGTAAAATATGTATAAAACTTTCATATAAACAATACTAAAAATTAATAAAGATATTGGATATTATTTAAAATTAAAATAATATTAACAATAACTAATGTGGATGATTTGTTGTAAAATCTAGAATCACTACAGATACTAGGGAAACTATACATAATTGTATATGATCAATCGATAATTACGTCCGATTATATAAATATAACTTAAAATAAATATGTACTATTTAAAAATATTCGATAAAAAAAATAAATAAACAAAAAGCTTTATCAACGTAAAAATAATAATTGATAGAAAATGGAGCCACTCCGTATATTAAATATGTTTAAAAAAAGAGGATTGAAAACAAAAAAGTGAATTTAATTATTTATGGATAAAAATATAATTTTAGTAGATTAATTATTGAAAAATAATTAAAAATCTAATTAACATTTTTAATTCTGTCAAAAGCTTATAAATTTATCTTCAATCACTATGGTTCTGTTGTTATTGATTAATTGTTTATTGTAAATTATATAAAAAATATTTTACAGAAATATTAAATATTTTAACCTCACAAATTCTCTTTAAACATCAAAATGTAAATAAATATTATGCTTCCTATTAATATTATTTTTTTAACGTGTATAAACGTCTTGTGATATTTAACTATGTGTTAACTGATCACGTAGTTTTGAATATAAAAAAAATAACCTTAGGTACCTAGTTATTGTTAAATTCAGTAAATTTTAATTTTGTTTTATGATTTTTCTATTTAACAATCACTATAAAACACGACAAAAATATTAGAATCATACACATGACAAGGATCAATGTTTATATAAAACTATCTAACCAATGTGGTTACATTTCATTATTATTATAACATATAAGTATTTTCATATAAATATTGTTTTCGATTCATATAGGTTATTATATATTATATATTATATATATATATATATATATATATAGGTTATTAAAATTGAATATACAATAATAGAACGTACGATTATGAAATGTATTATTTACAATCAATTTGGTTTTAAACTTTTAACTATTATAACACAATATATTTTTCGGTAAACATTTAAAACAAATATAGTTTTGTTTGACCTTAGAAAAGTTATATCTTAAAAATTGTTCAGTCAAGTACGCATCAATATGTGTATTTAAAAAAATTTAGAATTTATTTATTTATTTTGTTTAATTAACGTGTAAAATCCGCAATACAATTGAGTTGAACAACATGGTTTTCAGAAAGTAAATTGTAAAAAATCAATGTGAGATTTAATTTTTTTTTCCAAGATGCAACGTGTATTTAAATGTGCATAGGATTTTTGATTTAAATGGCGTATGACGAGATTGTAAATCAATATTCTCTTTGGTATTTACAATTTATTTGTATAAACGTGTGGTTATATATTGTTATATTTCGGATAATTTTGGGTTAGGCTATGATGGTATTGCGGAAGTTTTGTAAGAACGGTAATTTTCGATCCCTACAATGAGAGGTAATAGGTATACCAAATGGAATATAGATAGGTAAATAATATTATAATTTGTATGCGATCGAGGAGTTTCCATTATTATAATATATTATAAGCACTGTACTTGAAAATGGCGTTACCGCAGGATAACCGCACTTATACCATAGTATTGTATTAAAAAAAATTCTCCCCAGAACAACACTATTATAAATGGACAAAAGATATTATGTAAGATTACCTCGATATCTTTGTATCTAACTATGTCGTTTTTCGAGCTCTTCTATATTATTTTATCGGGTGTGTACAATATGAATTTCGCGTGGAAAATATGGAATAAAGTGTTCGCGTTTCCCGCAGAGTTCTTAATTTAAATCCGTTTGTGCGTCTGACCTACATACGAGTATTGCCACAGGGTCGACCACAACACGGGTAACGTTTAACCTAATGTAGTTAAGTTGAAAAATGATAACGTATTTTAGAAAATTAAAAAAAAAAAAATGGTTATTATGGACTTTTGAAAAGATTTAAATCATCAAAAGTTGAGTTGTACCGTTGTAGAATAGAATAGCAGAGACACTTTATTATAATATTCTTTGGCGTAAAATTTTAATTATTGCAGAACAATATAAAACCATGTTTAAACGGTTTTTGTTTTTTTGACTTTGTTAGGTCAAAATGACGTATGATTTTTTAAATACATAAATCATTAATCAATATAATTGATTAAAATTATTGACCTAAAGTGTCAAAGCACCCTGTATAGTGTTTAAAACAGTGTGATAAAGTTTCATGCTATTAAAGTGGTGGAAATAACATTATTTTTGTAATACAAAATTTCTATATTATATACAATACCTTCATCGCATATACTCCAAGACTCGTTACATAATACACAATAGTAATAATAACCGTATATAGCGATGGAAAGACGAGCGAGACAATGGTAGCAAATGAGATTTTACAATAATATCAACGAAAGGGGTATATCTTCTTCGCCGTCGTCGGACGCATAACAATAATAATAATAATAATAATTATAATATTCGGTTTGAATGTGGCAGCCTCGACGCGGGTGTGAATAGTTGATTCGAACGAGATGTGGCAGCACATCTATATATATATATATATATACCTACGAGTAAAATTTACAGCAACTCCCAAACTCGTGTCTGCAGAGAAATAAATTGATTCATATAGATATTTTATTTTACCCGTATCGCAGTTATACTCTTAATAATTACACAATTTTATTTTTACAATTTTATATTTTTACTAAAAACGTGTACATACACTTTATTTTAACAATTTGTAATGTAAATAAAAATTGTACTATTAAAGTACATGAAGTAGATATATGATTCGAATTAGGTATATACCAGAAATGTACCTTTGTTTTCAAATTAAACAAAAATACATATTGCACTGAGTAGTAATTACTATTGAGTATAATATACAATTATAATAATTTAAGCTAAACCAATGATGTTATTAATGATGTCGAATAAAACTAAAACTAGGTTATTTATAATTTGTACCAACGGATAACAAGTAATGGCATTTCTTTATATTTTTCCTGGTTTTTGGTAAGATTTAATTTTAATTTAATTTTATATTAGATCGCCAATAAGAAGATAATTAAATTTTAGGGTAGCATTAAAAAAAAGTTTTGGAACCATTGGTTTAGTGATTATTCGAACTTGACGTATCACAGTGGTTGAATAAATCAACACGCAAAGTGCTCTGATTACGTGTGTTATGCGGTCGCTCTACTATCGTAACACAATATCGTGTATTCAACATGTAATGCACTCGGCCTGTATAATATTTTAATCAGCAACAAGTGAACATATATTTTGATTGCGAAATACATTCTGGAATAGACAAAAAATGACAAAAATCTATATAGAATTTTGTAATACTTACCTATTTTTCTTTTTTTTATCGAGATTTTCACAAAATATAAGAGTGATAATATTATTTAATATTTAACAAAGATGGACATGGATAAGCTAAACATTTTAATTAATTTTAATCAAGTTGTAAAACGAATTACATTTGTTCACGTGTTGGAGTATTAATGTTTAACTTTGTGAGTTATTTTTTTTCTCTAAAATACCTAAGTATTTTTCGATTAATTATTATTTTAATATAGAAAATTAAATGTTTTTATGTATAATGTAACTTGCAACAACAATAATACAGTGTGCTCTAGATATATTTACTAATACTGAAACATCTGCACCGAAAATTAAAATTTTTAAATGCGTTTTTTTTAAAAAAAAATATTATTAAAGGAATGGGCTATATATTGCATCTTTTATCATTTTATTTTTAAAAACGTCTAGTACAAAAATTAAAAAAAAAAAACCTTTTTTTCAGAGTAATTTATAATTAAAAGCCATTAAAATATAATTTATAATTAAAACTGATATAAAATCATATGCAATAAATAATAAATTACATAATAAACATAAATCAGTCGAAATAAATTTGCACTGATCAGATATTTTTAGATTCAGAGCGAAGCAAGGAATGTATTGGTTTTACAAAGATTTTTATTTTTATGCATGAAGACACTTTTACGGTAGAAATAATGGTCAGATTACCACAAGTAGGGCATAATTTCGGTAGCAAATTGTATCTAATTAGAAATTTATTTAGCTCATTTTTCGAATTTCTTAAAAGTTTTTCCTTAAAAGCGGAAAAACTACCCCGAAAAATGGAGAAAAATTGGCAAAATTACTGTTTTTGTTATTTAAAATTTTTTAATTTCATGATAACTAATTGAGTTTTGATCGTAGGAACTTAAAAAAATATTTATGAGTATTAACATAGATAATATATAAGTGTGGTACAATTTTGGAACAGATTGGTTGATTATTTAGTCCAGTATAGAACTTTGAACATTTTTCCAAAAATGTTTAATATTTCCAGCAATTTTTGATTTATCACTTTCAAAATTTCATCGAAATCTAATCATATCCTACTTAATCTTTTTACAAAATATTTTCAAAATCGTAAGTTACAACTCTTTTTTATAAGTTTCTAAAATCTGAATAATTTTAGCAGAAATGAATATTATGATATTTTTTTTTTATGTATGAAGGTCAGGTAGAAATAGTGGTTCGATTATCACAAGTACGGTATATTTTTTGGTAGAAAATTACATCTAGTTGGTACTTTATTTAGCTCATTTTTCGAATTTCTTAAAGCTTTTCCTTGGGAGAAAAAAAACTACTAAAAATATGCGGAAAATCGGCAAAATAAAGTTTCTGAAATTTTTAATTTTTTAATTTCGTGATAACTAATTGAGTTTTAATCATAATGTCTTAAAAAAAATTGTTTAGTATTTACTTAGGTGAACTTCATTACAAGAAAAAATTTAGAAACGAATATTTGATTTTCTGACTAAGTATAGAGTTTTGGCTTTTTTCTCCAAAAATGTTTAATATTTCCTGCAATTTTTGGTTTATTGGTTTGAGAATTTTATCGAAGTCTAGATATATACTACTTAATCTTTTTACAAAATATTTTGATAATTGTGACTGTCAATTTATTTTTATAAGATCTTAAAGTAAGAATTCTTATAAATTGGCAAAATTACGGTTTCATTATTTTATTTCTTGATAACTATTTAAGTTTAGATCGTAGGAACTTGAAATTTATTTTAAATATTTACATTCGTAATTTACACACGTGGTAAAATTTTGGAATGGATTATTAGTATAGCATATTGTAATCGCTTATAGTCCTGAACAATAAATCTTGATATCACTAATTGTATGTATCACTTATCGATATAAATAAGCACATTCAAAATATGTTATCTGCCAAATATAATTGTATTCGTAAAACAGAAAATGTATGAAATGTTATAGGTACAATTTTTATCTAAGTTGAAAAATATTTAATTCTTAATAAAATTAATAATTTTAAAATAAATATTTTCTAACAAGAACCGAATAATATAATAATATCTAAGTATCTGAGTATAGTAGTTTACACATAATATGTGTAATTGGTTTATAAGTATTAGTTTTTTCTAATATTATTCAAACAATTTTATAATAAACTTGAATACTTCCATGAAGTAAAATATAAATACATTTTGGCTTTTTGTACTTCTGAGTTGTAATATTATTTTGCTAACTCCTTAGAAATCAAAGAGATATTTTCATGGTTATATAAAAAAATAAGATTCCATTTCTACAATTTTTTTGTACCTATATTTCATTTGAATAATAATAATGGAACCTAATAATTTCCGGTGTTTTTATTTGTTATTTATGTTATTTGTTACTTATGTATCGAGTTATTATTCACACTTTAATGAAAAACCAGAATTTATATTCATTTAATTTTTTTTTAAATTGTTACTTTTTCTGTTACACGTTAAACCAGAATCTGGATGTTCATAAGTTTAGACGAATAAATAATAAATAAGTAGGTAATATAAATTCCTTTTTTGTGATGTAATAAAAACGCAATGCCCGTATGTTACATGATAAAATATTATATATATATATATATTAAAAAAAATAAAAAAAAACATTAATAATACGTTCGTTTGAATACCAGTTGCATTTTTAACCGTCTTTACGTGTATTACTACATATTGTAATTACATACGAATGATAGTTGACAGTTAATATCTGTATAAGAAACGATATTAATATTATCATATAATAAAAATGATTAATAATCAAAATGGAACTTAAAATCGATCGTTTTGAGAGTATGCTATTATTGTGAAAATCATACGTCTACTTTATTATAAAAGCAGATAATTAATGACCTGAAGATTTATGAAAATAACATGTAAATAGTCAACTATCGTAAAGAACATTTTCATTGTTCAATAATTAAATATGCTACTAAATAGTTAAACAAATATTATTGACAGTTATTATTTAATTAATCAGTAGTACAAATAATTTAATTTTTGATGATACTAAAATATTAGTATATATAAAGTGTAAGTGTATTTACATAAACAAAGGTAACAAAATTATTTATAGTAATTTATAACCGTAAACCGATAAATTGTATAATGATAAGATACGAATTCATTTGTTTATATTTTTAATCTTTAAAAATGTAATTTTTTTTTTAAACCCTAACGAATTTTTAATCTAAACAAAACTATAGACAATGATTTGTGAAATTTATACTTTGCAAATATAATATTACAATTATAATATAATATTAATACTCAATACAGTATGGCTAAATAAAAGGTTACATTAAATCACATAACTCAATCTGGAGTAAGCATTGTTGATTTATGTTGGTAAAAACTTTCGATTAGAATGGCCAACAATATAATAGTAAAATGAATTGTAAAATCATTTGATTGACATCATAACTCAATTTAAAATGTCGTAAATAAAAATATTCAGCTGTTTTTCTCTTCTCGTGTAGATCTTTATAAGTTAAATATTATAGTTTATTTAAATTTTAAAATATAATAATTTGTATATGTTCTGTGGTTAAATTTCACATTATAGGTTATTATTTATATCCAAACCCAATTATTTTAATATATTTTATAAAAGTATTTGGTTTCAATTTTGTCCGATTAATGTATTAATTAAACCTGGCTATATAGGTAGTTTAATATTCGACATCCGTAAAATAATATTATTATGAATCTTTCCCACCAATTCGCTTGTTATTGTGATAATTAATGGTAGATTTTCGACACCGAATCGAGTGCATATATACGTAGATAAAATGCTAATGCACCTCTCGATGACTCAAAGGGCAAAATGCCATATATCGATTAACCACATTAACCATGAGACTGTTTTTGACTGTTCTCTGCAATTAGATTTAGGTATGCAAAATTATTGTCTTTTTTTCTATTACCGTCTTAAAACTAAAAGTAAATATAGGTTTTTATTCTCAGTGTACATTTGAAAGAAATAATAATATAAAACGATAATTTACACTCGAAATCGCAAACGCGTCCGGACTGTCATTTGGCACCGATTTTTCTGTTTCAGTCCCGTTCGGATGTAATATTTTTTTTTCAGATCTCATCTCCGTCGCGGTTTTTATTGTTTGTTCACCACGTTTTATTTTCTATTATTTATCAAAAATATAATAATAATGAACACCTCGTAAAATATATTAGGCTGTCGCATTCGGCTGTCGGGTCTGGCACAAATATTTATATTATACTTTTGTTTTATCCAAATGACAAACACAGACGGAAATAGATATTATACACATTATACATACTGAAACAGGGTGACCGGAAATTAATTTAATCAAAACCGTTAGAGGTTTAAATATTTTGTTGTGGTGTACTTTCATCATCGCTGTTTTTTAATAAGAAACACCCTGTATTATATAGGTAGTATTGTAGTACTTTTCAGATGGAGGCAAAGAATACTTTGCTCGATAAAATGAATATCCTATATTCTGGAATTTACGAGTTCAAAATTATAATTTGTGGGTCGAAATTGTCCTCGTCATGAAGGAGTGGTTCAACTTTGCCAAACAATCTTATTCGGTTCCATTGAAATATATTCCAATTAATGTCTTTGTATTTGCTAGAATTTGCATCACCATTCATGAATTTGATTCAAGATTTATGTTACTTATATCTCCGGAATAACCTTTTTAAGTTTTTAATACACGGGGATCTATTCTAAGTAATGGGAAATTTCAAGAAATTTTAAGAATAATGTTGTAAATTCTAGCAAATATAAACATACTAATATGACTTGGACTAAATTTCGATAAAATTTAATCTAATCTAACCTATCCTTTACATGAAACGGGAAATTTTGACCATCAAATTATAATATTATGAACTCGCAAATTCTATCAAATTATTCTCAAAATATTATTAAATGACTGTAATTGTAATGATTATAGTAAGACCGCTAAAAAATAAAAACAGTGGTACTAACTGTATTATTACACACGAAGAATTATCTTAAATGAATAATATGAAGTAAAACATGACCGTTGGCGATTCTAATAAAATATCATGATTTTAAAAATTTGTATATATTGTAAATATTGTAACTATTGTTTATATTTAAAATATTGTTGTGTATAAATTATGGTTTCCATACTAAAATTATATCATGAGAAGAAATTTTACATTCGTGTTTAATATGCATAATATTATATTTATATTTTAGTAGGTTTTAACGAAATTCAACAATCACAAATGTCACAAATTAATATTACGTTCCATTTATTCATCATAATAATTTGTAATATGATGAATTCAGATACAAAGATCTGTTTCTTTGTACCTGAGTTGTTTATTATTAATAATTTATTCGGTTATTGGGTATCGAATGTTTATAATATTTATTATTTATTTAATACTGGTTAGATTATAGTAGGGTACTATGCAATATTTAATTTATGAGTGGATGTTTTGTTACATAATTCATAATATTTATTTTATAATTTGATAACAATGATATTAATGATCGGTACCATAATATATACAAATAATATTTTGTTTAAATTGTTTCATTAAAATGTAAAATTCAAATTATTAAATAAATTCTATGAATAATTAAGTTAACAAAAATAAATTGAAATCGTGTAATTTGAATTTTAGTAACAGTGATTTTCTTCCGGAAATACTGTAATAATATTATGTTGTTCATATTGTCATCTCCGCAGAGATTAGGTTGAAAAATATGAAAAAGTTGGCCAGGTAAGGCATATAAATTGACAGTGTGGTCAATTCAGTGGGCATAATATGCAGATGTATTTTATATGTAATTGTTTTTCATATTGTAAGCATTGAAAAGTAAAATAGTAATCACTGATCACAAAACGAAAGGTTGTAATTTTGTAAAATCTTTATCGTATTTTATTAAATAGGTTATTAAATAATATCGATAACAATATTTACTATTAAATACAAAATTAATATTTATTTTGAATAGGTAACAAAATGATAAAACAGCTTTTCATATTTCCACGAGCATTTGATCTATAAATTATTATTGTTATAGACAAAAAAATCTATAACTTGTCAAATTAAATTTAAATCATATTTTTAAATCTATTTTAAATACGTTTCTTCAATCTCTGAGTCATTATTATAATATTATATGTTAAATATATTAACGTTTATATTAACATTTACTACAATATGTTTTAATATTGAAATCGTATATCATAAACAATATAAATTAGAATAATGATTTAAATATTAGTTCAAAAGTACACAGGTATCAGATCGTTTTAGATCATTGTTATTTAATAAGGTAATTTTAAAGTTTGAATAGTTTTAATATAAAATTTAAAAAATAATTATATTAATAATAATATATTATCAATTTAAGTATTACAATCTTGTCAAAGTAAATATAATAATAATAAGTAATAGAAACATAATATGTTTCCGGTTTTATTATTTATACATTTTCATGTATACATACAAACGATTACCAGCTACTATTAATTAATTATTAGAATGTATATAAAATATAAATGAATAAAAGTATACTTCAATTTGTTAATTAATAAAAAAGTGAGTAAAGTTGACCGACTTATAATGCTATACTTTCGAATTCGCAATGTAATATATGTTCAGAAAATTCATTTATTTTTTTTAATTTCGCTATTTCTGTACTTATTTATATTTATTTTTTATTACACATCCCCATAGTTTAAAAATAATAAGAAACCCCGAGCGATTAACCCCAACATTACCATTGTTTCCGAAACGGCGATTTCGTGTGAGGGCCACTACGCTTTCAATAATTTATCGTTTCCTGTGCAGCTTGGCGTTAAAACACTTTTCTGATAAGACTATACACAATATTGCTGTTTCGGGTTTGCGAATACCCGATGTTGATTCGGATACGAACTTAAACTCTACGTACTTAACATTATATTTGGCCACTGTGAATAATATTCGTCGTATTATTATTCGATTGTTATAGATAAAATATTACTAAAACAGTAAACACTTTTATCAATTTATTTATTAAATATTATTATAGGTATGAGTTTTTTGAATTAAAAAAAAATATATTAAATATACATTATTGTTGTAATTTATTTTATTTTATTTTATTTTATTTTATTTTTTTTTTTAAGAAAACTAAAAATTTGTGCAAACATTCCAAAAAATAAAAATTATTATTAGTAACATTAGAAGTACGTTGTTTACCAATTTCGGTGTTACGTCTTACGTTTTACAACATATGATAAAATATTATCATAATACTTTTGTCCTAATAATATGAACATTCAAACGAGGTCATTTGATCTAGTACCATAAGGTCAACATGTTTAATAAAAATATACAATGAGTTTGTAATTATTTATAACCATAATTCAAAAATTGAGGGACCTCAATGCAAAACTTATTTTTCCCGTTTTTATCAATTTAGAGTTATAAATTGATTCTGAATGTCAAAGGTATGAAAAATCGAATTATACAATTATTTTTTTTGCCAAAACGCACTTTTTCCTGAAGAAAAACGTTATTGAATATTATTGTTTTATTCAAAACATTCTTTTTCCATTTTATTGCAAAACTTACTTTTTCCAATGTATACAATTTTTATAACTTACTTATTTTAATGCATAATGTATTATATTCAAAATTCCATAAATATGTGTTAAAACGAACTATTTTCATTATTCTGCAAAATACTCCTTTCTCCATATATTTGTAATAGGCAATTAAATATTATTTTCCAAAACAGACTTATTTATTTTTTATATTATGAAATTAATAAAAATAATAATTTTTAAATAATTATTTAAGAATGTAATATAATATAACTTCATTTTTGTGACATGTTTTATTAAAATTCTATGTTATTTTAATTTTAATAAAATTATTTTATCCGTTTGTAACTTTATTACAATTTGGTTTATTGATAAACCACTTTTTAAAAATATCGAAACAGAAAAATGGCTCTACTGAAAAATTAGAAAAATGGAAAAAGATTGTTTTGTATTGAAGACCTTCAGTTCGAATCTTTATTTAAATTACTTTAATTTTTTTTTTTTTTACTCGTGGGTGCCAGGTTTATATTACCTCAGAAATTTTACAAAATAATCAACCTACAGATTTTATATTGGTGTCAATATTAAACAACTAATTTGTCATTTTTTTGTAACCAAAATTCGAAAATTTGTAACATTATTCAAATCCCATTAAAATGTTATTTTATTTTCGAATTCTAGAGTTAAAGTACTGAAGTTAGCCCAGAACCCGAAATCTTAATACTAGATATTTCTCCTATACCGTCATATATACTGCTATTTCCTTTATCATTAGTTTTGTCTTGCGTATAAATGTATATTTATTTTTTAGATTTCTTTCAATAAAAATTGTAGACATTTTCTGTTTAATTCTTTTCTTTTCCTATTCTCACTTTATTTTTTATATTTCCTTTTTCGTTAATTTTTTCATTGCTATTTACCATGTTTTTAATTATTAATATTCTTGTTATAATATATTACTGACAAAAGCAATTCTAAGACAAACAAACACAACACTGATTAAAATATAGATAGTATTATATATCTATAGAAATCTATAGATATTATGTTATAAAATTTTCTTTATGAATCGTAAAGTGATGTACCTACGCGTCAACGTTATATAATAAACCTAACCAATTTTACGCGTACTCGTACTTAATGTTTTCGTGTACGATGAAAAACTCTCGGAAAACACATTGTAATGAGCCATTAAGTTAACCTCGTCGGCAATGTCGGGCCGGGTGAAAAACCGTCGTAAAGTCGCGCCTCTTTACTTTTAGCGTTATTCCTACCTGTACCTTTATATATATATATAAATAATAATAATCAAACGCCAATTCAATTAGACGGATTTCCATTATAAGTTTTTTCGCCGTTAAAATAAACGAAACAAAAATGTCTGTCAATATAAAGCAAAAGAAAAGTACCCGTTCGATGTATAAAGTGATTAAACGCAACGCGATCGAAAAATTATTTAAACGGCGTGGGTCTAACCGTAATCAATAAATTATTGGAAAAGACAATCTTATTTATCGTTTCCGCTGAGGGTTTCGGTATTTTTGGTACAAGATAGATATATCTTTTGTTTAAATATTATATCAAATTGTAATATTAAAATCGTGGTTTGGACATGAGAAATCATACGGCTATTTTAATATTCACATTAAAAATTCAGTATTTTAAAATTACAGATGGAACGTTAAGTTTTTTTTAAGCTCTTTGTTCTTTCCATTCGTTAAATATGTATATTTATAATGTATAAATGTTTTAGATTAGGTAAACGATTCTGGAGAGTATTCCAATAATGACACGTTTGAAATACGCGAGTATATTTATTCCGGTTCAAATCAAAAGTTCTAAATAAATATATTTATTCAATATAATATTATATCTGTTGCTGGCAATTGTAGATTGTATCTAAATCCATTTCTATCGGAAATTAAGTACCTCGTAAATTGTTGTTCAAATACTACCTATACAATCCACAAGTGGTCTAAACAACATTTTTAAAAGAGATTTATAGTTTTATCTTTGTCACACTTAAAGGACTTGAACTGTTTCGGGTATATCCAACTATCTTATCAGTGTTCATTAATTATACCTAAACTTATTCAATATTTTAGAGTAACATAAATCATGACTAGGAAAACTTTTCCAAACTAATAAAGTATCCACCAAATCGAATTATGAATAAAAAAAACGAGTTGAAATAATTATTATTTAATGTTATCTTTATAATTAAAATAGAACATTCGTATTGATTTCTTTATTGGCTCATCCGAAAAAACACAAAAATTGAATATGACTTCATACTCTTAAGCGAAACTATAGACACATAATAGGTCAGGCCGAACATTTTTAAAAAACATCGTTATCAAAACAATTAATTCTATTGGGTGCCTAGAAGATATAAAATATTCACAATATTTAGAACATTTTATCTATTATCTTGGTAATCATTAGGCCACCAATTTACAAAAACATTATCAATTTTACACCATAAATCTATACTAAGGATGATGGCGAAACTGTAGTTATGTTTTACGTCATTAAATCAATATAGCAAACATCAAAATACGTCCTTGTGGACGCATACAGTTAAAAGACATAACAATCATTTGTCTTTATACATAATAGTGCAAAACTTTCCAATATATTATTGTAATGGTTTAAACTATAAATTTGATGGCATGTATTTAAATAAATATGATATATAAACAACGTAAAAGCGACCAAAGTGAATATTATTTGAATTCATTTTTCCCTAACATACCATTAGAAAATGAACGAAAACAATTCGCCTTTTCCCTAGACGTCGATGAAACGTTTTTTTTATTTTTTACTCTTCTAACTGTATATATATATATATATATTCGTCATAGCTTCAAAAAATGGACATTAATTTTTATTACCTATCATACGACGTTATAAAACAAGGCGGCGTCATTAAGTGATCGTGTGACATACAAGGATGTTGTATATAACATAACAAACGCCCGGAGGATGGAAAATAATCAATGTGCCATTATCGTTAGTGGATGTAAAGGAGGAAACAGTACAAGATAAAAACGTACCGATACCTTCTGACAAAATAGAAATACAGCATTAAAATGTATAGGTACATTATCATATTGTAGACAAGGTATTCCGGCGCAGTTAAGACTGTTTCCGATAAATATATACTATCCTGTTCCTCTGTCGTGACGCGATCCTTCTGTTGGTCATATAACTTTTAAAGAATAATACTAGGCAAAGAGGATAACAATGGTTTTCAATTACCAAAAGTATATTCATAGACACAGCGCGGCAGGATATATTGGTACATATTAGAATTAACCGAAGTATTGAAAGGTCTTTTAAAGAAACAAAAACATGACGTGTTCAATTGTAACCAGTTGTAGTATATAAGTTAGCATATCGTAATGCGACGAGCAAAAAAGTTACTAGAACAGATATGTTTAACGAATACATTAAACATAAATGCTAAATGGTCGATTTGATCGATCAACCGCTATTTTTACATAAAATAATCGACATGTTTCGTATCCGAATTCTAGTATAATATAGGCAGTTGAATACTAGATATTATATTTGTATTAGGTACCTTTTTTTAATAACGGTAGCAACAATTGCAATAACTATGAGCTCGGAAAGTTTTTTCGACAAATCCTTATGTGTGATAATTAAATTAATTAAAATCTAATTTCTAATTTATTGTACTATCAATGACATGTTTTAGTTTACTTAAAAAAATTATAAAAAAAAAAATAGATTTCAACCTTATTTTATACAATGTAATATATTGCGTAAGAATGAATAAAATATTTATTTTAGCATTTTACAAAATTATGTATGACCGAAATTTACAAAATTAACAAATTCATATTATCCATAATATTATATTATTTATTATAAAATATTTAAGTGGTTAAGTGTACTATTTTATACAGGTAGTTGTTATCCATGTATAGGCAATTTCAATAAAATAAACGCAGCAATGTAGTGAAATTGCCTATATATCACGCCTGTTTAATAAATTTAATGACGCAGACTATTCTCGTACCTACATAAAAACATCAAATGCACACAAATATTTTACGATACAGCAATATTTATGACATTCTGTCGAAAACGTATTTTTTTTTTTCAACAAATTTACCGTTTGGTTCTATCAATGGATTTTCGAATAAATGGTGATGAATATGATTTTAATGACATACAAAACATAAAACATGATCTAAAATTATGTTTTAAAAATTAAAAGTGACATTATGATAATAATATGCTCTATAAAAAAAAAAAAAAATTATAAATTTTTTTAAATATTTTTCATTATTTTATATAAAAGTTAGCAATATTAGAAATATTTTAAAAGAAAATCAATAACTACTCCAACGAATGTTTACGAAATAGGTGTTTTATAATAGTATTATTTTCCATTATATTACATTTTTTTTTTTTCTATAAGTTTATTAATACATTAAATAGTAGTAGTTAGGTATACAACCAGTTAGCACCGAACAAAATAGTTTAAAAGTGTACAAATATGTAAATACAAAAATAAAAAAAATACAAATACAAATACAAATATTAAATAAAACGATAAACTTCTCAATAAAAAACTTCTAAAAAATTCCGTTTAAACTAAATTAAGAAAATTGTGATTTTCACTAAAAAAATATTATCCCTAATGATACCTGAATAACGTGAATATTTTCTTATAATCTAAATAATACAAGATTTATTTATAAATACATAGGTACCTTTGTATAAATATAATATATTCCATGTTACGATAATTTACGAAAAACATGTATAGAAGTGGTATATTAATTTTAATAATTCACTAGTCAAAATAAATATATGAGTAGCATTTTACATTCTAAAATTATGTAAAACAAATATGTTTAGTTAGAAATTTGTTTTTATAATAGCTTTTCGATTAATCACATTTCTTTAAGTTGTGTACGTTAATATAAAAATATCAATGCATATGTCAATGTATATATTAATGCATTAACTATAAATAGTTTTAATTTGATAAAATTATGTATGAAAAAAGGCGGTTAGTCACCGGTTCCGGACGATTGCCCATTGGTCCTTAGAAGGTCCTAATGGTAAATGTCATTATATTATATTATATTATAATTAAGACTTGCATGGAAAAAATGATTATAAACGATCCAGTCACATATACAATATACTGAGAATATATATTTTTATAAATGTTCTTCATTTATCAAGAAAAATCGTTTATCATAAAATAACTAAATAATAGTTCATCAAAAGTACAGTTTCCACGAATTTTGTCGGTTTTCAATCAATTTTCAGTAGTTTTCCTTATCCCGAAAAAAAACTTTTATGAAATTAGAAAAATAACTTAGTAAAGTACTAGATGAAATTCCCTATCGAAAGAAAACCCTACTTGTGATAATCGAATGATTGAGATCCCCTTTTATAATTTCTTGATCCGTTCCTGTTAATAATGTTGTAGCATGTAATTAAAAATTAAATATAAGATATTTTTTCAAAAATATTCTAAAGTATAAAATAATGAAATAGTTTTTATAAATATTTCATTAACAACATATAGTATCACTTTTTCAATAATTTATGATAGTTTCCATTTATAATAAATTCAATTAATTTTTTTCAATTGTTATTGAAGGAAATGTGTTCAAGTTTCACTTTTATCATCATTTATTATGTCGTATTTATTATTATGTTTATTTAATTTCATAAAAAAACAAAAACATAAAAGAGGAAAAACAATATTTTACTATTCTATCGACACTTGACAGGTTTTTTAATTTCACATGTATCACATACAAAAAGTAATTTTATTGGTATATTTTACTATTCTGATGCCACAAGCCGGTTTTTTATTACTTTTATCATTTTAGTTATTCCATGTGTTATATTGTTTTTTACTTTGAATGCTCAAACGTTCCATTTCTATGATGAAGTATATTATTAATATCTTTTTCCGATGATCACAAAGAGAAATTATATATTCTATCGACGGAATCCAATAAAAAAACTCTTGTGTAATCGACTCGTTAAAAAGTGCACCTGGCGCGGTCCCGTTAATATTAACAATATTCTCAGTAACCTTCATTATTCTTTTTCATCAAACTTTTACCAAAGATATGTCGATAGTTTTCAATTTCGAAATAGTATGGACTTTAATTTTCCATCTACAACCAAATATTTTATCCATTTGTGTTACTTGATTTTTGTTTTTGCATTCCTTTTAAATATTTAGTATCATAAAATACGTTATCTATAACTAGTTTTAAAATTAAATAACCACAGAAATAATATATATGTGATTTAAATAAATAAAAAAAAAATTTTTAATACTAACGCTCTTTTCGATTTGTTTAATATAAGTTATAATTGTCTTAACGCGGTATTTGACAATATTTTTAGATTAAACTATAAATAATATATATTTCTACTTAATATATATTTTAACAATAATCTACGAAAAATGTTATATGTTTAATACTTCAGTTATAAAAGATAAAATAATTGATCTATTCTGCAATATCCTGTCTTCCAGTCCAAGTCAAATTATGCATAATACAATAATAATTAAATAGGGATTGTGTTTTAACATAAGAATATTGTAGATATTAAATATGCATATGCAAAAAAACTAATTAGATACGTTTTAAATAAATAAAAATATTATTTTTAAAACACCTATGAAAACTATTAATATTTTATTTCGTGTAAAAGTTATATTGTTGCAAATCTCTCATTACCCATGTAAATGAAAATTTAAAACAGTCTATGGACTAAAAATAAAATAAAATTAAAGCAGCTTTTATATATATATATACAATATTTTAGCAATGAATATAATTGTGACGGAAGATAACTATCTATAATAATAATCATATTATATCAACATTATATAAAATGATGGGACTTGCACTTATATATCAGTTAAATAAAAAAAAAACATATACATTATAACTTTCCTAGATTGCTAATATAAAAAGGTATTAAATAACTAACCATCTGTAACTTACATACCAATCATTATCTACATGATAGGTAATTTATTATTATTTATTATTTTGATAAGTAATAATATATTTATGTAAACATTGACTACAATGCAAATGCTCGTTCTCATCAAAATATAAAAGCATCAATTAACATTTAGTTTATAATTCAAAAAATTTATTTTTTCTGAAAACTAATGGCTCAATAAAGTTATATCTATTATCAGTATAGAGTTGAATTAAAAACGTATTGAAATTAAAAAAAAAACACCAAAATTTCATACAAAATACGAATTATGGCTAGTAATATGTTAAAAATTATAATGCGACAAACATGTAACTTATTTATTATAATATCCGTAAGATGTTATTTTTTTTTTAATGATTTTTAGTAATATCATAATTTATTTAGGCACGACTCTGTCACATTTTAAACGTAGGTAAGTACGTATTGTAAATATTATATTATATTTAAGACATTTTTACGACACTGTTTGGCTTTTTTTCCTTCGTACACCCTTCAACAAAAGGTCACGATGAGCCCGGACGCCACCTACGCTGGCCTTGCATTGCTATTAGTGTACTTTAGCAGTTTTAATTCTTTCAATAAAACAAACTGTTATCGATTTTTAAAAGACAACCTTAAAACCCTATTAATTTTTTATGTGGTTGACTACTCGGAACACATAGGTATATGTCTGTCCCTTTTGAATTTATATCATTTTTATAGGTTATGTCGGAAATAAGGTTACTTGTTTTCTGTTCTCTGTTTTCTGTATAACTAGCTTGGCATAATAAATAATACTTTAAATGATCGTATATTTTTATTTTGCTAATCTTCCGGAAATCGTTGTGACCCATTCACCGTGAACTGCGTAAGTGGTAGGCTGTAGAAGAAAGATCAACGGATTTATTAAAAATATATATACAGTGCGTTTGTAAAAACCCGTATAAACTATATAGTTTTCGAACTATTTGATCCAAAATATATAGCTACTTGTACAAGCGCTAACTGTTCAAAAATTCATAAAGTATAATGATAAAATATTAATTATTTTTACAATTTAATTTGTTTATTCATTTTACCATCAATGCATGTCAAGTAATTTGACTAGTAAAATATTTACAGTTTACTTTAATACAAGCAAAATAAATTTACAAGACATTAAATCATTTATTTATTAAATACTCTCATGTGACCCTTGTAAAAGTTCGATTATGTTTAAAATTATATATTTTATATTATTATTAATATTTTGCTTAAACTCGTCGAATAATATTATAAAGATTTATAATAATATATTATTTAACATTTTTAACTTTAAAAGGACCTAACGAGTGAAATATATTTTCCGTTAACAGTGAACTTTTAATTGTCTTTGGTTATTTTTTTTATCTTTGGACATCCGCATAACTACAACTAAACAAGTAAACAACTATACAACTATACAACTATACAACTTTAAAACTAAACAAATATATCTACAACTATCAAAGCTGGTGGTTTTAGACCATTTTTATTTTATCTTCTGCGCTTTTTATTTAGCTATATTGAATTTTTAGATTTAAATCCTTTATAGTAAACTATCAGTTTTATTTTAGAAAATTCAATACGAAAAAAGTTAAATAATAAGTTAAATTTTTATTTGAAAAAATTAAAAATGTTCTATAATTTTTCTCTCCTGAATTTCGTGTAGAATACTCCAACGTCGGGTCCATGACATACTGCTGATTGAAAAACATTATTCTTAGTTAAAATGAATATATTATAAGGAATAAAAGTTTAACGAAGTTGAACAATAATTTTATAATAAGATACGAAACAAGATGTTAAGTGATATATTTTGATAAATTATATAATATAATCAAATGATATTTATATTCAGTCGCTTTAACGACGGTTGTAATTTTTTAGATACGTTTAGTTTATACGAAATCCGTAATACTGTATCATGCCGAAACAAAACTATATTATAATTGGGTTTAAAAAAATCAGATTGTTTTCGATCATCTATTAATATACAAATAACGTAACACACCGACTACTATGATTATTATTAAAAAATTAATTTTATTTCGGTACACATTTAATAATATTTAATTATAATCGACACTCAAGTATTGTTTTTGATAAATGCGTTTAATTATACGTGGTCGAATTTTAATAGTTTTAAACGGTAAACAGGTCGAACGGTATTTCGAAAACGGCAATACACCTATATTATATATACACAGTTACACGTATACCTACATCAGCGACGCGCAGTTCGGATTTAGGAACTTTCAACTATTCTCAAAGTGTTTTAGACTATACCGTTCGATAAAATATATAATAACTACGACCGTTAACAACAACAAACAATAATAAATTACAATCGTGTGTTATATTAATATTCGATACGGACATACCGACGATACACAGTGAGTATACCATGTACCAATAGTATACCTGACTTTTGCTGGAAAACTCTGTAGTAAAACAATTCCAATCTGTTCGGAATCCTAATATTGTTTTCATAAGTTTCGGTGACCTAAGTGACCTTGCAGGATTCGAGATTCATCATACATTTCAGGCTTAATGGAACAATTTTTTTTAGATTCTGTGCAAAGCGAAGAATGTATTGGTTTTATAGAGAATTTTTTTTTTAATGTCTAAAAATACTTTACTGGATAGAAATAATAGTTCGATCACCACGAATAGCTAGAATATACTTTGGTTAGAAAATTGCATCTACTTGATACTTATCATCATATTTTGATATTAGATTCTGAGCGAAGCGAAGAATGTATTGGTTTTACAAAAATGTTTTTTTTTTTTATGTATGAAGACACTTTTTTGGATAGAAATAATGGTCCGATTACCACAAGTAGGGTATGCTTTCGGTTGAAAATTGTGTCTAGTTGGTACTTTATTTAGTTCATTTTTCGAATTTCTCAGAAGTTTTTCCTTGGGAGGCGGTATTTTACAAACTCTAAAAAAATTGTGGCAAATCAGTAAAATTACGATTTATGTTATTTTAAATGTTTTAATTTCGTGATAACTAATTGAGTTTTTATCTTAGGGACTTGAAAATTTTTTTGAGTATTAACTTAGGTGAACTTCATTATAAGAAAAAATTTAGAAACAAATGGTTGATTTTTTGAATAAGTATAGAGTTTTGGCTCTTTTTATAAACATGTTTAATATTTCCTGCAATTTTTAGTTTGTTGGTTTAAATATTTTGTCGAAGCCTAGACATATACGACTTAATGTTTTTACAAAATATTTTAAAAATCGTGACTAACAATTTTTTTCATCGGCAAAATTACGGTTTCATTATTTTATTTCTTGATAACTAAATAAGTTTAGATCGTAGGAAATTGAAATTTATTTTAAATATTTACATTCGTAATTTACATACGTGGTAAAATTTTGGAATGAATTATTGGTATAGCATATTGTAATATATTGAGTTTCTCTCAGAATCGTAATTTCTAATGCAATATCACTGTATTCAAATCTTAAGTATAATAAACCACTAATTTCTCCGAGGACCGAAGGGACGAAGGAGGAACGTTCACAATCGACATCCCTATTTATCTTTACTTTTTTTTTCTTTTAAGGACCTAATAATCCGATCTGTACTTATAAACTTATAACATTATAATAATATCAATAGTATCGTAATAATTGTAGCCATCGTCAGAAATAATGGAATAATAATATAGGATACGATCAGGTTTATAGGTACTAGTATACAATCATAGAGAAGTTATACAGCTAATTTGCTTTCCGCGTAACTATAATATATTATATATAGAATGATCAAAATTGTATGTTACAAAATTTGTGCGGATTAAATTTTTCTACATTTTTAATGCGTTTTAATTCATCACACAAACTGCAATAACACGTATCTAAATACTTTCATACATTTAATTTTTACTACCAAATTGTTTAGAATATTTTCTCTCATTTATCGTAAGATTTTTAGATTATATAACATTTTATTTCCTGCTTAAATTCGTTGGAAAGTGGTGGTAACATGTTATGCGTGTTAGCTGGACAAATATCAGATAAATGTATTAAATCATAATAAAATATACTTAGAGGTTTGTTTGAGTGTTATAGAAATAATTAAAATGACTAGTTATATTGATGTAAGTACTAAAAATTTAAGAAATTTAGGTATGCGAAGTGGCTGTTTACGTGCTTCCTGGTATTGTTATAACATAATATTCTGATAATTCTGTATAAGCATTAAATACTATACTGTACACGAACTCGGCAGCGAACTGGCATCGAATCATTTAAGATGTAATATACGATGACTTAAGCACATAACATATTAATACGGATAATTATTACATTATTTAGTGTATCTCAGCGTATATTGTGATTTAGAGTACGGTTAAACAGTAAACATCTCGAATTTAAATTAGGTTTGTCGCAATTCACGGGTACCGAACAGCAAACGATTCGGAATGTTTCAATTATATATATTATTATTACTTTAAGTGTGTATTAAATCGGTATAATATTATAATCCTATATGCGTTGGATTTGAACGCAATTGTTTCGAATCAAAGAATAAAAGCTATAATAATAAGTTTAAAAATAAATTTGTAATTATTATAGACTTTAATCGTAGTCAATAATATAATCTATATTATTGGAAAAAAAATAATGTGGTTAATGATATTATAACATTATGCATGCCGAAATGATCAAGAAATGTAATTCATTCAGAAAATATGCAATTCAACACCTTCGTGTTCTCATATTATAAAACAAAAATAAAAATATTAATAATAATTCAAAATTAAATATTTATGATATTTATTATACTAAAGTGTGTGCAAAATAACAATTTTATATAGTTTATAACTCTATACATTATTATAATTATTAATTATTTTTATATTAATTATATGCGAATTAAGTTTAACAGTTCAAATATATGATTTGATAATATTGAAAATTTAACGAATTACTAATAAGCAATACTCGTATAATGAGCATTGATGAACAATAAAAAAATATATTTCTAACTTAATAAGAATTTATTTTTGAAAGAAACGATAAAACATTTGGAAAAAAACCCGTAATAACACAAACAGAACACGACCTCATAATACCCAAATTGGTTTAGCTGAGTTAGTACCATATTATATTTCTTTATTATCACTTGTGACAAGAATAGAATAGAAGAATGTCACTTGTCACTTATAACAAGAATATAATATTATACGCATATATTTATCGATATATTGTCATATTATAAAAGTATCACTTATAAACGCTACCTCTCTATAGTCTAGGCTCTATAGATAAATATTTTATTAAATATTTGCCACATGTATGTGTATCAGAATATGAAAATATTTACGGTTCGTTGTATTAATAATATTATTGTCCTTAATATACTTTTTAATGATATGGAAATATATATTATATATCCATTAGTCCTTTTCAAATTCTTATTTTTATATTTTTATTGAAAATAAAATAGAATATGTAGGTATAAATTATACATTTTATAAATATAATAAATTATATAAATATTTTTGTACTATCATAATTTTTCAGAAAAAATTCTGTTTTTACATACATTTTAATGTACCAAGTTAGATTTTTTCTGAACATATGAAACCGATTTTCATGCCTGTTAATAATTGATTTTCTATACGTTTTTATTAACAATCAATTAATCGAAGCAATAATATTGTGAAAATAAATACCGATATTTATATTTATATAAAATTATGTTCATAATTATTTATAATTGATATTTTATATCAATATATGAAACCGATAAGTTTCAAGGCATAAACGAGTTGAAAAGTTAAATTAATTTTAATTAAGTTACATACCTAGGTATATTTGTTAATGTTTAAAAATGTAAATTATCGATTAAAATGTTGTTCATAATACCAAGTTATTTTCAGTTAATTATTATTTTTACAGTATAAACTATTTTCGACGGTTTATAATTATTTTTATAAACAATTATAGTAATATTAAATATAATATGATAAAATATTTTTTAATCATTTAACATGCTAAAACAGTATTATACTTAACTATTTTAATAATTTTAAATTAATCAACATTATTATTACCTATAATAATATAATAGTTATAATAGTAATAATAATGTAGGTATTTAAAAAAATATGACAATAATTGATAAGAAGATACAAGAAAATGTATATTTCTTTAAATTAATATGTACAATATATAAGTTTTTATAAATTTATATAATTAACTTTTTTTTATAAACTGTTCAACTAAGTTAAGTTACTCGTTAATATTTATTTGGCTTTTAATTTATCTTGGACATTTCTATAATACATTTAATTTTATTTAATTAGAATTTTTTTATGATTATCTTTCATAATTATATAGGTAATAATTTGTATTTATTAAAACCGTTACATTACCTCTAGTTATATAAAAACTACGTAAATCAAATAATTTTGTATTTTTAACAGAAATTTAATCTAAATTATATATATAATTGTATTATATAACGTTTATAGTTTTTACAATTTAAACTCTGGATAAATCTATATGGGTACTAATGTCGTGAGGTACTTTAAGTTGAAATGATTTATTTAGCCTGACCAAATACGAAATGGAACAATCGTAGTAAAAATGTCACGATTTTTGATGAAAAATTACAACAGCGTTCTTCCTTCTTTCGAGACGAAAACAAAATTGTAATACATAATAATAGTGTAATACTAACATTATTCCAGTCGATTGATCACATACGTTTTATTGTGTAGATTCGAATTTCCGTTCGATCGGTTTTAAATGGGTTATATTTTATATTACTCATCGTATATACGTGGAGATTATATATTACACTACTATGCGTTCATCCGCACAATCTATATAAATATATAATGTCTTTGTTTAGAATTTATACGTTCGCGGTATTGTTCAAAACGAATAATAGGTGAAAATGAAGGATGATTGGAGGGGGATAATCCTCCCTCAAAATTGTTTGATTTTTATACAATATATACGAAATAATGTTATATTGATACAACAATATTGATTTTAAAAATGGTATCCCCCCTGAAATTTTAATAGATTTTCGCCTATGAGACGAAAAGTCAAACCTTAATATAAAATATAAATGTATATACCTATATTATATTATAATAATATCTTTTTTACTTTTTAAGTCAACGCGCTTATTTTTGTATATAAATATTATAAAATGTTTGTCACTAAAAAAAGGCCGTATAATGAATCTAATAATTCGTAAAAAGATCTTGTCTAAAGACGAGAGAGTTTTTTTTTTATTTTTGTAAATAAACTAATTAGCAAAATTGTAAATTTTATAAAGCACAAACAAATTATTTAGATATAGTCTTAACTCGTTATAATATATACAAGTGCACTATAGTGGCGTAGTTAAGGAGTTGGATTAGGGACCCCCCAGAGTCTTATATTTAACAATATTCCCAGTTAACACTGCACTTGAAGATAGTGAAGATAGATGGTGAACATTTAGTATATGTGTAAAAAAATGTCTATCCGCCCCAATTCCTAATTACGCCACTCACTATGATACAATATACAGAATGGTCAGAAGATTTGAGTTTGTTCATTTATTTAGTTAGAAAAAATTGTGATATAGTATTTTTTATACACGGAAATATTTAGATCACCCTGTATAGATATTATATGAATTAACAAAAAAGCGTCTCTAGTTGTAGTTTTATTAATGTCACCGCGTGTACGATGCTATATTATACTGTAAAGTTTTTAGATTTATTATTATGTCGTGCAAACTGCGTGTTATATAGCGACATTATGGCATTGAGCCGTTCATACTTAGGTAGGCACGCTGCCCCATTAAAACCGGTGCGACTAACGATATTTTCTTTAAACGGCCAAATAAAGTACGACGAACTTTATAAACAATGGAAATAGACCGTTTAATTTTCAACCGTTTGAGAGCTATATAATTATAGTGGGAAAAAAAATAGAGGTATTGTTCACACGGATACCAGTATTTTCAACATTAAATTTGCGATTCGATTATCGCTATTAGGACGTAAGTACCCACCTAATATAAAGACATTAAAATAGATTTTATGACAACATATAATTCAGCGGTTAGACCTGATTCCTTACAAAATAAGCAATCTACGATTTGTTTTTCTTTTTATTAGCCGGGTATATTATTTTAAAAAAAAAATATTAAAAACCATAAAAAATATATTAAGTATATTATGATATATTATGACACAATTATTTAACGTTCAAATGTGTAAATATAATTTAATTGTATTCTGATAAAAACTAATCGAATACAATCTAACTATTTTTTTTTTAATTTACAGTGTTGATAATTTAATATTATTCAGCCATAGGTGTAACAGAGCCTTGATGATGCTATTTTCCTAATTAAAATGTCTGATTGTGCATCTTGCGTTATAGAAATATCTTGAATTTATTCGAATCATTGAAACATTTACATGTCACGTTTTTCCACCTTATCAAGATTAGTTGGCATGATATTGACGAATATAATGTCGACTTTTGTTAAACGGAAACAAAACTTATTTTCTACGAATATATATATCGTGTCGCAATCGTCATTTCAATCCTTTCAGTTATTTTCTAATGAAATCAAACAATCTAGTCCTCATAAAATATAATAATATGTTAATGTCCACGTATAATACGAAACACGCGAATATGGTTTATTTTAAATGTAACTGATATATTATATATTATAGTTTGATTAAAGAAATACGCTTAAAAAAAAAAAAAAAAATGCAACAAGGCATACATACAAAGTAAGTAAAAAAAACTTTTTGGTTTTGGTCTATGTAAAATAAAAACTATGAATGAAGATAATATTATGTAAATAAAATTCTACGTTATTACAAAATATGTAATCATTATTCATTAATACCATAAGGCCACAAAATTTAAAAATGTCAAATTACTCATGTCAATGTGAAATAAAACCGTTTCGAATAAAATCAAGACTACGATTATTATTTAAAATATTTGTTTTCTAGATACCATTATACTATATATAGTAAGATACTTCCGATTGATAGACACATGTTTTAAAACGATTTAGTGTCGATAAACTCATAAAACGTATAATTTAAAATACTAAACGATTGAATTGTGTTTAGTAAACGGTTTATGAAAATTAAAAGCACTATAATTCATTGAAAATGATAAAAATCATTATAGAATATCATACGAAAACAATTCAAGTTACGATCGTAGATAATAGAATATTATAAAAAAGTAATAGATATATGTCTAATGACGTAGGTACCAATAATATAATAATATTTTTACGTTTAAAACATTCTTTTGCCTATGCATTTGTTATCAGTCAGACATTTCTAAAAATTAAAAAATAAATATATTTGCTCTAGGTAGACACTTTTTATTCGTATAAATCATAATATAATAATTTAGTCTTATTTCATTGTAATATTAGAAGATTAGTTTGCGGTCATAACAGTTAGTACCCTTTACCCGAGAAGTAAAGTTCAAGTCATGACGAATGACAAATGATAACGGTGTTTGATATTCTTACTATTGGTTTTATAGTGATTTGAAATCAGCTCTATCATTTAAATTTAAACAATCTATATTTTATGAAACATTCGATGTTATCTCTGCAGTTGTTTCTTACTAATCTTAATATTTTTATTTTTACATGTTGAATCGAAGATTCGGATAATAACAAATAATATCATTATTTCACCTCAATCGATATCGTTTATTGAAAAAAGAAAAAAAAATTACATCTATCAATTAATTAATAAATACATGGTAAAATTTACAAATTACAAGAAATATGGAGTATAATGCCTTTAGGCACACTGTGTCTTCTCATGTATCAGTCTTCATTGTCAATCATGTATCTTTTTTAATAAAGGGATACTGCCAGCGACCATTGGTAATTGACAAAGGTAATTTTTATCATCTAATATCATCATTAGGGCTGGGTCTATTCCTAGTAATCATAAACTATGAAAAAACTAATGGTTATTGATTTATTAATAACTGTTATTATTATTTTTTTTTTTTTTAAATAGTTTGCTATGAAGAAAACCTAATGTCGATTTTTAATTAATACTTACTAAATTAATGGCTTACATAAAAAAATTAAATGACAGTGTTATTTAAATTAAAAATTAAAATAATTTCTTTTAATATTATTCATAGATTCTAGGTTTTTAGCTCATTTAATCATTTTTAAAAATATATTCTTCGATGCTTTTTATAATAATAATTGTATTATATTATACGAGTTGTAAAATTGCATGAATTGCGTATGTTCTGTAAAAACGATATAATAACCATCTTTACCAATTTTATTTTATTAAAAATCTCAAATGAGCATGAATACATCAGATACATTTAATTAATTTTTTTGACTACATTACATTATTATTTATATCGTCTTAATATATAATTTCTGTTCATAACGGGACAACATTTCTCATAATAGGTGTAGTATAATGATTATAATAATAATAATATCTCATAATATAATGATAAAGTTTATAAAACTTAATTTTGATCTGATTATGTAGAACATTATAATTTGATTGCAACATGAGTTTATTTTTTAATTTGTAAATTGTGAATTCTAAAATTTGTTTGTCTAATTTAATTGCAATTGTTTTTTTCCTTTCTGATGTCTAAATTTAATTGAATGAAAACAACAAATCATACGCTGATATAATCTTAAACAATATATGATATCTTTATAGTTAAATATTATTTTATTATATGGATAAAATTATATTTTCACTTTTATGTAATGCTTTGTCTTTGGGTATTATGATTGTATTTTTAACTGACGCTAAACAAAACATAATACGATAACATTTCTGATTTTAGTTAGGTCAAGATTATAAAATGGTAAATTATATAATAATATTATTATTCTGCAATTAAAAACGCATAATCCGATAAAAAACACAAATTATCAAATTCCCATAAGTAAATTAAAATCGACATTAAATGGTTTATGTTGGTTTTATTTTGTTTGTGGAAACTGTTTTATTTTTTTAGTTTATGACATATAATTTTATGGTTTTATGCACGATATTATATGTACATACACACGCGAAATGTATTTTAAGTACTTATACGTATAACAGTAATGAACAATGGGACTAAATATAGTTACTACTTATTATTATTATTATTATTTTTTTTTTTTTTTGTGATTGTAAATCGTAGAAAATTAATTTGATACTTAATGTTTAAATAAAATATACTTATTAAACATTTTAGTAAAAAACAGTTTTCAATATTTTTATCATTACTATGTTTAGGGGTTTTACAGTGTATATTATTTTTAAACATTTTTAAGATTTTTTTTTGTATAAATAATTATACGTGTTTATTCATATTTCGCTTATTTTGATATTTTATAATTAAACGTATATAACAATAATAAAATTCTTTTCGATAAAATTAACTAAAAAAAGGTCGACTCGAAGGTAGAAATGTTTGTTAGTTAAAAATTAATGTTTTCTGTTTATATTTAGTATAATGATCTAGTTATATTCGTATTTGGTTGTTTTATTTAAAACATGAAACTAGTCAAAATCACTGGCTTCGAATTTTTTAAATTATAAGGTGCCATATCTATAATTAAAAATTGTTTAGAAAAAACATTTTTAAACCATATTTTCAATATTATTTTTTAACAATCTAATTTATTTATAATCCTACTTTATTTCCTTTAGTGATTGACATAAAAAACATTAGTCTTCAAATAAACATCTTAAAAATTCTAAGAAATGTCTTGGTTAAAACATAGTAAAATAATAATTTAAATAATTTAAAACTCGTAAATCAAACAGAAACTTTAGTCTTAACCTTCAGTTAGAGATAGATCAGCGTTATTATAGTAATTTGCGTTAAACGTATGTGCTAAGAAAAATTGTTAAAGTAATTTGTTGGATAGTAATGAATGAGAAAAGGGTAAAGGGGCAGAATAACGAATAGATATTATAAGAAACATATTCTTTAAACACCTATTAAATTCATTTAGATTATCTTTTTTAAGATAGATATTATGAGGAATGTTGAAATTGATTAGATAGTAGAGGAGAATTCGATTTGGGCAGAAAGAAGATATTATATGGAAATGTATGATAAAACTATAATGATTTTACTCATATTTTGAAAACAAATATACTTATTTTAACAATTACGTTAATTTTGGAATATATTTCTAATAACTATAAATTTACAAATAATAATTATGTACGTTTTTGGTAAAACATATTCTTCAAAATATTAAATTTGTTTATATTATCTTTTTTATATGATAATAATATGTTAAATTAATACTCATTGTGTTACAAATTCGAATGGTATTGTGTGATATCATCCATCTAAAGATATGTACTTAAAATGTATTGTTCTGTATTAAATAATAAAAATATATTATTGTAGCCTATAGGAAGTATAGATAAGCGAAATAATATTGTACACGTGCACTGAAATTGAAAATTGTACAGTAGCTTGTACGCACGTAGACGTTTTATTAAATTAGGTTTCATTCCAAAGCGCATCGATATAATAACATATAATATACTATATGCTGGCGTGTTCAATTTCATAAAAAACTTAAGCATCTTGTTCATTTAAATAAACGTAAATTTGACATTCCAAAGAAAAGGAACATTTTCCCCTGAGTTGAACGCAGGGTAAACATATCCCAAAAACACGTAATAAACGTGACACGAATAGTGAAACCGAACAATTATACCTACTAGGTATCCTGCAATAGATATCCGTGAAGTTTGCCGAAGTATGTCCGAAAGTACAACTTTGAATCCTGCTAATATTTTATAAGTTATTTGTAAGCCAATAAAAACTAATTTTATTACTATCAGCAGCGTTTCTCAATCTGTAGGTCGATTCAGTCAGAAATAAATGAAAAATAATAGTTATATTTGTTTCGATAATGGTTAATGATATAATGCCAATATTTTTTAACTGGTAAAACTAATAATTAGGCTCGAATGAGTTTTTATTATAAAAGTCATGATGTGACTGACATAATTTTTTAGAGGTCACAATACTAAAAAAGTTGAGAAAAACGATACTATTATCAGTTATATCAGTTATAACTGATTGATAAAATGTTCACACCAACGTTGGACAACTTAAACGCTAACGAATTCTATTTAAGACTACAAACACTTACAAAATAGTCTAGTAAATATTGGCAGGGTCAAATTTGTAAATTGTATGATAGTCTGGTCACTTTCACTGACTTGATGTACAACCATGTACGTACTTTTTAGCCACAGTCACTTTTATTGGTATTGAAAAATTTTAATTTGTAATGTTTTAATTTCATGAAATCTATACAGCAGTTTATAAATTTGATTACACTAAAACATAAACTAGAATTTATTCTATCGTTTTGCTAGAGAGTAAAATGTAAGAACCTAGTGTGGTATTGTTGTACCTCGTGAGATACAAGAATTAAAAAATAGATACCTAATGAAATAAAATAAAATATAATTTAAAGTTAAATATTTGTGTTAAAAAAATGAATAATAATCGAACAAAACTAACAAGATGGGACAATTATATTCTTTAAATTATATAATATTTTAATGTATACCTAGCGACGTACGACCTAAATAAAAATTACATACCATAATAAGGTTTTTATCGTTGTTATTGTATTTGTCATTTTTATTCACCGTGTCTTCAAATATAATAATATTTTTAACATAATGTTTATACTTATATATTAACAACAACAAAAAAAAAATAAAAACATAAACAAAAATGATATTTTTACGAGATAATTGACGTCTTCGCGTCTCGAAGAAAAACGACAAATTGGTTGTTCTGCCATTTCTAAATACTTGCGGACGTGATCACATTAAGGATAAAATAAAAGTTTTGAAATAAATACTATATAGTGTTACTACGATTGTACTACTCATTTCGAGTAAAACGACAAGTACAGTTTGAAAAACAATAATAATAAACATTGTTGTTTTTGTTCTGGTTTCCATTAAGTTATCTAAAACTTACGTATGCTTTACTAATATAATATACGAGATATCAACCTTGATTATAGAGATAATGTATAGAAATTAAATTTCCAATTAAAATGTATATTAACAATATAGTTTAAATAGTATTATATTAAAAAATAAAGGGAGAAATATCGTAAGCACATCGTTAATAAATATTATAGTGCAATATTATTGCACATTTTATTACACGTATACTATAAAATGTATTTGAAATAGTCAATTTGAGATAATAATCAAACGATAAATTATAAATAGAAAAAATTATTTATGGACATATCAATACTTCAAACTATTATTTTTAAATTAAAACTGACAGTTATTTATGGATTTCTTTATGTTATTAATACATTATGTATGAATAATCGACCATCAAATCTAAATATTTATACGTCAGAACATAACGTAGAAAATGTAAAAGATAATATAGAAAAAATAATCGTATTATTATAAATGTTATTGTAGATGTATGGATTAATGGGAAACAACATTTCTTATTTTTACAATTTTTTGACTTCAGTACTCGTTTACGTACACGTTTTAAATTGTCTAAATTCAAGTAAGTATATTTTATAATAATTGTTTTTTTTTATATCATTAAAAGTATAATCTGTGGTCAGTATTGATGAACTTTTATTTTTATCAAATGGAAAATAACTAAAAGTATAATTTTTTTGTATTTTCGTAATAAATATTATTCGTCTTAAATTATTTTTAAATTTAAATATAGTAATCTTTATTATTGTAATTAATATGATTTGCAAATGCAGAAACAGCTTAATGGTCAACAATATTCTCAGATCTCTTGATTCCACAAGACAAACCTATTGACTGACGTTCACTAAACAAATAGTACCGTTACGACTTGCTGGAGGCGTTGGGCATCGTGGGCGAGTAAAAATTAAATACGCATCCATAAAATGTTTATCGTACATTGAACACCAACACCAACTGTTCGTTTTGTAATCAAACGGATAGGTCATGTTCATAATGTATTTACAGGTGTCTGCTGGCAATGTTTAAGACGTGTTGGCCAGATTTTCGAGTAATTGACATCTGCGGTTAGCTTTTGCCAAAATAAAATCTCCCGCGAGCTTGTGTAAAGCACACGATATTGCGAGTAAACACAGAAAGAAATAACATATCATTTTCTAATAAATTCCGAGACAGCCGATCTTATGCAAATGGTCGTCTTAAGTTATATTTTATTATCTTATCGAAAATTTCTACGATCCTTATTCTGTTGTCCAATGATCAGTTTCGTACGATACGATGATTATAAAAAATTCGGAATTCCATTTAAGCATACTATTTTAAGCTCAATAGTTGAACGACAAAATTAAACGTTAATTGATATGATTTCAACATATTATGTACAAGATAATAATAAATTATTTTTAAACTTAAGTATATTAATCTTTATTCTTGTAACTTATACTCTGAGTATGATTAAAATATAAATTGTTTATACCTAATAATAAAAGGATAATAAACTAGCATTTTAGACAATCGAATATTATTATGTATACTCCAAGTAATAATATTGTTAGTTCGTAAACAACTCAAATAAGAACTAAGAAGTAGATATTAAGGTTAATAGATAAGGAATAATAGTGAGATAATTCAAAGACAACTTGTTAGATATTTATTGAGTTCTATTTATTGTCGTATCAAACTTAATACGGCCTAACCTAATATAATTTAAAACAATGTCGAAAAAAAAATGATTTGTTTGGAAAAAACGAGTTAGATATATTATAGTTATACTTAAATATGCCAAATAAATTATTATTTTTTCAAAATACGCATAGTCCGTAATAAAAATGAGGTGGTCGCTCTGTATATACGTAATATGTATGTAGAGAAAATTACCAAACAAAGTATATATATTTATATAAAAAACCCTAACCATCCCCCTACGTGCGAATAATTTACAGCTGTGTCGTCGTACGTAAATTATTTCGTTTCTACAGTCTTTTTTCCTGTTTGTTATCAACCCTGCCGGCGACTTTGAATTTTTAAAGAAACGCATGCGCACAATCGAGTGTTTTTTTTAACGCTTATTCGACCACCGAATAATTATATTTTAATTGGTTCGCATACAAACGGTAGATTCATATCGTGGTATAAATATATCGTACAATAATAAACACCGTAAGTACCCACACCCCCAACATTGTTTCTATAAAATTATATTTATATTATAATGTGTAGTTCCCGGAACTTGACGACCTAAGAATATTTAAAGAAAATATTAAAATGAATATTAAAAACACGAAATACTATTCTTCGAGTCATATTAGAATATGACGTGTTACGGTGGTTTAGTTAGGGGATGCTTTTTTATGTTTCCTTTGCTAATTAAAACACACGTATCTTTTTTATGCAATACTTTATTTACTTCTAAAAAACAAATTATGTTACAAAAGTTTTCGCACCGACGGACGAGGCTAAAATTAGCGGTCTCGCCGGTGCACGTAACCCAGAGTTCGCGGGCCTAAATAGGTCGCTCTAATTTACAAATCGGGTTTCACGGGTTTACAATATATATAATTACAAATTATACGATTACGCGTGGCAATCTCACGGATCCGAATCACTTAAGTAAGTATGGGCGGTCTCCGTGAGATTACTGAGGCAACGAGTCTAAATAGGTCGTTGGTTAGTCCTAAAAAGGACTGTTTTACGCAATGAGTTCACACCGGTGAAATGTCAAATGTTGATCGTCTTCGTTCTCGCGACTAATGGCTTCTTCCGTCGGTTCGATAGTCTTCCCGTTAGACAACTGTGCCGATATCCGTACTGATGGTGTTTGAGAAGGATCTGACGTCGTTCTGAAAAGAACGGTTTAAGGGCAAAGTGGAGTGTTCGTCTCCTAGGGATTGCGTTCTGAAAAGAACGGTTTTAGGGTAAGGTGGAGTGTTCGTCACCTAGGGATTGCGTTCTGAAAAGAACGGTTTTAGTGAAAGGCGGAATTGTTCGTCACCCAGGGAGAGCGTTCTGAAAAGAACGGTTTTAATATGGAGTGTAAGGTTCGTCTCGTCGGTGGTAATACGTCTTCCTCGGTAACAATTTCCTCCGTGAGTTGGTTAGAATTGTCAGCTGTACGTCGTTGTGGTGGTTCCGGTGTCTAGTTCAGGTTAATAGCAAAATCTTGGGTTTGATCGTGATGTTGACTGAACTGTGGTGATGACTGGAATGATTAATTTATTTAATCGCTGCCGTTTTATACGTTTTATCCTGTGTTATGCACGGCTGTGATTGGTCGTCCAATCACATGCCGATATCTAATCAACGACGCGCACGCTCCTACGTCTCATTACCGTACCGACTAGTAAAATCTATTTTTGTATCTATGAAAAGAGCTATGTTATTGTTCCGTTACAGACGGTATAATATTATTAGATTTTAAACATCGTCAACAAAATTTGAAAGAATTAACAATTACGAATAAAACGACTATAAACAATTTTATACGATTTTTTCACCATGAATAATATAAAAAAATATATATATTATAATATATATATTCACAGTATATAGCGTTTTTAAATTACGGAAATAATCTTTTAAGAGAATATTCTCAAATCTAGAGAATTTTCGATATGTTTGATTTGTTTCTAGAAAATTTTATGTTAATAGTCTTTAAAAAAATAACAATAAGTTAATCATTTATCATTTCATATACTAGCCTTAAAAATTGATCATTTCACTCAGAATTTCATAATATTTAAATTTAATCATGAGTTCATAATTTATAACCATAAATCATAATTTATCAAGTTCTGAATTAAAATTAATAATTTTTACAGCTTGACACTTAAGTGGTTTAGGTTTGGTGACCTTTGACATTTTATTTAAGTATAAAAGTAAAACTTAAACTACGAAAATTAAAATTAAAACCGGCAATATTTTAATGTAAAACAGAAATGATTATACAGATTATACTCATTCATTTTATCATTTTTATCATTATGAATGTACCATATGATTTAAAATAATTTTCTAAGTTCAAACAATGGTAATATTTTATTCTATAGTCATTAATTAATGTATTATAATTTATAAATAGATGCCATGGGATGTTTGAATGTAATCAACCGCCTATACCACCACTAGATAAATAAGACCACTGATAACAAAATGATTATATTATCACTATATATTATACTATACATTGACATAATAGAAAAAAAAATAAAAATGTTGAAATATTCTTGGGAATATTCTCGTCTCATAACACTAACGGTATATATATATATATCAATTTGTGTTAAAAAGTGCAAAAATAGTTTATTATATTTACTATTGTACTGTGTTGCATATAAGTTTAGGTTAGGTTATATAGGTTAAGCTAAGGTCTCGTACATACTTTCAAAATTGTTTAGATTATCTGGTTAGGCAACATTCCGCTTCGCTTATGTGCTTCTGGTAATTTAGTATAGAAATGCATTTGCATTTAGCCCTAAGTTTAGAAAACTTGTTACAGTCTCTAGGATAACCCATTTTTTCCATAAATAACGTAGACCTTTATTTTTATTTAAAATGAGATTTTTCAGTTCTTTAGACATCCATTTGGAAAAATCGATATCGCTAATGGCACGTAACGATATCATTAAGCAGAACGTCATTTAGGATTCTCATCAACATTGTGAAGAAAGGAGGTACTATGCCAATCGAATGAGTAAAGAAAATTAAAGATAGGTATGTAATTTGTAGATTTGAAATCGCGATAAGAAAATTTGTTCAAAAGTTCCAGAGTAATAGGAAGCTGTTGTTTTAGATCAAGCGGTGAGTAGTTGGCTATCACTAAAGCTATAGTTACTTGTGTAACAGAAAAGTTAGATTTGTATAAGAAAACAAGATTAATCAGGCTAACATTACTGTTCAAGACATTGTTATTTTGGAAAAAAGTTAAGAAGTGGTAATTAATAATTATGGCTTAATAATTGAATATAAAAGCTTTTAATTGAATACACCTAAGAAATGTATATAAAAGTTATTTCAAACTTTGAATAAATTGTTTTTACTTTCTGTTTGAAATAGATTGATAGAAGTCGAAAAAAATATAATATTTATTTGTAAAATAAATAATATTATTCTAACCAGTAGAAAATTCGGGTTTAAACGATAGAAAAGGGTGATAAAAATTGTTTTTAATTTCTTTTAAAATATAATTAGTAAAATTAAATATATACCTACCTAATGCATTTTTTCAGAATAAATAAACAAGTTTTTTGTTCGACAAATATTTACGTAAAATATATATGAATAAGTATTATATTTTTTTTAAATATTACTTTTAACTCGATTTATTAAAGTTATTTTTATTTGTTCAATTAATATATTAAACTATATAAAAGAATTGATCAGCATTAATAACATATATGCATCTCATAATTAAATATAAAATACAATAAAAAACAATAAAATATTTCGACATGTGATAAAAATATAACATTTTTTATTTGTGACATATAATAATGTAGCACGCCAGACATGTTTCTACTAAAACTGATGAAATGCAGACAATGTTAATATTACACGAGTTGTTTATGAAATATTATAATATCACTATTATTGCATGTGTGTTGTTTATCCGTCTGTCGTAGTCTTATTAAAATTAAAAAAAAAAAAAAACATGCTTTATAATAAAATATTCCATGAATTTTTGTGCTCCATGCATTATAATTTTATTATTATACAATCGATTATGAATGAAGGTAAATTTTAATTATAGTTTATGGCTACCTATTATTTAGTGTAAAATTTTTAAAAAAGTAATTTCTTTCAGGTAGATTTCCCTTAATTTCCAGAGCGTGAACTTTTTTAAATGTATTGTTTACTCAATAAAATTTGTTAATTTAATGACACTTGGAGTCCAGAACTCGATTTTAATATTTATACAAATATATTTCAATCTAAGGCTTGTTTTCGCTACATTATAATATAAATTGTGTGGTTTAAGCTATAATTATATCTATTTTGTAATTTATTATTTGTAAATAACATGTTAAATAATTTGTGCAAAAACTTGTAAAAGTTAAGGTTCAATACTTAAATATTTATTAAGGTATTAAGTTATTTTAATGATTAAAAGTATAACTAAATAAAAACAGTTAAAATCTTAGCAGAAATAGATAACTTTATAGAAATTTTTACGATCATCCCCAATCACTCCTAGTCTCGTACTATCATTTTAATCATGTACATGCAAATTGTAAAGTGCAAAACCACTAGTAAGCTATGTAAGTCAAAATGCAATAATAGTAATATGTTTAATAATAAATAATAATAAATTCTATAAATGTATAATATTTTTGATTTATATATTTCTATTATTATATAATAGTTTACTAATAAAATATTGTCAATTTTCCAAATTGCTCTAAGTACCGCGAGAATTTTCTATATTATCCATAACATGTATTATATTTGATTAGTGATATTAGTTTAATTACAATAATAAAATTTAAAAAATAATATTATTATTAACAAAAAATTAGCTTAATATATATTATGTTCATTTAAAAATGAGTGAAACAATTAAATAAAACTCTTTTTTTATACTATACAATAAAATAATCATAAGTGTCAGGAAAATATTTTTATTTTTGTAAACATATGTATATAGGTACAAATAGTTTAAATAGATAAACATACGATTTTTATGTATTTATAGGTATATTATTTTCGTTTCACATTTTTATTATTTTTCAGACAAATATAGTATAAAAGGTTCTATTCGTTTAACAATTCTATTTATTCGCTATTTTTTACTGGTTTCTTTGCCGTGCTGAGTCTTAATGCTTATTACAAAATGAAATTTTTATGCCTTTGCGGGTTTACAAGAAATAAATAAAAATTCCAAGAACGCAAAAGAATTTTTCTCTATGACTTTTAGTTTGAAACCTAGAATTTGTTTTGTTTTATCTTATTTAATTGAAATCTAAATGAATGAAAAAGCATTTTAAAATGACAATATACTGTTAAGATTTTATATTTTATATATTATTAAATTATATTAAATTTGAACCCTTAAAGAAATGTATTTTATATAATATTTAACGAAAGCATATTTTATAAAGTATATCGATTTTATTTATACAAAATAAAAATTTAGAATAATAAATGTTTATTCTATTTTTGGATGTTACCTATGTAATTCAATAAATTAGTTTATAAAGTATGATTTTTTAGCAACTGTTTTTAACAAAATTGTGTAGCAAATTTAAAAAATAAATAGATTAACTAACTTTCTAAACTTAAATAAATTTCACACAGATATGTAAGATGTAAACCTTACATACTATTATCATACAGTAAGAATATCGAATTTAAAATCGTATTTATACATATTAGTACCTAAATTAAAACGAAATTGAAATTCTAGATTTGATTTCAAATAGTATAAATAGAATATTATATTTAAAATAAAACTGCAAATCAATTAAGTAATAGAAATTTAAAAATATATATATTAATTAAAAAACAACAACAATAATTTCGTTTTACCACATTAATGGATACAACGTAAATAACATGTTTTTTATTTCTCGGTATATTCTTAACCGCATAAATAGTGCAAGTATTATATTAAAATCATAAAAAAAATGTTTGCTGTGTACTGAGTAAATTATAAATGTTTAAAGGCCCAAGAAAAAACAAACCTCTGTTTTTCATTGGCAATCATATTTTATCGGCCGCATTGGCACACAATATGAATATTTTCCGACATACTATATTATTATCAAACCATAAATCAATTTTAATACATATTATTTTTAGGTATATACTATATGTTATCAATTATTTTACTAATATATTATATTAGTAATATGTTAGTATATTGTTATCACTTTATCAGTCAAATCGCATAATGAAAATAAATTTAAAAATTTGACAAGTACTTTTTTTTTATTCAATTAAAAATTACAGTACATACTGCGCATAAACGTTTATTAATACTTTAAATTGCATCCATCTAGTTCTCCCCGGAGACCTCGTTCGTTGTCAAAAAATGTAGCGGTATAATATTATGTGTACCTACATACGAGTCGTAATAAATTATTAAAAAGAACGCCAGCATAAGGTTCCCATCATCGAATAAATCCCTCGCCTGTAATTATTTTAAAACACAAACAAGACATTTAATCTCGTGTTATTAATACAAATGATGGATATTTTCAAAAAACACAAACAAAAGCCGTTTTTGGGTTCAAAAATTATTTATATGTCAAGTATTGTAGTTTTCTCGTCACTTGGACCGTAGATAATGTAAATATATTTATATATGTATAAAATATTGACATCATGGAACGAAGTATAAATGTTTATGATATCCAATCATACCCTAGTGTTATAATACGAAGACATACGATAATTTTGTATTTCACGTTACGATTTTATTTTCTATCGCAACTATTAAATATTTATATATTATTTCGATAAAGCTACGATAGAAATAAAAAAACTGAGAAAAATCAATCGATTATTTACTTCATAAATTATTAAATATTTTATCTGTAAAAGAACTGTAGTTTTACTTTCTCGTTACTCTAATCGAAGAATAAATGGATTTGATCAAAGTCAAGTGCTACACATTAGTTTAGGTATATAGAAACGATTTCCTTGCAAATATTTCCACATTTAAAATATTAATATAATAATGTCCATTATAGTTTTATATCTGTAATTCAATTAATATTACATCGCGCGTGTACAGATGATAAAGTAAGTAACCAAAATTGTATTACCGACGCGTACAAATATACATAGTATAATATAGTATAGGTATAACACTATAAATACGGTATAATATTTTGTGGTGAAAACGATAAAATATAAATAATTAAGTTTATTTTTAGAAAATAAAAATGATAACATTAATATTACATATTATGAATGTATTTTAGAACTCTATGATTCAGTTAAATTAAATTTTTTTTCACTTCATGATTATATGAATTACACCCTATTCATAAATAAAAATTCGCGAGTACGAAATGTTTTTCCATATTACTAAACGTGTTTATGCATGTCATATTTTCGGTAAACGTACCCAATTTGATGGGATACCATTAAGAAGTCGAATAAAATTGAAAGTTCGTCTTAAACTTGGTTTATGATTTATGGTTATGACTGTTGGTCGTATGATAAGTTTCTCAATAATGTTTATTTTATTTACAAAACATAATATTTATTTAAAATATAATTTTTATTTTTTTTTTTCTTGTCTAATTACAATTTTATGTTTGGCCATAAAATTATTATAATTTGCATCCTTTTTTTCAACATTAAAATTCACATCAGTTACAAATAAAAAAATGAAAAAAATCCAATTTACATTTTTGTGTCCCATAAAAGTACACTAATTATTCTCAATTATATTATTAGGTTCCGGTGCTATCTATATTTGCTTAAAATTGTATCATATCAAATATTGAATTATGAATGAAAAAAATAATCCATGGAAATCAAATTAAATATTAAATAACATACTTTTTTTAGTTATTTCCATAAATCGAGTTTACATTAAATGTTTTTAATTTGTAATGAAAATCACTCTTACTTAATATTAATTATCCTCGTAGTAGTTATTCATTTTATTGCGTTTCGACTTTACAACTTGGTTCACACTTGTTTAATCAGTTAATAAATACACAAATAAAATAGAGTTTGGGAGGACGATTAAAAAACTAAATAAAATGCCAAATCTATATATTAGTATTATACTAAATTGTATAATTGTATATACTAAATGGCATACGTAGCTATATACTATAATATTTTAATAACTTCAGGAAAAATTAAGATTTTTAACCTAGTTTCTAAATAATTATTTAAACTAGAAAAATATATTATGATTTATATAAAACAAAAGCATATTAATGAATCATAAAAAATAGAAAAAAATATTTTTAATTGTATAAAAAATTAAAAATATTTTGATTACCAATTTAAAGAGTTAAATTAATTGAATATTTTGATGTGTCAAAATATGAATTTGGTCAAGATTGTGTGTAAAATATTTTTTTTTAAATAACTAAAAAAATAACTTTTATTTTCTAATATCATTTTTGTTATTTATTTGTTTTTATATAACTCAATGTTGATCATGGACAAATTCAGATGTTTAACCCAATAAAATAATATAGGGAATAAATGTTAATTTATAATTAAAACAAATCTTAGATATTACTATACTGATTCAAAATTTCATACATCAAAATTTAATTTAATTTAACTTTTTAAGTTGGTTACCTTTTAAAATCGATTAAATTTGTTTTATATAATAAGAAGTATATATTAACCCAAATAATTATTTATAAAATGCATCCATTAATGTAGACTTCATCGTTCACGGCGATATTACAATTAGTTAATAGATATTGTACATCAAAAGTTGTCTAAAATTATTTTAAAGTATATACTGCAGTAAAAATCTGCACATATTTTATCGACAGTTATAAAATCTTTTGTCTAATACAAAAATCCACACAATTTCGCAAGTGAAAAATTTGAGACAGGTGAGTTTATGATATAAAAAAGAATATTTGTAGTGTACAATAAATTTAAAAGTCCTCATAGAATTAAGTCTTCAAATACTGTACTTAAATATTATATATAGACGTTTTCTCGAGCACCAACAGATTCTAAAAGTGTGCATGCAAGGAGAGTTATGTAAACAATTTAAGAAAATATAAGGTAAATGTTGTTGAACACTTATTATTGTTTATTCGAGTACAATTTTATTCAGCATAATTAGTGTTTGTAAAACATTATATTAATGATTGTAAAATTTATTCAGAGTTAATTATTATAAACATTTATCGTTTTTGTTGCTTTATGTAGATATAGTTTTAAAGGAAGTCACTGCGTAGATCAACAAATTCCTTTAATCAAAATAAACCTCTGGATATAATTATTTCAGAATGACTTACTAAATAAAAATAAAATCATCTTCGATATTAAGAGTTACTTTCTAAACGAAATAACTAACAAACTGTCCGAGGACATAATATCGTTATCATTTATAAGAGTTAAAAAATTAATTTTCCAAATTAAACAATAATACATACATAACACGTTTAAATAAAGTATTTTAGACTTATTATCACTTTTCACAATTAACATTCGTATAAACTGCCATATCGTTATTAGAACTAAGTATTCCAACAACCATATTATATTATGGTATTTGGAATAAACTTATAATTCGATTTCGAAATTTGTCTCTATTATAATATTAACAAAATAAAATTATACAATGTTCGATTATTCCTTCGTGATGAAAATATTATTTTATATGATGAATTTATAAAACTTATAATTGCTTTTTTAATACAAAAATACTATATAAAAAATTATTATCGTAGATAATGCGATTTTACGTACTAAACTGTAAAATAAAACTTACTGTAAAAAAACTAAATATACACGTCCTAAAGTTTTAAAAGAAAATATTTTGCTCAACTTTAGCAAATGGACTGTTTTTTTTCTCTCGCTTCTTATTGAAGATAAAAAGCTATTGTATTCTGAACCACGTCAGTTACTTTTATGGTTTCAGATGCATATCAGCAGTATGTGCTGGTATAGGTATATGGGATTATTCGAAAATTATTATATTTTAGTAAAATACATGTTGGTTTGAAAATATAATATATTTTCCTTGTCGAAGCGATAGGACAATATATAACTCACATAAATAATAATAATTGTTATTCCGCGTATTTTAATGACACGGGTTTATACTTGGTTATAACTACCTAATTTTTCTCGATTCAAAAAATTAAATCGTTCTAAATATTTTATTTTACATTTTGACACTTTATTATAAATAATAAACAATACTTATTATATTATATAATATTATATACATGAAATAAACATATTTTTTTATATACAACCTTTTACGTTATCTTTTATGATAATAATAATAACCATATTTCGAGTAAAAAACGAGCGTCGTCTTAACGTTACCAAATTATACCTACTTTTTCGTCATTAGACGTTAAACCACCTACCACCTACCTATAACAATTTGTTTTCATGTTTTCAACGTTGTTAGTAATAAACGATATGAACACGAATATTTTATGTTAATTGATGCATAGAAAAAATGTTTATTATGAATGAAAAATGGTATGTAAAGTATCGTTATTTTATACTTAACGAAGAAAATAATTATTGTTCATAGTATATAAAATAATTATACATTAAATCACAAAAAAGTAATACAATTTAATAATATAGGTAGTTAATATTATTAAATAATTAGGTATCTTTAATTTATTACAAGTAAATTACAAAAAAACATTTTTGTAAAATTTAAAATCTTCGTAATAAGTACATACTACATAAGTATTGATAAAATTAAAGTTAAGTTATGACTTATTCAAATTAAATTAAAGATACAATTTAAGTCATAAAATATAAGTATAGGTTATTATTTTCATATAAATATATATGATTAAAATTTTTATATATACAGAGTGTCCCAGATTCATTTATTAATTGGAATATCTCCAATAATTAATTAATTATTATTTTTTTTTATTATTCGAGAAATGATATTCTGACATCATTATTTTTAATAATTTAATACATCAAATTTGTTTTATCAATATTACCATGAACGCTCTCAGTGCTTCCAAAAAGTTATCGTATATATATATATATACTTATATTTTTATTATTTATTAATTTTATAGCTACAAAAATATTATAATAATATTATTATTGTAAATCACACTATCACAATATCACACAACTACGCTATAATAATGACGTCAGAAATATGATTTTTCCAATATAATTTTAAAAAATTCATGAAAATCGAAATCTTGATTAAATTAAGTGATCGACACGTCAAAGTTCTCATATTTTTTACTCTTTAAAATGGATATCTAAAATGGATATCTTTAAATTTTACATTACTTAAAAATAAAGATTTTTTTTTTTTATGAAACGCATTTTTTTTAACAAACAATAAAGGTAATATTACCTTGCCTAAATAATAATGTGAAAAAACTACATTCAAAATTTTTAATTTTTTGTGAAGTTATTCTAATTAGTAAATAGATCTGGGACATCTTGTATATATATTATTATTATTAATATTATTTATAACAAATTTAATTTGTATAATCATATTTTTTGATATTATAATTAAAATAATATACAAATCACTTGTAATCAAATTTTGTATTCTTTTGTTAAGATTTATTATATCCGTTATTTATATTCTGTCAATATTAGACAGACATTAAATGTATAAAATATTATTTATGTTAGATATATAGAACGTTTATATTATATATTTTCTGCTCATAACATACATAAATATATTGTAATATTATCGCGTAAATAACAATGTCATCTCTACGTCAGAATGTATGTCTTCAACTGTTATTTTATCTTTATAATTGTTTTTGACATTGACGGTAATTATCGCAATATTCGTGTTTATTAACTTTTACGTTCCAACTTTATTTAGAAAAATATAATGTAAAACTGATAAAACAGGATAAAAAAGGACGTTAACGACCCACCTTTAAAAACGTGTTTTATATATGTCGTCGTTATATAGCTGACAAGTAACTATATCATTCGATCTAGGAATTATGAAAAAAAAAATTGATTTATTCATCTAAACGTAAACGAATTTAACACATTTATTAAAAAAATTACAATTTAAGAATTGTATTTCATAAATGTCAATAAAAAATTACGCTTTAATTCATCTTTCATTTAATATTCTGTAGATTACTCTAAAAATAATATTATTTGTTAGATTATACTGTCTCACTAATTGAATTGACTAAATACAACAAGATATCAGCAAACTATATGAAAATATGCTTGATAAACTTTAAAAATTCGTAAAAAATAGAATATTAAGTTTCATAAGGAATATTTTTCTAAAATTAAAATCTACAAAAACGGCAATAACTTGCCGTAGATAGGCTGTAAAAATTCGAACAATTAAATTTTAGGGCCGAGAGAATGGTAAACAATTAAATACGAAATTATGGCATTCGTCAGATCATAATGTTATATCATATTATATCGTTTTTCATGCCAGAAACAATATGGAACAAGACAATATTATTTTACGTCACAAAACTATACATTCTGCCGTTTAGTCGTGTCTAATACAAGTATCATATAATACGCATTATCATAATATTTAATTTAATATACCGCGGTCATAAGAATGTAACCGGGGACGAAAACGGTTATAGAATGTAGAATAATGTTACGGCGTTGGATCCTGCAGGCTGCAGCAGCGGACGCCTGATGCGAAAACACCTTAATCACCATAATTTGTTAATAAAAGGATAGCGACTATATATACAGTGAAACCCAGTGTCGGGGCAAAGGAAACGCGGGTCACCGAAGGATTTTCCTGCTCCCCATTCCTGACATTCCGCCCCCCCCCTCATCGCCGTCACACTACTGACGTGCATTATTATAATATTATATACGTACACACGATCTTATGAAGGTACCTACCGTATAATATTGCCAAGTCTACATTAACCTAACACTGGTAATTAAAACGTTTGGGCCTCGGCGCACAACGGGGTTGGGTATGTAATAGTAACATTTAGACATTAAAGCTGGTATATGATATAATAGTAATGTATAACAGTGGTAACCCGGTAATACGATTCCTAAATATAGTACCCACACACACACAGGATTTTGCGAGTATTATTATAACTACAAGTGTATTATGATAAAAGCAGATAATAATATAAAATTTAATTGAATTTGTTTTGAGAATCGAGTAGCGATGGAGTGATTAACATATTATTATGTATTTTGGTACCTGAATAAAACGTATTAACGGGCATATTTATCACACAATTAACACAGTTATCAAATACAATTTTAATGAATTTTACCTGCGAAAAGCACCAAATGACACATAACGCAACACCATATCATCAACGACAAATCCATAGTTCAATACTGGTCCGCCTTTCACCTGAAACACACGTTTATAAACGAATTTAATATTAACAAACTTCTCACTGTTATATATATATGTTATGTGTATAATATGTGAGAATAATAAATATTATAGTTCGGCTTTTCATTTTCACTATTCATGTCTACCTTAACGATCTATCCCGTCAGTTGTACTGACAAACTTGTAGATACCTTATACTGATGTATTTCATCAGTAACTGTAAACGTAGAAATTAACTACTATAATATGTATGATATTGATAGGTTAGATTAGAACAATTAACCTATAAATTTATTCATTATTGACATTATTTGTCTTTTTTTTTTTTTTTATCGCCACAAAAAATCAATTATAGCTCATTTTCAATAAACATCGAAATTCGAAATGGAAATTATATATAGGTATATATAATAATTTTTATCCACGTGCAAACTAATGTCTTATTTTCTAAATATTCAACGAAATCTTTTTTTTTTTTTTATACGTGTTAGTTTTTAAAATACGAAATTAATATTTTTTTCTAAGTTTATTTTCAATTTTATAAGAAAGAATATTACATCGTAATTGATACTACAAAAGTACAAATTCAATGATTTATTAACATTGTGGATAAAATTAATATAAATTACATTTATCATAGTAAAAATAATAATACGGGCGAAAATAATAGATGAAAATAACGGATCGTCATAACAAAATCGAATCCAATTATCGATAAATGAAATCATCTGAACATAATCGATATAATCCGTTATACCCTACTTCATACGTCAATAATTATAAATGTTCATTATCCAGGAAATATCTATCGGATTACAAAAACCAGAACTTACAAGTTTCAATAAAACTCATATAATATGTTTTTAATATTATTTTATAAAATTAAAAGTTAATACTTGAACCGTGGTATTAAAGTGTTATTATTAGTGGCATGTACAACTGAATATTTTATATTAAACATAATATTTCAGTATAAATATATTGAAACTATAAAAAAAAATCTTAAATCATTTAGATAATTTGATGCCAATATGTTAGAGCCTTGGTTATCATTACGCATGTGCATAATGATAATAAATTAATATTACGTTTACGCTGTTATATTTTTATAATGTTTTGTATTATTATACGCATTTATATGTAACGTATTTAAGCATAATTTCAAATAATCAAAATTACGCACATGCGCTCTAAACACGTTAAATTCAAAAATCACCATTCGATACGATAAAGATTCTAGAAAATGACTTATATTTTTATAGATAATCTATTGATCGCGATAGTAAAAAAAAATCACTCCGATTCACAAAATGCTCATAATATTTTATTAAAATATTTATATTATGTATAGCATATCGTTTGTTCAACGTGATCTTATCACCCGTATATACATATAGTTTGTTTGCCAACTAAATCGAAAATTATTAAGGTGTTCATTTACATATTTCATTTCGCGCGAATTCGTTTTGTCAAAAAATGCGTATCTGAATAACATTTTTACGTTTGTTTAATATTTATATTCCACAGCGTGTTGAATTATTTCTTATAACTTTCATCTCCCACAAATTTTCGTATTGTGTTTGATCGGATTGCTTTTACTGCAATGCCTATGTTATTGTCTTTGTTAATTAAATTATAATAATATATACACAAAATTATGTTTTGCGCGGTTTAAATCTGTTTATTTTTTCTAACTAGATGAAAAATAGTCGATTTCAATTTTATAATCGAACAACTATTAATAATAATAATAATATATCCATTATTCCGTTCCAACGCCGAATAATATTAGTAATAATACTAAAGATTCTGTAATAATAACTAATAATCTGACTCTCGTCATATAGATTGTTCGGTTTTTTACAATAATATAGTAGTAATTTGTTTTGATTTTCCTAACGTTATCGAGTAATAATAATGTGATATTCATATTTTATTAACCTTACTATACTAAGTTACGTGTCTTAACCAAACTGTGGTCACGTCTAAATGTGGTACAGATTTATAAAATTAAATATAAAAATAATGCAGAATACTATCGCGACATTTTTTAAATTACGTTATCCATAAATTATTAACATCACAGATGGTGTTAAATAAACTCTTTAAAGACTGTATGCACAAATTAAATGTCTAAATTATATGTTAAACAAAATACATATTTGTTAACGAAATAATATACAACTACTTTTTTTATTATCATTAATATTTGCTTAATAATTTATGACATAATTTTAATATACATTACAAAATATTAAATTAAATTATTATAATACGTTTTTTACGATATAGTTTTCTTGAAAACTGGTGGTGACATATAATTCTTATAATATATATATAATTAAAAAATATATATACGATTATAACGAAAACCGCCATAGTGAACCTTCATTATGCAGTAGGTTCACTATCATCATGTACCGAGACGTCAGATGAAGACAAAACACTAAGAATTTTTATAGTAATAAAAGCGAAATAATATAGAAATAATGGAAATAGTATTAAGTGAATAAAACTACAACAAAAAAATCATCTGCTCTTATTTTTATTTTTACTAAACAAAAAATGGTAAATATATATATTTAAAAAAATGAAATGCATTAAATACATTTACATTTAATAACAACTATCATAACATTTTCGTCAAAATCAACACGATTTAGTATACAGAATAATTAGAATAAAATATAATAACATAATTTTTCATTTAAAATATATACCTGTATGATTTAACCATCGCTTTTTCAGCACAAATTCTGATTAAATTCTGATTTGACAATATTACTCGAATATGAAAGTTCCATTTTTATTGTCATACTTAAACAAATAAATTAACATTTTTTTATTTAAATACCTAATAGTTACAAACATGAAACAATTTTTGTAATAATATCATTGTGGTGTGAAAATTAACAACAACAAAAGAGTAATTATGGTCTTTATTGTTTATAATCGATTGGAATGCAACCATTATTGTGAAAACGAAATTAATTTTTAAAACAAATCGCGTAATTTTTATTGTCACCACGATGCATGAATGACACGCCTATAAAAATACAGTTATCGTTTACTGCTATAAATAATTATGATTTTCGTTCATACTTTTTTATTTGTTTTACAGTTTTTTTTTATGGCGAGAAGAAACTAAAACAGCGAATAAAATTGCATATGCGTATAGGACTATAGGTAAAAATCGTTGGTTGAGTATAAAAAACATATGCTGATATAATAAAAAAACGGACGGGACATTATGGACATTATATGCTAATTTGAGGAAATGTTTTCTCTTACAGGGCACGATATTTTTCATTAAACCATGAATAGTGTATAAGTATGATTGATTTAGTTACAAATCAAATCTTCAAATCTATTATTTCTTAATCTAATAATTATTATAGTACTCGTATATTTAAGACTAGATCTCTATTTTTTTTTTTAAATCGTTAAATTAAGTTATTATAGAAATAATTAAGCTAAATTAAAAATTACTTTTGATTACATTTTTAATTAAATATAAAAATATTTTATATTCTGTAGAAATATATTATTTTACTTAATAAAAAAATAATTAACTGAAAAATAACATTGTATTTTTGAATAAATTTAACTCATTAATTAATATAGAATACTTTAAAAACAGTAATTAAATATATAAGTAAATCGAAATTCACCAACCATTTCAACTTGTTAATATTCAATCTTGATTATGTAATTATAATAATTATATGTATTTATTAAATGAATACTAATTTTTAAATACCTTAAATCATTTTTTGACGATTTCAACATTTCGCTCATTTTATGTCGAAATCAAGAGTTATTCAAAAACAATTATCAGTATACTATCGCGGATTAAAATCCCAAATAGTTTTTGACTTTCGAAACAGACGGTAAAGACTACTTATTTTTGTTAATCTAAAAATATGATTTAATCCGTACGACGTTCCGCGGTGACATCGTATTATTTATATCGACGTATGTCGTAAAAAAGTCCGAGTAGGCACCACACTCAATATTAAAGCGATCTTATACGAAATATAAGACGGGCAAAGTGTCAATCGTAGTGAGATATAAATAAAATAAAATAAAATAAAAAAAATCTGCCGAATACGAGTGAAGTTTTTCATGAGAATTCATGTATATTTCACGAGCAGTGTCGTATAAACCCACTTGAATTTTTCACTTCAAAATGCTAATTTATTCTCAGGTATATATAGGTACATTTTATTCGTACACCGGTCGGATGTATGTCCTGCACAAAGCCAAACCAACCCATTTTAATCATTTGTTATGCATTCCAGTTTCACTGCGATGACGTTCGTATCACGTTGTCGATACATACGGAAATTCACCGTTATAAGTATATATAACGTGATATAATATAATATATTAAGTATATGTTTATAAGATAACGTGGTCGTGGTATATATAAGTGTGGGCAATGTCGAACTGTGTAATGTTTTTTTAATCCAAATTTTAAATTGTACTGTATTCTACCAAACATCATGATAAAATTAATAGATATTGAATGAATAAAATCATATTTAACCTGAAAACAATTACGTACAAGAACATAGTCCGGTAAAGACAAAATAGTTCTAAATAATATTTGATACATATATGTATAATATTGAATATTATAACCTTATGATAGTAAACAATTATTTAGATAAAATAACTCATATAACTATATTTTTTACCTGAATAAGACGAAAAAATCCATTCATTTGTTTAATTAAATAATGCACAACACTGCTTATATAAGTTATAACATTGTGTCAAAGTGAATAACAATTGTTTTTGAGTCGTTAACGATACCTGATAAAAGAAGACTCATAAAATAATATAGTTCAAGTAATCGATAAATAAAAAGTAAGAAAAGTTTATCTAAATTAAAAGTGTTGATTTCTTATTTTCCGACGAAAGACAAGTTAGCTGTGAAGAAAATACAGTTAAGAAGAATAATGTATATTTCAAAAGCAAAAATAATGGAATAACATCATTGTAATTTACGTGTAAATTTTATTTTTTAACCAGTTTAATTTATTTATGAAATTTTATTCACTTTTTAATTTTAATACGTTTTTAACCTAAAACTATCAATGAAAAATATTTATGTAAATTATTTATGTTATAATTTTATAATATTTATAAAAATGTCTAAATGTTAACGTTGTGACACTGGCACTTTGCACTTTAAGTTAAAAAGGGAAAACCTTAAGTCATTATAAGTGAACTTTGAGTTTCCTAAAATTTAAAAAAGTACGATTCATTTTTAAAAAAAATCAGATATCTGCGATTCACTCTAAATCACAATGCACGTTTTACATACGTTTAATTAAGTTATTTCGATTGTGAGATAAGTATAATTATTAGTTATTACCATGTTATAATATAATATATTGTTGTGTAATATGTTAAAATATTTATAAATTAATAAATTAAATTATTTTGATATATTTTTTTTATTTATTTATAAAATATACAATCTGTAACGTTATTTTACAATAAGCATATATGCATATATATTATATATATATATATATATATATATATATATATATATATATTGTTTTAATAATAGTTATTATAGTGAATTTTAGTGAAATTTTGTTATTTAAAGAAAAAATTTTACATAATTATGTTGAGTCGAATGATGATGAATGGAAAAGTAGGACATTTTGAAGGAGTCTTGGTTTGATTTTTATTCTTTTGCTGAATTTTTAGTATGAGAAGATAACATTTAGTTTTATTTTTTATTTCACAAAAGTAGGTAATATTTTTTAAAAAAATTACGGGAATCTGTAGTGACACATAGTTCAAAACACACAGTTTAAAACATCTGAACTAACTAATTCATGATAAATTATTTAATTTATTCAAAATTTAAAGTACCTATATATAGTACCTATCTAATTCGAATTATTGAAGTTGTGGTATGATTGTTTGTTGTTACCATTATTAGGCTATATAAAATTATCTAATATCAAATATGAATACATAATAGATCAATCATAACTAATAAGTAGGTATTAGAAATATAAATCAAATACCATTTTACGTTATGAAATATGTTATCGCGAACAGGCAATAAAATTGGTATAAAACAGGTATAAAATTGTATAATTAATAGATTGAATAAGAAAATCGCGATATTAAATAAAATAGGTTTAACAATATGAGCTGTGCGATAGAATAAGGTAATGGTCATACGAACCAAATGTAGTAACCAATATCGCGGCGATGTCTGCGATAGTATAACCACGAACGGTACTGTTTTTGATGAATATTAGGGTGTCTCGGTCAGGACTAAATATACATAAATATTACCCTCACCTGTTGTTGTAGCCTTTAGTTGTGCGTATTGATTTTGGCGTGAGTGTATAATATATTATAATATTATAAAAATGCTGTTGAACACATCAACGTTACGCGAAATTCACGCACCAAAAGCGATAAGTTTAATGAGTTAAAACTTCACTAAACAATTATTTTAAAATTTTGTAAAAATTAAATACTATTGTTACTGATTTTATCGTTTTAGTCGTTTAAAAAATAACCCAATCGTATAGTTAAATTGCATAGTGAACATAAGTAAAAACATTTTATTTTTAGGCGTTGTGACGATTATGGAAATAATAAAAGATATCAATTTGTATAAATTATGACGATTTTTAACAGATATTAAGAAATAAAAATAATTTTTTTTTCAAAATAATACACACAAAAATATTAATTGATTTGTATAATCCCTGTAATATATTGGTAAAATATATTAATCTTATTGTTACGAATTGTTAAATAACAAAATTTTAAATATTTCACACTCGTGGGTAATTTTTTTTTTTTTTTTTTTAGTATATCTTAAAAGATATTAAATTTTTTATTTTAAACTACACGGAATTAATAGTACCTAATAATTGGACGTCATTTCACTCCGACAGGATTCCGTCAACCATGCCGAAATAATTTTATACTACGCCTTGAAGTAATCCGAATTCGGCTCCAACCGGAGTGAATGCTCGTTCATTCGTTGAATCATAAAAAATAGTTTATTGAAAACTTTACGACATTTCTCGACACTAATTATTAAAGTAGTGGAATTAATCAACTAAATAAAATAAATAAATTAGCAGTTTTACATTCTTTTCTAACAATATTCTATGCTACTTTGCTAATAACAATCATCACATGTCAAGATGTTAAAGATGGATCTTGATTTACTATAGAATGTCATGACGTTTTAGATAAACAAATGAAACAATACTCTTACTGTACCTATATATAGACATGTATTATACTAATTACATAATATAATCAAAAAAAAAAAAATATATATATAAACATAAATTATTCCTTTATTCTTAATTTTATTCTTATTGATAAATTTCAAGCTCAAATAATAAATTGTGTTTTATTCCTTTCAAAAAATAATTATTATTTATTAAAGAAAATTTAAAATTTGTGATTAATGTCAAAAAAGAGAAAATAAAATAATTTTAAATTATTAGTATAAGTCTTAAGGTTAAGTTATTTAACATATTTTTTATTTATGGTTTAAAACACGATAAAAAAAACATCGTAAAAATCACAACCCATGTCGTCTTTAATAGTATTAGTAAATTTACCGAATAATATTAAACTCTTTCGTGGAATTGACAAAAATTGTCAATGTAAGTAATGTGTTCCATGCAAAGAGATTCATTTTTATTGAAATTGTTTGCACAGTCCTCTTTTTATATAACGTGCATAAATATTTATAAATCGTAAGATAAAAAAAAAAACATGCACAATATTTAAACGATATATTATCATGCGACTAGGATAAAAACAAATATTTGGTTTTGACATTAGAAGTACAAAATATTTTCAATAACAAAGCAACGCAGAAACATTTTGAAACTTATAATAATAATATATTCATATCGATTATAATTATTTAACTCTGCTGTTACTAATGATCAAACATTAAATAAAAATACAATATAATTAAGAATCCAGATCGCGTAAACTAAACTTAATATTATTATCATTACTAGGAAAACATTTTTAAACCGATTAAAATCAAAACGGTCAAAGTCGTTTGTAATATTCATTCAAATTAAATTGACATTATATTCTTTTAATTTTTTTTTTCATATTTCTTGTTTATGTTAAGAAAAATTAAATACGAGCACCTACATTAGTATTTAAATTCTCATATTTTATTTTCAGAACAATAATAATTTAAATATTAGATTGACGACAAAAATGTTTTCATCTCGACGGATTTAAATAATATCGTCGAAATTAAATTATGCAAACATTGTTACTGAAAATTATTACACACAAAGACAAAAAAAAAAAATATGCACTGGTTTATTTGTTTTACCTTTACATTCAAACGTTCGAATTATTTTTAAGTATCATTTTAATCAACAAAATTATACGATTTCAATAATTGATTGTACCGCTTTACTATGTACAAGTTCATATGACGAAAACTAAAAATATACCTACACATTAATATTTTTTTTGTACTGCATAGGCTATAATCGCAGACTATTTAATATTTGATAATATGCTAAAATAATATAATTAAATAAAAGTAATTTAATTATAATTTCAAACATATATATCGTCGAAAATAACATTTTGCTAATAATTTTTTATCATATTAAATCAAATCGAAATGTTGGTTTAGTTTTTCAATTTATATCGCTGTGGTGAGATGAATTAGGAAGTCAAATTATGTTAGTGGTCTGCTTATCTATGTTGAGGTTCTTTAAATTATTATTTTCTAATTTTACTAAAAGCTATTTTCCATCGATTACAACAATTACTACCCATATTTTTGTGATTATTATTATTATTATTATTTTTTTTTTTTTTTTTTGTGAATTTCTTAACGAGTAGAGAAGTTTTAGATGTGATTTTTAGAAATAATTTTAAAAAAATATACATTATTATTATACTAGATAAATAAATAAAAATTATGAGATGAGTAGTATAGTCTAGTGTTAAAAAAAAAAAAAAAATTAAACACTCTCTTTTAATATTAGAAATTTTAATATTTATGATACGTTTTTTTTTTTTTTAATTTTAATATAATATTATAATTAATGTATGCTATTAACTAATAAATGTGTTTTTATTAATTATTATTAATGATTTACAAAACCAAAGTAATACTGTGAAATATTATGTATATAATCCAAGAAATAAATAATTTTATAAATTTATAATTTTGCTTACATTTTCCATCAAAATTGTCATAAATTATTTATGAAATTACGTTTCCTCGCACAGCTCATTAAAAGTTGTATTAATGTTTGATAAATAATAAAAATAATTTTATAATTCCTTACTTTCGGACAGTCAGATAAAATAATTCCATAAGGATGTCCACGTGCTGTGACATTCGTGTTCATTGTTTATAATCATAATTAGATTTCAAATTGTACTGTAAAATATTATGGTTCCGACCTTAAATGTCAGTTACCGCAGATTTTTCAGATTTTTATAAAGTAACCATCGAATGTTGAATATTGTATGAAAGTCATCCTTAATATAAGCAGATGATTATTTTTATGAAAATATGAAAATATACATGTTATTAAGTGCCTATTGTATACTTATATTGTTTGTGTCATCCGATTTCACATAAATATAAACATAAACAAAGTGATCAGAATATATAATATTAAACAAATAATATAGATAACTTGGAAAGTTATTTAGTTCCGATCACTTATACCTAATATGAAATATGTCATTTTAAACATTCTAAATATAATATCCCTATATTTTAGTTTATACATCAAATCCGACACCTTTATAAAGATGTAAATAAAATCATAGTTTTCCACATGTTATTACACTATTAAATATTTTCATAGTACATGTTTTATTATTTCTAATTTAGTCAAATATGATATATATATTTTATAAAATTAGTAATCAGTAATTACTAATAATTATTAGGGTTATAGTTGTAAAATTTACATTGCAATAAATTTCTGATTAATAACAACACTATTGGTAAAATCCACGACTATACATTCATACGATATTTTTATATGAACTGTGATATTTCCTTATTGTTTTTTTTTTTGAAAATATGGATCCTTTTATCGCGCTAAAATTATTATTTTACTCATTTTTGTTAGAATCATATTGATAAAAATCGACAATGTATATCAATTGATTTTTAAATATTAACAAATATTACCATTGACTTTAATTCCCTTTATTTTTATAATTAATTAGATTCAGGATGTTTATGATTTTGCTTTTTTCCTCCATTTTTCTATTGCTTGAAATATATAGGTATACATAAATATGATCTTTCTTAGGTAAAAAAAAAACGTTTTGTAATATCCTTATTCAAATATCAAAATTATATCGGCATATTTACCAATATTTTGTATTTAATTACATATTTATATCATTCTGTTATAGATCGTCAATTTTAAGTTTTTTGGTACATATTAAAAAAAAAAAGAATCTAATTTTATATTTAATTAATTGAATCTGAGTATGTTATATTAAATAAAAATGATTGGTTATTTATATTTAAAAATGCAGGAAAGTTGATTTCGGACTTTCTTCCTTTGTCCCTTCGATCCTCGGAGAAATTAGTGGTTTATTATAATAAAGATTTGAATATAATGATATTGCAATAGAAAATACGATTCTGAGAGAAACTAAATATAATATAATATATTATACTGATAAGCCATTCCAAAAGTTTACCACATGTGTAAACTACCTATGACAATATTCAAAAAAAAATTTCAAGTACCTACATTCAAAATAATGAAAAATCTAAAATCGATTTCGTCAAAAATACGATTTCTGTGAATTTTGACGTTTTTCCGTTATTTTTTTTATAGTTTTTCTTTTTTTAAGGAAAATATTTTGAAAAATTCAAAAAAATGAGCTAAATATAGTACCAACTAGATGAAATTTTCTACCAAAATTATACCTTAGTTATATTAATCGGACAGTTATCTCTACCCGAAAAATTGTCTTCAGACATTTAAAATCATAAAAATCAAGCATCAATGTAAGTTTAAAGACCTATTAAAAAAAAGAGACCTATCAATTTTGAAAATATTTTAAATAAATTGAGAATTATATGAGTAGGTTTTTATAAAATTGTAAAATTGTAAAATTGTTTAACCCAAAATTGCAGGTAATATTAAACATTTTTGGAAAAAATTTCAATGTTTTTTACTGAGTCAGAAAATAAACCAATCCGTTCCAAAATTTTACTAAGCGAGTAAACTATCTATGTGAAAACTCAAAATACATTTATTTATAAATGTTTAGTGTGTAATATCATTACCCTGATTATAATATTATAATCGATCACATAATATACGTCATACACATTTTTTCAATCATAAGATCGCTATTAAAACAATATTATATTATTATCTACGAACATATCTGTAATAATGGTAAACTATTTGTACTGCGAGTAAATTCGATGTTAAAACATTTTAAGTATACTGCGGTGGTGACTCATGTCTAGATAATACGATTTACGAATGCGAAAAGGTAATAATAAACTTTTAGAAAGTCTTCTATAGTTATCAAACTTTATCAGAGTTAACAACTGTATAACAAATTATCTAATAAAACATTCTGTACAGTTGGTGTTCGTGAGAGAATAAATTCTTTTACGGAGCAATGCAGTTGTTCTGTACCAAACGTACAATTGTTTGTGTGCTTTCCCTATATGTTGTCCAATGATGCGCGAGGAATAAATTGAAATTGTATGCAAACTTTTTGAACGTCGCTGATAAATAAAAAGTAAAACCTCTTCATTTATTTTATTATTTTCGAACACATTTATTATCGTTATTATTTATAGTACTTTAAAATGTATATACATATACCATCGTATTAAAAAGTTAGGGCATTCGATTTGACCGAGCACGTTAAAATAATATTTAAACACTCTTTGGCAAAGTGTCGTATTTTATAAAATCAAATTTATTAAACTAATCTACCTATTATTATCATGATATTTTTAATTTTGAATTAGACCAGAATAAACTTTTGCGAGTATTCATTGTTTTAATATATTTATATAGACATCAATAAAAAATAATAATACAACTCGAAAGTAATGGAACTTGCAGCGGTGTTCTAGTAATAATTATGATTTATTCGGAATTCATTTATATAATTTACGCCTACATTATACATACAATATGTATATAATAATATAATATATACTTGGGTACTTTATTTTTATTGTAAAATTAAAAATAAATAACATTTATAAGATGTTATTCGAAAACTCGCGTCTGAAACAAGATTATAGTAAACCTGCGTACATAATAGCAGTATAGTTATTTTTTTCCGTAGAATTTCAAAAGAAAATTCTCGATGCGAATATCATCCCAGAGGATCCGAATTTAATTTCGAGCGAGCGGTATATAAATTAAGGAAATCAAGGTGGCTTGGTAAGGGAATAAGGAAAACGTGTAGGAGTATACTTTGTAAATAGTACAATATTTAATATATTATACTAACCTAACCCAACTTAACCTAAGCTAACCTAATGTGTAATATATTATACTTGTAAAAATGTACCGATAATCAAGAAATGAGGACAAAAAGTAATTTTAAATTCGATTTACTCGTTTGCTTTTACCAAAAGCACTACCAGATTACGGATCATCGACTAGCTGCAGGTATATAGCGTACAGTTTAAGAGAATAAATTTAAACTACGTATATTTTCTGCAACTATGTCGTCTCGGTTAGGTAATTCAATAAATAACGTATAAAAAAATTCCGTTCGCTAAAGGTAATAATTAATTCTATTTGTCTCGCCATTTTTTTCCAGTTTTTAATCGATTCTAATAATTGTATACACGATTCGAGACAAATTTGCATTTTGCATACGAAAGATATTTTAAGACGTTGAGAGAATCCAATCAATCTTCCTAACTCTGTATCTTGTTCATTTTGACTGACGTTTTCTCGCTCTACGCACAACTCATTCCCTGATAGGTCTATGGTAATAATTTAATAACTGATAGATAGTGGAAAATACCTTTGAATGGACAGCTAGCTTTGTTTGTTTAGTGTGGACGGTCAGGATAACTGAACAAGTCATATTATTCTAGTTCTGTGTGTTTGCTCGATAAGCTGAAATTTGTAATGGATTGGTTTAGTTTGGGAATATTGTTATAAATGATATATCTAATTTATATCTGATTATTTTAATGATTGATAAATTATAATGTTACTAATTGCATTTAACGAATTTACAATTTAAAATTTTCAGTGAAACAATAATATTATACAAAATATAAATAATTTCAAATAATCATTATATTTTATTATAACAGATGACAATATTAAATAAATATTGAAATTAAATATTATATACTATTAAAGTAAAATCATATAATTACACAAACAAAATATGCACGATATAAAGAGAATTATAATAATATTTTAATAGTTATTAAATTGATTGCGCAATTAAAACCTAATTATAACATCATATTATAACATATTATTATATTTAATAATAAATCAATCATAATAAATATAGTGTTTATCAATATTGGTCATTATGATTTATTCATCTATTCACTATACATCTAACCAATCAAATAGAATTATGATTGTAATCAACAAGTTTGAAAATAAAAAAAAATAATAATAACTCGTGTTATTATAATATATATATATCATATAATTTATGAAATTCAACACACTGAAACTATTTGTTTGATTATATTAATTATTACTGCTTTAATTGATTGCAAATTTAAAATCGTACAATATTAATCACTAATAAAAAACCCAAATCCATAAAAAATTTACTTTTTATTTAATAAATAAGTATTTTGACAACAATATTTTCATCTTCAGTACTAAACAGACTAAACGTTCATAGCTAACATATTTAATTTAAATAATAATTGTCGTTCACTTGTAAGTCATCAGTCTTTATGAGTTTATAACTCGTGAGGTTTTTATTAGTGATAACTATTATAATTATTATATTATCCACAAGTTCTCTTCTTATAAAATGTATAAAATCTTGGTTGAAAATTAGTTTCAAAAATAATAGTGAATTATCTTCATGCACGTATGTAATTAATTCCATTATACCTATTGTAATTAATATTATTATCTTAATTTCTATATTGTTAACAGTTAACTTTTAAAATTATTGAATTACCTATACATTTTGTTATAAATCCTACTGATAACAATATTTTTACTGATTAAAGTTAAAACTTATCACAAAACAAAAAACCAACAATATTTCTTCTTCTAACCTATAGTTTAACTAGGAGGAATGGACGAATGCGCTTACTATTTTCAGATAATTGAAATTAATGTAATTTCACGAAAAAATAATAAATACAATATTGTCACATTTCGTAAATTACAATTTACATCCACTTGAGAGTTAATTTGTCCCGATCGTCAGTTTTCCTAACCTGTAAGGCATATAATAATATGAAATATTATAAAGTTTCGAACATTTAAACATAATAAACGATCGGTTTACCGTTATATTATACTCTACCTAGTTATTTGGTTGCAAAACCCGTGAATCGTGAGTTGCATGCGATACTAATATCCAAACGGAAAAAATTAATGGGAAAAAAATGGACGAACAAAAAAAAAAAAAATAGAGGAAAAACGAATACGCACATTTGTCTTTTTATGCTCAAACTATAATAATATTATTATGTTTACGGTGTTTTTCGAGCGTTGTAAAAAATACAGAGCCAATTTGTCGTCACACCCTCTCTACCGCTCGCGCAAATGTTTTGACAGTTTACCGCTTGACACGGTTGACCCCAATAATGATCACAAGCCCTTCATATGTTTTATGTAACCAGATCGTAACTCGATTAAACTTAAAGCTTCAATATTTACTCTATATATATATATATATATATATAATTAATTAATCAACGAAACAAAACGCAATATACTATAGGGGGTAACGTGTATTCGAAAGATACGACAAAATAATATTTGAATATTTTTTTCCAAAAAAAAAAATATTGATATTCGTCTTAACGTTACAGTTTAAAATGGCCAAATGACCATTTTATTTTAGACTTGAATGTTTGGATAAATATTGTGTTAAACATTTAATTAGGTACCTAGTCTTTTATTTATGAAATCTGTGGAAAAAAACTGATATTCCTACGTCATTTCTACGCTGTCATTTCGGCGCAAATCAAATGAACATATACGACATTTCGACACATGTAAATTTTACGCAATACTACATTTCGTCGCAAAGCAACTTAATGTATATTCAATTAGGTAATATAATATATAACCGAAATAAAGATAAACCCAAAAATGAAAAATAATTGTTTCGAATTATATTATAATTTATATTTGTGACTTCTTATATTATTGATTTATATAAGTACTTAGTGTAAAATGTACCACGATATGGAGTGCGCTCATAATCGTGATTAATATAATTATATGTATGTCTAAACGTCTTAAACATTATTCATGCGTGAACAGTAATATTTGCATGATATTTCTGCATCTTAGTTATTTTAAAAATTACAATACAGAAAAACGATAGACTTAAAGAAAATCTGTGGGTTTTTTTTATAAATTAACATTGTCATCATAGTTTGTAAAATAATACAGTTCACTATAAGTAAAAAGTCTAAAAGGTTAATGAAGGAATAATAGGCAAACAATTTCTCAAAAAAAACTGTATTATATACATCTATATAATTTTATACCTATGTCAATACGTCGAAATGTAGTCGCGTCAATTATCGCATCAAAATACCAATTATACCATAATATACATACCTATACATATATTTTCTTCCATAGAAATATTAAATTACAGAATATCTTATCGATTATAAGAAATTATTTTAATTATATTTAATTATTTAGTCATTACTCTTCACGTAAAATGATCCATTTAATTATTTTGGGTCATATATCATTACCTACCCTAAAGTCTACAAGTTTATGTATTAAATATACTGATATTTAAAATAATCTAAAATATACATAGTGGGTAGTAGGTACCTAAATTATTACCGATTAGTTGTGAAAGTAATATGGAAATCTGGCCACTTAGTCGTTATTTGGGTTATTTTTACATGCGAATTATTTAACCTCATCATTAATTTCCCAGCACTCACAATATAAAAATTTTAAAATCAGTACGATATTCTATGGTGAGGTTTGCAATTATTCTTGGTAAATGTAAAAGTTTATAATTCCGTTTATAATTCATTAGATGAGGTGACATGAAATTGGACCATAGTATAATACTGAATTAAATTTGTGTATAATATAATATAAATTATGGACTTAATGATTTTCTATAAAAAAAAATAATAAATACATATTAAATTTCTTCGGATCACACTGGATTATATTAAGAAATTTAATTTTTAACCATCAAAATAATGTCTGTTTTATACATTTTCTATCAATAATCTATTATAAATAGAATTATTTATGTATTTATCTTTACATGATTTCCTACCGTGTTTTGCGGGTAAATAATTTCTCGTCTATTTCATATTTTTAAAAAGAAATAAAATTATTATAATTAAAATAATGTTTTGGTTTATCTGAGTTACAAATAAATAAAAACAGAAATTTTTATATCTTTATAGTATTATCTTTTACATAATTCCATTAGATATAGACAACTAAACATTTTCGAGCTGAACGTTCACATTTTAACTAATTATGTTGTCTAAACTTTTAAAAGTTTTTATAACTATCTACTTGAATATTTAACGGAAATTAATAATTGTAAATTTTTATAAATATCAAGTACAAAAAATTTTCATCTTGGGTATTTAATATAATATATATTTATTATATTCAACAAATAAATTTATATTTTTAACATAATTACGTAGATGTGTGTGATCTGATATATAAAATAACGATATAATAATAACTAAAGAGTAATCTTATTGCGGTTAAGTAATAAACAAATAGAAAAATATTAAATGTCTTCCCATTTACCGTTATTAGTGCATCCACAAGCAACGTAATAATATATTGCTCTATTGCAAATACAAATAATAATTCGATAAACTCAGAAAATAGTATTTGCCGAACGATTTAATTTCTTAAACGTGTATCGGAAATTTATGTTTGTCGTACCAATCGTACTATTATTATCGTTGAAAATCCATGTCTCAAGGCGTACCCAACATGATGACACGCGGCCAAAAGAACAACGATCGATTTTCAAAAAAATCATCTCTCATCGGTTCATCTCTTACACAGGTAGATGTTAAATATCCAAAACTAATAAAAACTGATTATAATTACAGGCGAGTGTAACCAAAATGTAAAAATTCCATAAAATAATTTTCATATTATGGAATATATGAACGTAGAACATGTACATTATAAAATAATATAAGACGTTATCACGACGGAGAAACTTTGGGAATGTATGAAAATATGTAATAAAACACATTATTATTAGGTATTATTATTGTCTGTTCGCCAAAAAATGTGATTATTATTATATATGTATTGAAATACGAACAGAAAAAAATAATAATCCCTCCTTTACGGCTTAGAAAAATGTCAACTTACGTCCGACATTTTGTTTTTTCGACAGTGACGAAATGAGATATGTTTTTTAGTTGTCTGTTGGTCTTATACTGTAAATCCAAAACGTGTCTCCAGTAATTTCGTTTTGATAAGCAATCATTGTGAACGCACCAGATAAGAAGTGATAACCATATTTTTAAACGTTTATTCGTTTTTCATTTTATTCTTAACTTTGTTTAGATATTATAAAACGAATATATATTTTTAAATAACTAAATATTAACATAATACCAACTGATTTAAATAATAATAAAAAAATAATGATACATAAAAAAAAGTTGTTCACTGTTTTTCTATCCAATTTCCGCTATTTTTGATTAAGAGTGTAGAATATTAGTTAATTAAAAACATATTCTTTATCCGCAAATCTAAGCAAATACAAAATGTGTAGAATAATTTTATTCGATTATTAATTTACCATAAGAATTTCAACGATTCCATTCTTGTAAATCTTACTAAATAATAACAAAACACAAATTACTATCTACCTAACTTATAAAAAGCCTAACCTAACTTCAAATCAGGAACATAAATGCACTATTATGATAATATTATTATATTAGTCTATAAATATTTATTGGTATATTTTACAAAATGAATCTGGCTTTTCCCTATAAGGAATACTAATCTAACTAATTACTTACTATTTTACTGAAGTAACGTAATAATAATAAATAATCGTATACATGTTTATAGCTATTGACTCGTTTTTTTTTCCACTCGATCGTACGCGAAATCGAACTGATCAGTTAGAAAAATTTAATAAAAATATATAGTGACCTCTCGAGATAAGAATGGAAATAATACACTAGAAAATATCATATTTCTGGCGGTGTTCCTGCACACGACACGATTTCGGTGTTTCGTGATAACGAGTATACGGTGTGCATCGAAGCGGATTTCGCCATTTAACAGACGTTAACTCATAAATTGGAAATAATATCAACGAAATATTGTTTTAGTTCAAAGAAGAGAAAAGTATATAAAGAAACGTATACAGGGTGCATCCCGTCTAGTGTTGGTTTGCCTCAGTATACCCAATTTATTTTTGTAAATTACACGTGTGCACATAGATTCAGGTAATGTTATTTTTTATCGGTGTACTTGAAATAGTTTTGAATAGATAAGTTTAATTTTAAATATTTGTTCGAATATCAATAACAGTCAGTTTGTAAATTTGATTAGAATGTACAAAATTAAAAATTTGTTTTTTTATTAATTAATATCTTTCTACACACGAATGAAAATATTAAATATTTTAGACAAATCAAGTCTATATAAAATAATTGCATTTTAAAATTTTTACAAAACGATGAAAATATTAGTTTTAAATTTAAACATGCCGAACAAATATTTGAAAAAAAAAACATTCTCTACATGGGTAATTGACAAAATTCAGATATCAACGCGTGAAATTTATAAAAAAAAATATTCTGTTCAGAAATTTATGGTTAGATATGAACATTGAACATCCTATATAATAACACATAAGATAATACTGTTTTGTATTATTCGCGTATTACGTAGCTGAAATCACGTGTCACAAATTTACAATAATATACGGATCGCCAATGTTGTTTTAAGGAAATCTATGATGATGAAATATCCAATTATATTATATTTGAAAAAGGTACTATAACTATAAAGATATGATGTGTTCATTATTAATTCATTGAACACATACGGTCAGCTCAGAATGTCTCAGATGTATATTTTTATCCTCATATTTAATATTTTATAGCTATAAGGCTATAACGAGATACGGGTAAACTCAAAATATTTTCCTCGGTTACTCATTTATTCTTTAGTATAACTAAAAACTTTTTGCGTTTAATATATTAATATGTATTTTTTTTTTTTTTTCATTTAGGGTTCTTATACTTGGCATATATATCTATAAGAGAGTACGTATTGTATACTTGTTGATGGTTTTCACATGCATTGATAATTATTAGAGGTTAGGTCATTAGGTTTATTATTTACTTAGAAAATGGTCTTTGTCGTATATCTCTCTCGTTGAATATCCATTACATATTAGTTCTATCTTTTCTTCGGTAACGCAGCTATTTATGGAGCCAATATAGGCGTGTCCTACAATATACTCTCTTTTATTAACTATGATATTTTGCGACCCTGGTTTAAGCTGGACACCACTGATTTATTGTATTTATCATATTTATTGTACTCGCATCTCATCTCGTATATAGTTTGTGCGCGAAAAACAATCGAAACAATCATGCGAATATTATGTTTTCTAAAATGCTAAAATAGCATTTTAATTTCCGTTATGTTTGAAAATTTGTGTTATTAGATCACAAAAACTACTATTAATAGATTGAACTGTTAGAACGGGACGGAAACACACAACTGAAAATTTTTCGAATCACTGAATAAAAATATACGAATGACATTCTGAATACTAAATTTATAACAACTTATATAGATACGAAATTGATAAAGCGATAACGGCAGGTAGATAGTAGCCGAAAATAGTATATATAATAAAAAAATAAAAAATCGTATCACTAAAAAGCCAATGATGGAGGGCGAGACTTACTGAGCGTAGGTACGTTTATTATATACCGATATAATATAAGACTTTAGTCAATACGTCGGCATTCGAAGTGGTACGAAAAATCGATGTTTGTATAAAATATAACGTAGCGACGACTGTCATTTTGTCACGCTCCTCGACCCTCGTGGTATAATATACGTATACCGAGGTATCGGTATACATTCTTAAACCCACCATTTTTCGCCGCATTTCGTTCCCCGCAACGTTGTAGGTACCTATATTATTTATATAAAAAGAAAAAATTCGTTTCATTTCGAATCGTCGATATAATACACGCGAAAAAGATTAATAGCGACGACGATCATTTATTATTGGATCGCGCCGGTGGGGTTGCGATTTATTTATGCATGCCGGCTATGCCGTTCGGCCGTTTAAAAAGAAATCCGCGTAAAATTGTCGTTTCGCGCAATTACCTGACGTGCACTCGCGACTCGAATAGACACGAGAGTTAACGTCGGAAATTGACTCTTGCTGAGTAAAACACACCCGACCCAAAACCAATCAGCAAAACACTCTAATTACAGTATACATACATGTACGTGTAGTTAAAGTTAAGGTCAAGTTAAAGTTGTAGTTATATAAAAACCTTAAGCGGACGCTGTTATTTTAGACCCATATAATATGATGGTATATACCCATCTCCGTCTATCTAACGAAAATTATTGTAAAATCACAGTCTCGTAGAACTAAAATTGTTGCATTTGAGTTAAACTTACAGGTTAAGTACGTATTACCAAATTTAAAGAGTAGGAAATTATCTTGTATCTATCATGGGCTTTTGTAAAATGTCATCTAACAATTTAGTTGCAGGCAGTGGCAGATCCAATGAGGGGGCACAGTGGCACGAGAAACCCTGGACAAATTTTAGGATAGTTTTAAATTTTTATAATTTTATATTAAAAATTAAATAAATTCATGTAATTTACTATAATTATTTGAAAGCATTTTATTGTATAGGCGATAGGAAGTTACTGTATAAATTGTAAAAATATATTAAATAATTAATTATAATTATATGTATTAAGTATTTAAATCTGTATTGAAATATATTTTATTAATTTCCAATTACATTTTATGAAAATATAAATAATGTGCTCTACCCTATCAAAATTTTCTGGATCCGCCACTGGTTATAGGTTATTTATATGTTTTCATATTCTAAATAAATATAAATCAATCGTGAGATGAAATTTTTAAAAAAGCCCACAAGAGATATTAGAAAATGTTCCATCCTTTAAATTTGGTAATAAGTATCTGTACGTTTAACTCAAATGCCACAATTTAAGTTCTACGTGGCTGCTAAGTTTTTCGTTGGATAAACGGAAACAACAAATATGGATTATCATTCTCTTAACATAATATACAAGTTATTAAAGAAAGCAAGTTTAACGTATAAAAGTCAATTTTCTCGCGTGAATTGAAATTTGAAACGGTCGTAAACAGAGTAAAAATAATAATCAGCAAACATAAATTGATTTAGACTTAGAGTTATTTTTAAATAAATATATAAACAACGTTATGTATACTTATAATAATATACCTTTACAAACGGTTAATGGAATCTTGGAATAACCATAACAAAAAATATTATTATTATGTGGGTGAACGGTCATTGACTCGGGGATTTTATTGATTTTATATAAATTTGACGAAAATACACATAATTAATAAGGTTATAAAATAATGTATGGTAAACAACATAAATTGATCGCTAACTTCGGAAACGCATTGGAAATTCAAACTCTTATTCATTTCGATGTTTTTAGTATTCTTTTGTTGAATACTTATCGCGTGTAAAAAAATTAATTTAAAAAAAAATATATAGCGGTGTCACTGAAATGAAATAATTATATTAATTAAAGAATATTAATTTATTCGAGTTTTCAAAACAACATTTATTGTTAAGTTCGAGTTATTCATGCCCGCCGCATCAGCTCTTCGAATTGGTATAAAATTAAACATACTTTAACGACGCGACGCTTCAAATAATATTTTAAATAAATCGAATATTATTAATATAATTTTACTTTACGTAAGCTGACAATATAAATTATGGTGCAAAAAGCGTATTATTTAATAAATAATCAAATATAATTGGTTTATACTAATAAATATACATATAAATATAAATATATATTTAGCCATGATTTATACCTCACAAAATATAAGAATATGAGTTTAAACTAAGTACAACTATAATATTCTAAATTCAATCGTATCAACAAAAATAATAATAAAAGTCATACTGTTTATATTAATATTATTTTGTTTTTTTTTTCATTGTAAAATTAATATGTTCATATTTTATGTGTAGTGAGTACCATAGTCAGAAATACGTATTATTGTTATTATTATTATTTATTTATTTTTTATTTAGTCAAAAATTTAAAAAGGGTTTTATAAACGGGTCAAGGCATATCCTGTTTTTTACTGAAAGTAAATGAATTCAATAAGTTTTCATTAAAACCTAAAAAAAAAAAAAAAATTATAATATTGAATAAAAACTAATATGGTTTAATTTATCATTAAGGTTTTCGACTTTGATTGCATTTCCGTTTATCGTATAAAACTTAACTTTGTTTAATCAGTCGAAATACTGTTTGTTTCAATATTATTTTTGGAACTTGTAAAGCATTACCTAAAAAAAATTACTAAGTCTTTTTCTCTATTTTTCTACTTTATTATACAAAATATAAAAATTTTTTACATGTCAAAAAAATTATTTTGTTCATAATCTGTAAAAATGACGTAGGTTTTTACGTATATATGTTTATGATTAAATAAAACGTATTATTATGTTTAGATAAAATGACAGAAATGGATTAAATAATTCTTTTTATGCATACATTAAAGCTCCAAATAATATAATTATAAAAATCAGATTTGTATTTTGTAACGTTAAAAAAGGAATATGGATTTTTATAGTGCATTTATTGTGATTTTTATGGCGCTTTTATATTTTTTGCAGTAAAATATATCAATTGTAAAATAAATTGTCAAGTGTATATAATTTATATAAGACAAATAAACCGAAGCGACAACAGCAATATGTAAATATTGTGCTTATATAATAAAACGAGTGTCGGTACCGAAAATGTTTGTTCGGTTGCCAAGTTAACTATAAGTCTTTATTAGAACGTAAAGACGAGAGATATAGAAAGAGAACAAATACCGCCGAAGAACGGAAGCAAATTAGATTTATCTCTCTCTTTCGGGTCTGTCTGTCTGAGACCATTGGTTGTTTGCCAAAATCCATCTAAATCAATTGACCCCCAGATACGCATTTCGTCGGTTTTTCAGAATCCGATTTAGGATATTTTTTCTATGTACTCCTCGTCATAATACCTGTCAGAAATATTCAATTTTTTTTTTTTTCTATAAATGATTTATTTATTGTTTTTCGGCTGTCATCGAGTTGGCAAATATGTAATTTAATTCCATTTGGGATTTGCTAATTTCGTATTCGTAAATCAGATACCTATTTATGTCTCGTGCATAACACACAAATTAAGAATTAAATTTTTTTTTTTTTTGTAAAAGTATAATAATACATATTAATAATACAAATTTATAAATTACTTTAATAGAGTTTCGACTATATAGATATGTATTATAAAATTATCTAAAATTTTTCTTAAAAGCTAAGCACAACATATTTTGACACTATAAGTATGACATATAATAATATCATCTATTCTTATATCGATACCTTACATATTTATAAAGATTTTCAACAATAACAGACCATGCATAAAACCAAAATATGTGTGAATTAAGCGGCTTTGTATAAATCAGTGGTTTAATAACAAAGTATAAATAATGTAATGTATACAATTTGAATTATTCTAACGATGATAATAAAGTTTATCAGATAAGACCATTTTATATACGTCAATATATATATTTTTTTTCCATGTTAAAAACTACAGATTATCTCTCTCTTTCTCGCAAAATATATTGTTATGAAGACTATATAATAGTATTACCGTACAATAAATAAATAAATATCCTTTTTCTCGGTTGGTATTAGTTTTATTAGGTCTACTTCAATAATAATGTAATCGAATTTCTGTACCCACTTATGCATTGGTAAACGTTTTCTTAAGTATACCCATTCATTTTGATTTAGATTCTATAAACGCAATTACTTCAACTAATATTAAGTTTAAAATTTTAAATAATTATTAGTTAGTTCATTAGATATTATTTGATGATTTTCTAAAGTATATCATTGTTTTAAGTCCTAATTGACTATATTTATTAGAAAAGTATTAGGTATCTATATTAAAACATAGCTACCAATGAAATGTTTTATCTTTTCTGATGAATCTATTGAAGAATATCATACCCTTTAATTTCTTAATTATTGCTTATTGGCTAAAATATATGAATCACGTGGTTGACATAATATGTGTACTCGTATTAGAATATTTATTTTAACTCGATTTTTATTTAAAGACAAGAAAGCCGGTGTAACGGTACTGTTCGTCCGTGAACGTCCGTCGATAGATTTGACTTGTAAGATATAGTTGACTAAGCTATCTCTGCATTAGAAAATCTAAAGTTCTCTATTTAATTTATATAGCCCCAGAGAGACTCCCAATAACTAAACTCTCAATTTAGCAACACAATGGAATAAAAATATTTAGCAACGAAATACCTACGTAATTATATATAAATTATACACCTGATATCTGGATCCAAGTGATTGACCAATGGAAATCCGGATGACAGGTAGAGACGACGTGCACAGGCAATTATTATTTAAATAAAATATAAATTAATTTAAGTATAAAATTATAATTTAAACATCACGCAATCACGGTAATAAGTCAACTCTCGTATTTATTAGTATATACTATTTTCGTCTTGTATATTGCGTCTCCCCACTTGACATACATGCTAGGATCGGGCGATTAAGAGTTTATGCCTAATTGGCAAAAATTGGAGCAGCCGTTTGGGTCGTATAATGTGACCGTAACACCGGAATCATTTAAAACCGGCTATGGTCAGCACTTATAAATTTTAGAACTCCAAATAAATTACTAAACTTAATTAAGAGTTGCGATTCTAACACATATTCCGAAGTGCATTTTCTTTGCGTTTATTTAATATCAAAAGAATTTAAGGTCATATGTGGATTGAAACAAAGGGACGCGTTATCTTCTGAACTCATTAATTTTGCTTTTAATAAATCCATACGTTATTATGATATGCTCTTATATATGCAGATGAAATTGTAATACTTGTAGAATCGAAAATGGAATCAGAAGGAAGTAAGAGACTGTAATAGTAATAGTAATAACTGTAATAGCTCATAGTGATAAGTAAAAATATGGGACTAAATATATGAGTAGGCACCTAGAACTTATAAAATTTGAGCATTGATCAGTTCTCTTTTGAACAACTCGATTAATATATTAGTTATAAAATAATATGCATAATGAAAAAATATAATAATCCACCCAAACTACAAGATATTCTGTGGTCGAAAAGGTTAGAGTGATATGGTCATATATGGTGTGCAGAAGGTGGATTAGTTAGACAGGTACTCATTAACAAACCAAGTAAAAAATGACTTAAAGGCATTAAGAAATGGAGAAAGTATTAAAAATACAGTGGATTGTAAAAAATGGAGAGCTCTGGTAAAAGCTGAAAATCTCCTGAAGGACATGTGAAGCAAAAAAAAATATATATTGATTTATGTGTTCTTATCTTATATTTTATTCATTAATGATTGAAACATAGAAAAATGTATTTAATTTTTTAACCGTTGCCTTCTCCATATCAGGTATATATAAAATGTAATTCGCTTTTTTTTTTACTTGAACAAATCGAAATGAGGTGGATTGGAGTCTTTTTAATAATATTTTCAATTTTATACCGATAAAATAAGATTGTTTTCTAAGTAAACACGAAATTTTGATAATAAAGGTTATGGGTTTATACATTACACGATATACGGTAACCTAACTTAACCGCCATGTTTGCAACACTTAAATATTATTGCTGTGAAATGGAAAGGTAAATATAATATGCTATAATATTATTAGGTATGTTTGTTGCAATTTTTTTCCACCGGTCATATACCTCGTGATCATGATGTATTTATACACCCACAATGAATTCCAATTATTCAAAACAGCCCCAGGATCCCACGGTTAATGAGGTGTCGTAATAACGGTACGAAACCCCGTAATTTAGAGCACTGTAAGCCTAATATCGTTTGATATCGACCTCACCCCCGTGTAGTTTTCCGGGTATAATGTCAATATAAAACGATAAAATTACGACCGCGTCGACCCCCAATGGTATTTGATTGGTTTTTTTTTTTTACATTAAAATAGCACAACGACGACCATCTCCATCTAAACGTCACAAAACCTGCAGCTATACATTATAAAATAAGGGTTCCCAATGATTTCTCATATCGTGTAGGGTACTTACGATCCTGCAATTTTTAAGAACTTTTAAGTTTTGACACCCATTAGTTAATGATAGGTACATAAACTAGTTAAACAATTTAAGTCGGATTAATTTTTACTTATTTTTTGACAATAAAATTTGTATTTATTTGGTTACAATATATGATCTGTTAAATTAAGTGTATTATTGTTTTTGTGAATATAAGTATATATTCAATTAATATATCTAATATCCTTATTATATCCAATTAACTAGGGTCAAACAAAAACAAACTATTTTTATTTTTCATCTCAGCTAGTTAAATTATAGAAATATTAATTAAAATAACTCAAATATGTATAAAGTTAACTTAAACAACTAACGAAGAAACAAACAATTAAAAAGATTGCGGTTAAATTCATTTTGATATTGATTTATTATTAGGTATATTTATGGTTAAGCACTCGCATGTATAGGATTATTTATGTATTTTATATTTTATAGCATAGACTCTTTTATAAATCACTCCAGCATATTAATTTAGTTGATTTATGTTTACAATTTCTATTGTATATATATATTTTTTTGTATTTTTTTTTTGTATTCAATTTAAATACGATATTAGGTTTTTAAAGATTATAATTTTTGTTATTATTATTTTTTTATAAATACAAAACTTAAAAGATAAACCTTATTTTTAAACCTAATAGAGATAATGTTTTTTTTTTTTTTTCTAAAGCTAAACGTAATTTATTAAGCTTAAGTTTAATTAACTATATTATTAGCATTTTACTATAAAGAATACACAACATAATTACATAACTAATACTATTTAATTTGTTTATTTAATATGATATTATATTATAATATTATTAACTTGCAAATTGAATCGTTTTTAATATAACAGTATTTTCTAAATTTACTTGTACCTATATTGTCTGTTCTGTATGTATTGTGTACATACATTATTTTTAATTTATGTATAACAATAATTCTCTAATATTACGTTTTACGTTGTTTCTGTCAAATTTCATACTTTTCAAAAGTAAAAACGAGTTTTTGACTACTAAACATTTACTCCGTTTAAAACAAAAAATAAATTCATAAATAATACGTATGTATAGTATACTATATACAGAACGATTATATTGCCATACAAATCGCCGCGTTTTCAATTTTGTATCCATTATTTTTGAAACCTAATAATATATTACTTATATTATACAAATAAATAAATGTCCAGTTTAAATAATAACAGTTTACACAATCACTAAAAAGTAGAAAATTTACAATCCCACATGTTTTTCTTAAAATAATTAGATTTATATTTACAAAATAATCAAGATAATGTTTTTTAATGAATTTTTGGAATATAAACGATTTAATTATATAACTTTTAACAAGTATAATTTCGAAAATGTTATAATTTTTAGACTCGTGTATTTTATTTTTATCACGCAATTCTATTGTTACATAATATAATTTTTATCATAATTTTTGTGACAATATTTTGATAAATAATCATAATTATTATCTGAATATTTCGTAATTAAAAAATATGATGTAAATGATTTACTCTCGATTTTTGTAGTCATAATCAAAATGTATACGTATGTGTTTTTTTAATGAACCTATTAATGGAAAACGAATCAACGTTTTCTCTAAAACAATATAAGCGATAATGATCTTCAACCCTGTCTGAATATTTTATTTGTCTGGGTGACCCGTGATAATGTTATCATATACGACACAATGCAACTCGTCAACTCAATAATATATTATTGTTTTTCATTTTATAAATATATGATTTTTTTAATAACAAATTAACAAGTCAGGTCGAACTATAATTTGTATCAAAATGTCATGCATTGTTCTCAGGTATAATAATTATACGTTCTCGGATTTTAATAATTTTTTCATTATCGAGTTGACACATAACATATTATATTATATGCATTATATTTTAGGTCAGATTTAGTTAGGTCACGCTTTAGGTACCTGTATAACATTTTGAATAATGAAAGTTCGTTTTCTGCTCTAGTAGTCTACAGTTTCGTGGATAGAAAACGTTGTAATATTATATTATATACAGTCGGAATGATTCATAGTGCAATCAAATGCAGTTGTGGCGTAACAATCTTCTATTAACTCGAAATCAAATATGCATGAGCCTGTATTATTCATAACTAAAATATAGCTTTGAACGTTAACTACGCGTTCGTATATAGGATTTATAACGTTAACATCTGAGAAGAAACTTAAATTTCACGGTATGAAAAATAAACTTTTGCATAGAATTTATCTTATTCCTCTTAAATTGTATAGGTTAGGTTAGGTTGAATAAGATTGGATTAGGTTAGGCTAGGTTAGGTTAGTTTAAATCTGCTACATATATTGTTGACAATTTAGTGCATTAAATCTAGATTGAAAGTAAACTTTTTTAATATTAATTACATGAAAATAATTTAAATTATCTGTTTATCTTATCAGGATAGACACTACGAGTATTAGAAGTACCTATATTATCTAAATAGTTGTTAATATTTGTATCGTAAAATAACATTTATTAAAAACATTAATTTTATATTCAAGAGAAACTATTGAGTAAGTTATAATAATTGAATAACTAAATTATCTAATATATCTATTGTTTTGAACACATAGCACACCGCTCACAAAAAATAGGAAAATATCAAACTCAGAAAAAATTGGTGTGCTCGTTTTTAAATAAATAATAACAATAAAAAGCTATATCTTAAACAGTAATGAAAATAATATTACTGAATGATTGTTATTAAGAAAGTAATAAAAAACCGAACGAATGATCGAACGAAAATAATAATAATTATAATTTGCCGAATCTGAATCGAATCCGATATTATTTTTGTTCGGACATTTTTTAATGAAGTCATCAAAAACTTAAAACTTTAAAGGGATAAAACCCGGAATATTTTACCTTTACAGCTTATCCAAATAGAATTTATGAATATAATTAAAACATATATTACGTATTATTTTCGTACGTGCACAGGTATAAATATAATGTATAGATATGGTTGTACTTTGCTCGCGGAAAGAAACTAACTGTATAATTATTATTCATATATACACGATATAATACCAAATATTTAATCACGGTCAGTCGTAGTGCAATATTAATTTTCGTTTTTGTTATTACTTTTCCAGACCGGAATTTTGCGATTTCAACAAAATATACCGAATACGGTCAGACCTGTTTATTATTTACAATTTTATTACGATAATCCGGTGGCGCGAAATAGTTGAATAGATGACTAGATTTATGCAATTACATAATATAATACAATAAATTTTACAGTTAAATATTTAGAAAGTACTCCATGCCTACTTATTATGAAAATTATCAAAGTAAACTGCACAATGATAAAAAAAAATAAAGATAACAAATCAAAACGTATCCGGATCAAGTAAATCTGTTGTACAATATACTTCTATAAAACTGCGTGTCGTCGAAACGAATATAAAACATTTAAAGAAATGATTATAATTATTATTAGTTAAAAACGATATAAATTAGTTATAGTTATATACTTAAAAAAACGTGATCCGTGACAAAAATCATATAAGAACGTTGGGTTAATGAATTACTTATATTATAATATTGGTATTATAAATATATATATTAACACAATTTGTATTAGTATATTGTATTATAATATTGTTTAATTAAAAATCAACTCATATTTGGTGACTCGAAATATATCAGTGGAAAGTTCAATAATACTGAAATTTAAATTCTATACACATATAAAATAATAAAATGTATATTAAATTTATACGCAAAAAATAAATATTTAATCTATTAGATATATTCTAATTTCAATGGAACACAAAACATGAAAAAGCGAAATTTTTCAAAACCGTTTTACTAATTGCCTTTGTAGACCATCTATATATAATAAAGCGTACCTATTTAAAAAACAATTTCACATATCATAGGTATCACATTGATGCAGAATGCTTTTTTCTGACAGGATTTTAACGAGCTTTTTTAAATATTAGTTCTTTTACACGGTGTTTTTAAATATTATTGTTTTAGGTACTATGTTGAATTCCAGTAACCAATTACCGCACTACTACGTATACGAAATTAAAATGAATAATGATGAAAAACAATAAAAATATTAAGAAATTACGCTAAAGGTTTAGGTTATAGAATATGAGTGATAATTAATACAAATCATGACGAACACAAAAAATTACTACAAAATAATTTATAATAATGTCATTTTGTATTTGGCGATTATTATATTTTTTATTCGGCACCATAGTACAAACATTACAAAAACTGAGAAGTAGTTAGGTAAATGCGAGAATTGAGATTTTTTATTTTAAAAAGCAATATTTTTCACACGTCCATCACGCTAAAATGTTGAAAAATAATGAAAATAAAATGTCATTAAAAACAATGTTTGTGTAAAAGTAAAAAAAAAGTTTACCTGTGTATATTATATTGTGTTTATCATTACGTGTCATTTTATGCGACAAGCACTTATAAATATATATATATATATATATTTACATTTTATTTTTCACCTATCCTGTTTTCAGATTTAAATTGAAGTATTTATTTAAACGTATTGTGTACATAATATTTATGTAAAACGGCGAGTGCCAATTTGTTTTTCAAACGGATTAAACTGATTTTTTTTAGAAATTATAATTATAATTTAAAGAATAACTTTATAACATTTCAATGAAGTTGAGTATCATTTGCTAAAGTAAAGCGTCAGAATTATACTATAAATAACAATGATAGTGCTATCACAGATTAGTTATATTCAGATTGGCTCACTCCAATGTTAAGTGTTATGTTGTTCTTTCTGGCTAAACTTTGTGGTACCAATTGTACTACTGATAGAATCATTCCAAAACAAGGTTCTGGTAACAAATATTTATATTAGACAATTTAAATTAGAAATAATAATAAAATATACATAGTATAGTGCATTAAACAATACGAACAAATATTTAATTGATTTTCACCTTAAAAATTTATGGTAAGTGAAATTCACAACCTATATTTTTTAATGTGTTTACTTTTACCATTATGAAAAACAAAACATTTATTATACAAAATCTATTTTTGATATATTATATTTATAATTATTATTATAAAAATATTTAATGAAATATTTGTCGAATAATTAATAAAGCTTTGAAAGAAAGAATTAAAACTTTTTCTAGTATAAAAACTTAAATTATTTATATATTAATTGGATATTGTAATATAATGATTTATTTTTGGACCTATATTGCTCGAATTTTATACTAAATTCTAATACTTCATTTCACGTTTTCTTCATTTTATAATTAAACATTTATTGTATGTGTATAAATTCACAATGTTATTGTAATGTAAATAGTAATTATATTGATTTATTAATATAGTATTCTGTATTATTATTGATCATTGTGTAAATCAAACGAATCACGTAATAATCGCATAATTTAAACGGGTTTTTTAAAAATCACTCGCTAGGTGAAAAATAATTTATTCGACAGAAATCTTTATAGAAACAGAAACATCTATTATAGTTTGAGTATTCGTGCACAATATGAGAATATCGTATATTATATTGCTTGGATACGTTGAAATCACTTACTAGTTCTTCTATACCCTAAGCTCTGTAGAAACTTTTGAATAATAGATCTATAGTTTTCGTGGTCGCTATGATGAGTTATGAAAGTCCTGATATTGTTTAAGTCCAAGCTTAACTTTTAGCTTTAGTAGGAAGCTAAAAGAAAGGACCCTTAAACATGTAAAATTAATAACAAATGTATTTAGGTTTAGATTTAGATTTTGTATAGGTAACATATATTTAAAAATGTTCATTAAAAAAATTAATTTTTAATTCCTATATAATATTGCACAAGTTTAACGACGATTGGTGCCTAGGACTAAATATCACGGTAAATACATGTACACCATTTGCGGTAATGACACAAAACAATGTAATGTTATAATTATTGTATTATCTAATGCGTTAATGTGCAATACTATACACTGAATGAAATTAAACCAAATAAGAAATTTATATGATAAGAAAAATTGTACTGTAGAATCTAAAATGGATATATTATATAGACTTGCACTTAATATGTAAAATCGGATCGACGAGGTACACACATTTTCCCATGGGGACATAGTGTATATAAAGTATACTATTTGAACCGATTCCTCTGTATAATTTAAAATTATGTCTCTAAATCCCCGGTCAAATTTAAAAGCCAATAAAATTACCTAGATAATCTAATCGATCGACCTTATATCTTAATAAATGTTAAATACATTTAGCATAAAATACTATAATAATGTTATCATATTCATCATCGTTAATTATAATACATTATAATATTAAAAATTAAAAATTTGTAATTTGAAAATAATATAAAAATAATTATTATATATCCAAAGTTTTCATTTATTAGATCTTTAGCAGAGTGTTATTAATAAACAATTATAAAAGAGTTTTATACATTAATATGTTTAAATATATTATTAGTTAAGTTAATTAATTGTATATCTTTTGAGAATGCTATATTCAGAAATATATAATCAAGCACAATTAATATTCAAAGTACACTTTAAAAGGAATATTTGCATTTTCTTAGATACTTTATTTTTAATAACTATTTATTTTCCACTACCTTATTATTCTGCAGCATTATGTTAAATGTGTATTTATGATGCAAGAGTTCAATAAATAAAATAAAAGCTAGAGATATCCAACGTTATATTTTTTAATTCTTTAATTTAATTTTATTAAAGACAAATTTACTACTAGTTCAGTTCGTGAAATGCGATTTCCACATGTACCAGGAAAAAATAAAAGTAATCCAATTGAAAGATGTATACCATAAAACATATAAAGTTATTCCGAATAAAATATTTATTTTCTACAAGTTAAACAGGTACGCTGTTTTATTTGTTATACAATATTATTATCTTTCATAACATCTGCTCCAAATGTTGTATTTAAATATTTGTATTTACCGTATCCAATAACTTAAAAAATCTGAATAGAGCATAGTATAGGTACCAAACGTTTTATTTTTTCGGGCAATACTTTTTATCACTTACCTTTATAATAAAAATGTACGTAACACATGTGGGTTTTTGATTTGAATATTATATACCATGGCATTCTTAACTGGGCGCTTTACGGAAGTTGATTTGATTATTTCTACTTGATATTTATTTTTTCCTAACAATTCTTACTATTAAATTTGCATCTTTTATTTGGAGGTTATAATTTATAATATTTTAAATAGTTCTGCTATTAAAAATAAATTAAGAACCATTATTTTATACATTAAAACTCATATATAAAAATAATTATAAATATTATAACACATAATTTACAATACAACATAGTCATTGATAATGCTATGAAATAATTTTATCTAAACTAATAGTATATTTTTTCCTCGGATTTCTTCGTTTTCGATTAAATATCAAATAACCATTGCCACTCGTATAATCGCGTATAGAATATTTAAATTATATCACATTAAAGGCTACAATATCGTTTTGTATAAAAAAAATATTATAGTTAAGTATTATTACACTAATTTGAGCGTTTATATCAGTTGTTTTATTATTATCGTGTCATCGTCAGAAAATTTAATATGATTGTAATATTACCGTTTTTAGAGTGTTACAATAATAAAGTACATATTGGGTTTCTGATAACAAAAATAAAACAATAACAAAAATGGACACCTAAAGTGTCAAATCCTCCTGTTTGGATGTTTATTCCAAATATAAATATTACGTTTTATAATGTCATCGCAGAAAATCAAATATTATAGTTAGTAAATAAGTACAAACTTAATGCAAAACAAATACTCGTTTAGTTATTAGTAGTTCTAGTTTATTTAACAATCTCATTAATAATATTGTTTTGAATATACGTATGTGGCTACGTATAGTTAGTGTTATTATGAAGAGATGTTTGAAAATTCTCACGTTTCTTATTATAAATAATACATATTTTATATATAAATATAAAGTATCCTAGTCCTACATATCCTTAAATTTTGATTTTCTAATTCTCGTCCATTCACACTATCAATCTTTATATCCCCCTCTATCCATTTATCTACTTCTTCTTAGTCATCTTCACTCTTTATTACCATATATATTAATTTCCATAATAACTTTCATTGCTTCTGAACCATCTTTCTTTATAATACAACTATCTCAGCCTCTACTATCTCGTTTCCACCACAATTGATGCAACATTTATACTTCCACGTATATATTAATTTGTTTTTTAAATAGGTATAAATTATTTGTTGTATTTAAATACTTGATATTTAATAACTATGATTTATTTTTTAGATTCTGAGGAAAGCGAGAAATGTATTGGTTGGTTTTACAATGAATTTTGTTTTCTTGTGATGTCTAAAAACGTTTTTTTGAGTAAAAATAATGGTCCGATTATCACGAATAAAGAATTATTTCGGTACCTAGCAAATTGCATCTAGTTGGTACTTTATTTAGTTCATTTTTCGAATTCGTCAAAAGTTTTTCCTGGGAAGAAGCAGTACTACCAAAAAATAACAGAAAATAGGTAAAATTACGGTTTCCGTTATTTTTAATTTCTTTACTTCGTGATAACTAATTCTGTTTGGACCATAGAGACTTGATAATTGAACTAATTGAACTGGTAAAATTTAAGAACGGATTATCAGTATAATATATTGTATATTTTGCTGAGTTTTGCTCAGAATCATATTTTCTAATGCAATATCATTGCATCAAAATCTTAATTATAATAAAACACTAATTTCTCTGAGAACCGAAGGGACGAGAACGTTTCTGGAACTTCTGGAATCGATTTTCCCACTTTTTTAAATAATTTTTGATAATAGTATTGCGTAATAATAAATAATAATATTGTATATATTAAACATTATTGTGGAAACACATGAACGTTATAAATCATTCAGAACTTACATATTATACTATAGCTTTTTATAATATGTTATAAAACTTAACATAACATCATAACAGCCAACCTTATCTCAATATTTAAGAAAAACAATATTTATCAATTTAAAATATTTACTGAATGCGTACTGTTACGCACAGCATGTCAGCATCATACTAAAAAAATATTACGTATTTAAAATATAAATAAATTCAGTCAAGATAATTTTTTTCGTACTTTGAAGTTTACTGAAAATGGAAATAAATTCAAACTAACTTCAGAGTTCAATGTGACTACATTGCAGAACAAATCAAATTATTGTACACAATGTTATACCAAAATATTATACAAGATAATTGTTTATACCTGATGATATCGCAATGACGCTCACTGGGCTATATTTTAATTGTAAATCATTGCGTTTCTTTAATAGAGTAAACACCATTTGTATATTTATATAATATATCGTCGGCGAATGTTATACCTAAGACAAAAGTGTACTCAGGTTATGTTATGCCGCCGGTGGAAATAAAATATTTACGGGGCATTACCTATTACCTCGCTATATTGTATAGAACGTAAAATGTTATTGAACCTGAGATATTACGATGTTTCTTATAGTAAAAGTTAAAACATAATTTCATTACACCGCATAATTCGTTAAATAAAAAGAAAAAAAAGAAAGTGAAAATATAATTATTAAAAAGATAAAAAGAATTTCTCAAAATCTGTGTTTAGTTTTTTATGATCGGATTCTGAAAATATATTTGATTTAATAAAATATATTATATTGTAACCCTAATGGTACAATATTTTATTGATGTCATAAACTGTTTTCATATAACTCATCCATGTTATATAGTTGTAAATAATATTAAGCAAATTATCATAATTTTAATAACATTAATTATCTAAATTTATTATAATAGGAACTCATCAGATGCATATTTAAATATCAAACGTCTGAAGTAACGTAAGAAAAATTAAAATAATGATCTGAAGTATAAGTATTTCCTACAAGTTATAGTTTTATTTTAATAAATTACATTAGAGTTAATCATAGATATCAATTAAATATCTCTTCATAATACATTTAAATTATCTACAAATATTCAAAATGACGACAATTTAAAATATTAGATTTATTTCTATTCTATGATGCATATAATTGTTTATAACAATATCGAATTTAAACAAAATTATTTAGATAATATTGATATAATTTAAAGTATGATATACCTATAAATTATTATGTTATATATCAATTATTTATGATTAAAAAAACTATCAAATAAAAATAATTCCCGTGGCAAAGATGTTTCGGTAAGGGGTTATGAACAGATTCTCCTCAGCATCGTACCGATATCAGTATATCACTATATTTCGTGGTATTGAATATTACAAACAAAATTTTATGTATCAATAAATAATTTTAAAAAATAACATAATTTAAACATTTTTAACAATAGAATAAGGTAGTTGCAGATCGTTATTATAAGTGTATTTCGTATATGTATATGTATATTGCAATTTACAAATTTCAGTCAAAGGAATAGTAACTCTCATTTTACTCAAATACCATCACACGTATAAAATACAAAATAAATGTAACATATTTATCTACAATTAGGGTGGAGGGATGAGTAGTTTTAACCCCTTATACATTTAACCAAATATATATCATTTTTAAAAATAAATTAGTACCTACAATTAGATTCAATATGGCACAACACGGTTCAATGACTCTCTTTATTTTATATCATAACATAACGTGATTGCATTTAAATAAAATCGTTCATTCTATAAATTAAGACATTACTTTTAGACTTTAGAGGTCGCAAAATTATACTTTTTCGATCGTGACATATTATTGTACTGCAACTCCAAATCAAAAGGACAGTACATCACATAAAATGTAATTTTATTTTTACAATTAATACAATTTTACTTTGAATATTAATTAAATTAGTTTTAAATAGATTATGCGATATCTACGTATATATCATATTCTCGTATTATTATTAACGCTTTTTGAATGAAAAGAAGAAAAATGAATGAATTTGTTTAATAATCTAATTAAAAACTTTATAAGCCTATTATATTAATCCTGTACTTCAATAATATAAAATTATTTTATATTATTTGAGGTTTTAAGTGAAATCTTAATATTTGATGATATTTTTATAAAGCAAAGACGAGAACTTTACACTTTAACACTTTGCTTTTTAGTAAAATAAATTAATTAGATTCTGAGTGAAGTGAGGAATATATTGAAATTTAATCCAGAAATTTTTAATAAATTATAGATATAAGTCATTCAGTCAACATTAAAATTTATATGTAATAATATATAATATATTATAATGTATTATAGTTTTATAATTTATATAATATGATTTTATGTCAACTATAAATTAAATACTTTTATCAAATTTATCGAATGTCATTTTTTTTTTATATAATAGCTATAGATAAAACATTCATTATTCGTGATATAATTAGTAATAAGTTAATTCTAAAAATAGAAATTTATTTGACATATTATTTTTATTATAAAAATGTATAATTGTATTTTATATAATATTTTGTTGTTAATTTCAATTGCATAGTTTATATATTTTTTTTTGTACCCATTTTAACCTTTACAATGGAAACGTATAAATATATTATAAAAACAAAAAAATATAGAGTTTTTATAAATATTTGATATTCGACCAAACCGATTTCATAATATAATGTTGTACTTGTACTGGGATACACGTATAAACCCATAGGTACATTGTCAATCATGTAAACGGTAAATTACAGTCGATATCTAACTATACCGATAACCGATTTTGTTTCTTGGGTTTTGTATATCTGCCGCGGATGTGTAGGTACATGTTTTTATTTCTGCTTTGTTTTATTTTTTCTTTTACAGTTTCATCTACATGATAATACAATATAATTATATTTTTCGTATAGAAAAAATTAAATAAAAAACTAATAGGAATTTTTAAAAAAAAAATTTATAATTTAATGAACCGTGCGCGTTGACCTGACCGAAGAGTCACCATATTATTTATACCGCGCACGCAATTCAATCTGTCAACAATATCACACTTCCGAATTAGACGTGGCGAGGGGACCTTTTACACAATAATATTATATACCTATATGTTGGGAACATTTGTCCCTCCAAAACCGTACAACTGCGCAAATCTGCTTGGTAGCTCATCTAGACTCCATTTATGAGTATACATTGTTGGCGATTTTTTATAATTTCTGAATTAACGCATAAACGATAAAAAAAAAGCATAATGTGATTATATTTCGAAACAAAATTACAAATGTACTTTTGTCATAAACATTATACTTGTATAATGAAATCATACGCATTTGAGTTGAAACAAGAGATTTGTGCAAGTTTGTTTTAAAAACTTATTGATCTACTATCGATAGTAAATTCGATTATTTTAATTAATTAAAATGACATTTTTCAGGGCAACAAGCAATTCATTTGTACACGAAATATTATTGATTATTCATTCCATTGTGTGCACACAATATTATATATAATTAACTATATAATAATATATTAATTTATGCTGTCATGATGAAACTATTATTCTAATTTAAGTCGTGGTAATTCATGAAATTACGTTTCGTTATATAATAATATATTACAATAGATACTCGTTTAAAATATATGAAATATTCTATCGTTTACTCTGCGGATAATAATAATAATTACAATATTGTGTTATATTATAATAAAAATACGTTTGTTTGAATTTAAGTCATTTATCAACAATTTTACACGCATCTTATCGCGATTGTACCTATATTATACATTTTATGAGCGGGTTAAAACTTTTTGTCCACTATTAATAATATTCGTTCTTGTAAAAGTTGATATTAATACACGTTTATAGTGATGCAATCAACGATAATCGACCAATAATTACGTGTAAAATAACTCTTTTAAATTTTAAACGAAATTGTATAATGGAACACGACTTTTATGTATATTAATCTATATTGCCATATGTTAAGTAAGGTCCGGTTTGATTTTTAAAAACATTTCTCATTTATACAGGAGAATAACATTGGTTTTTTTATATTTTGGATTCTTAAATTTAAATTTAAATGTTTAAAATATTTATTACTTTAAATTATTAGACATTTGATGCATAATCGTTATAATGTAGACATATTTTAAACGTTTATAATAAATACGTTTAAACAATACCTACTACAAAACGTCTATCGCAGATTTTTAACTAATAATACGTACAACCTCATACAGTGTTCTGCGAAATTTTACTCCATGTAAAATCTTCTAGACAAATAAATATTATTTAATTATTTGTTTTTTTAATAATTATTTTGGCTACGTTATCAATCATATTATTATTTGATAAATTACAAAAACATACAAGGTAAAAATGTAAAGCTATATATTTTATAATAATAAAAGACTGCAAAATAGCTTTTTTAAATATTTAAATTTGCTGAAAATGTTGATAATGGCAAATTCTTAATTTAATTATGAGTTTATAGGAAATGTTTTAAAATTTATTGTACCTAAGATGTATTATATTATTTGCATGTAGGTCGTGAATTCGAATAAATACAGATTTTTTTTTTTTTTTTGAGACACTCACACTTCTCTGTTCACATGTATAATATAAATTATTTTCAAAATTATGAAATTATAAAAGAGTTGAGATAGACACTCTATACATAAATTGCTTTAGAGTAAAATATTCACCTTTTTTTTTTAAAAAATATAATTACACATTATACACTGTATATTATAACCTAAGCAGAATGATATTTACATCAAACTACCCTACTTATAATGATTTATATCGTTTTTTACTTTAATTATCTCACAAATTTGTATATAAATTGCTTTAGGTATTTATACTGGTTGTAATTACGTATAATTTTATAGTTATCGATGTTCTTTAAATAGAAGAATTTAATTTGATATCTTTAAAACGTGTATTTAAATAATATACATTTCTGTATAATACATGATAAACTGACTGGTATTTAAGTGTATAATTAGTTTTATGTCAGTATTAATTGCCAACACAGATCGATCTTATAGTTGTTTAAATAAACACAAGTCATGTAAATCTATCTGATTTGTGTTTAACACATTGTGATTCGGTGTTTTATATTACACGTTAAATTGGCATTATTGTGTTCTACATTTCAACATATAAATATTTAATATTTACATTTAATTTTTTCCGTTAATATTTAATAATATTATACGATTTTGTTATTGAATTATCGCATTGGCCACAACGCAAACACTTTAAATTGAAACCGGCACAGTGTGATTTATGTTTCATAAATTTCCCGACCGATCTTATCTCCGGATGAAAAGCAAATGCTGTTCAATATCCGTAAAAGGTATCTAATTACCAGTGTTCTGGTAATATTGTAATATTATTATATAGCCGGTATACCACGGTTTCCGTATTAAAACCTTTGGCCAGAAGCGACGCTGGTACCTTATAATATATATATATATGTATATAAATACACTTCCCACGTTATTATATGTAATTATTATTATATTTGTTGTTTGAAAACGTAATTTCATCCATTTGGAAAGTTTACGATTTTCTCGGAAGTATTCTCTAGCTCCGACGCGTTCTGTAATAATAATTGGCGTCCGGGATCAGGATATAGTATTTTACTAATTAAATACTTCCTACCAAACACGTGTGTATTTCTATATCGGCCGACCGGTGTAACATATTGGGTATATAGATTTGTTATTGGTTATTACCATATTCGAATCGACTATTAACGTATGCAATTCTTCAACAATGACGACGACTTAAAATATGAAAGAAGTGCTGTAGTATAATAAGTAAATTTAAATTTAACGGCGATAGATATGATGAAAATTAAAACTGCCAATTCGTATGCAAATCTCATAACTTTGATTCTAAAAAATATCTTTGTAAAATATACAAATATTGGTATTTTATGTTATTATATATTAACACGGTTTCACAGTCCAAATTACAATTAAAGGTTTATCCATCATATAATTTAATTGGGTTTTGTAACACTTATCAGCAGAAAGCTGACTTTTTACATAAGTAGTCAATTATAAAAATTTAAAAACTGATTTTTTTTAAAAATGTTTAATAAAATAAAAATAGTTGAAGAAATATAAATATAAATTAGAGAAATTCCTTGTATTGTACTCCATGCCCACCACCACCACCACCACCACCACCACCACCACACTATGTGACATAGGTACTAAAATAAAATCTTAAATTTATGTTGCTGAAAACAAAAAGAAAAATATTAAATAATGTTAAACGAGACTAAAAAAAGAAATCTATTATTATAATATCAAATTGCCGTCGACGACGTTTATTTTAAAATATCTGAACGAAGAATAAAACGATGTTTTGACGTCATTGGACTTGCCATCGCGATGACATCGATCCGATCGATAGATCGATTATACTCATGTTCATATTATTAAAATTGCTAAATATTTATAATAACGTAATAAAAAAAATAAAATAAATAAATCAAAAAAAAATGTAAAACGTGTGAAAACATGTGAAACGAAACAATTGATGATATCGGACTTTTAGTATGTGAAAAGCCGATTTCCAGAAAGGAAGAGAATGATTAAACGTCATAATTATTGTTGGATAACAAATACGTCCACTTACCTCGACAACCAAGCGAAAATATCCGACGACAACGATAATGATGTTGTTAAAACATAAACAATGGTTTTGCCGCGCGGCGGATACCACGGTATCGTCTATACTCGCGGTATACGCGGTTCGCACTTTTAAAAAAAACGCTACGTTCACTAACCGATTGGCGGCGGTACTGTCTGAGCAACTGGTCGGTTTTTCAGCCGCCGCCACGATCCCTCCGCGAGCGCGTTGCGCCAGAAACCGTCAACGGCGTGGGCGTCACGCTTGCGCTCGGCGCGATACCCTTCCGCCGCCCCCACCTTGTCGCCATCAGTTCACCAGTCGACACACAATCGTCACGCGACAACTCGCGAACGGACACGAGCGACGAAGCTTTTGTCCGTTGGTCGGACGAACCTAGTTCGTATAATGTTTAATATATTATTTTTAAATATTTTTTTCCTCCCCTACGTAGTTGCGGAATATATATATATATAAACAAGTGTCACGTCGACAGCCATTCTCCTTCGAATTATGTATTTTTCCGTCTTCTTTTTTTTGTTTCACGTCGTTACGGATGATGATTCAGAAATCAAATTTCACTCCGTCTTCTTGTCCGACCACAACGAATACTGCAAGAGGTGATGTCATCATCCCAATTTCCCAATTTTTAAACTTCGAATTTTTTCGAATTTTTTTTTTTTCTATCAGTTACGATAAATACCTTTCTGCCCTAACAAAACCTAACATAACTGGCAGAAATGACGTAGGAAACGATAGCGAATAGAACGCTCGGAATTAAGTAGTTTGGGTCTAGCACTTTTTATGTAAATCGTTTTTTGTCATAAAAATAGGGTACGAAAAACGGCTAAGAGAAAAATGTTAAAATCGAAAATGGGGTTCTTAAGTACTGCTGTACTTCCGGATATTATTCCTCCCCCCACCTCACATAACAGTAAAAATGCAATACAATAAGATTATTGCAAACCACGATCGAAATTTTGCGGATTATCGTCATCGTTTTTTTCCTACATATTTCGCGTATATTATTTAGTTACCTACTAAAAAAGTTCAAAATAATATAACGAAAAAAATGTAGTGTAGTTTTTTGTTGAAGGTATAATTCGATTATATTATAAAAATGAAACTGACGAAATACAGACAATGTTGTTCGTGCGAAATCATAATTCAAAAGTTACTGTTTTTATTTTGTGTTTTTCGGCTCAATTATTTCGGTAATCTAACGTCGAAAAGTTTATACATTGCGTATTATATTTTTATTCAATGTTTATACTCGATAAAATTCAAATTTAAATCGATTATAATTTAATCGTAATTTACGTACTTTAATATAACCACTTCTGCAACAACATTTTTTTATACATGTAAAAAATAGATTTTGTATTCCTTACAAAGTTGTTTTACAAAAACTGTTTTCATCCATACTTTTAAATAAATTAACATTATACACGACACGCTGTGTAAGACTTGTATGTAATGTTATATTTCAAACACGAATATTAATATATATAAGAATAAAATATAAAGATATCAAGACGATAATAATATGATATATTATTTATTATTTAGGTAAAAAAAAAATAATAATAAACTGTAAATTTCGATGAGATTTGAAATTCGGTGGTAGCATTAAACTAAATTTATAAATATATATATTTTCACGAGTACAGGTACAAGATCGGAGATTAAATCAAGCAGAAACATTCTATTGAATTAAACCATTTCTGGGCAAGTAAATGGTATTTTTTAATCGGTCAAATAAAGTTAGTTGAAAAAAAAATGGGGAAAATAAAAAAAGTAACCTAATAATTAAATTAAATTGTGTAATAACATAGTTAAGTAAAGTTAATTTTTTAAAAAGAAAGTATATTATGTCTACAATGTATGAACATATATATTATAATTTTAATGTTGGATATCAAATTAGTTTTAATTTTTAATATTAGTTACTAATTATATCCATATTCATTAATTATATGAAAAAAAAAAAATCTTGTTAAAAATAATTTAATTTTAAATTAGTTTATGCCCAGTATCAATTAATAAACGCGATGAAAAATAGTATAAAAAAAAAAAAACTCGAATGAAATCAAAGATAATAAAAATAACAAAATAGTCTTTAATACCTGTGCTTGAAAATTGTCGAGTGTGTATGAGCAGTAAGGTGTACTGTTCGTTAGCTGACTGTGGCAACCGCAATACTGAGATGCCGTGTAAACGTTAATTTTTTTTACATTTTAAAATAATATTTCATTATCATACATTTTTAGCGAGTACGATCTACCTGTTATGGAAAATTTAACACTTGGATTATATTATATTATTATGAACAATGATATTACTATCGTAAGATGTATATTACCTCGTTGGTCGAAAATCAATTTAGTGGTATACTATTTTCACGCACGACGTAGTATGACGTCATGTCGGACTTTGATATAAGTCATAATTTTATGGACACCGGAAGTATAAAATCGATTTTAGAGTATATGGTCGTTTTAATTTCAAATTTGTTCACGATGTGTGAAATACGAACTGTCACGTATATGCTGTAGGTATATCGTATATTAGGCTGTTACAAAATATTAATACGGAGTGATTATAATATTATATTTTAATTATCGCATCATTTTTACTTCTCCAATTGCGCGTTATCGACGGTAAGTTTTCTTCAATGTCTAATCGATAATAAATGCAAAAGAAAAATTAAGTTATTAACTATAAAACATTAATTTAAAACGTGCGTTATTATATTTATGAATAAAGAATACAATATAGGTACTGATGTTATTTATTTGAAATGGTATAACGTATAATACTTATAGTGGTACTATTAGTACTTATACTAAGTACTGGTCCGAGGAAACTGGGTTTAAAAATATTACAGGGATTTAAATCTACATTGGCTACATTAATAAATGTAAATAATGCATATAAAATAAAAAGACATTTTTTTAATGCATTCTATTTAAAAATAATATATTAGAGTAAAAATTTAATCCGCATGTCAATGTTAATACAAACATAAATAGTTTTAAGATGTCAGTTATTTATTAATTTTAAAATGAAAATAAATATATTTTTTTTTATGTTCACTTATTTCTATGTGCATGTTTACACATGCTAAATTGGTCATTAATTTTAATAAATGTTAAAATATTTTTTTAAAACTAATAATAACTATATTAAATATCACATTGTGAACTTTGATTTCAAATTTTTTTGAGACCTAATTCTACTTATTAAATTGTCCAATGTCAAATTCATTAAAATATATACACGTGTATCATACAGTATAAAACAATATTAATGAATATGTTTGATATATTTTTATTTTAAAGGTATAAAAGTCGATTGTGAAAAGAAGAAAATCGATGGTGCTACACGTTTTACCGTTAAACGAATAGGTATAATAATATATTGTTTTTCTCAGTGCGCAATGCGACGACATTCCTTTCGACCAATATATCGGAAAGTGCTCAGCCCTTTTTGTTTTCGACTCTATTGTTATTAAAATTTTCGTTATTTTCATTCAGACGATTAAATGCACAATATTTTATTACCATTGTTATAGTTTTCCCGGTACATTTAACTGTAATAAGTGTGGTAATACCTTGTTTTTACTGTCGCAATCATTCTACTTTAATATATAGGGTTTCAGTGAAAGGTCGGAAATTCAGACAAATACTATGATATTTGATAAGCAATATGAAATAAACAAATTCTAAAAAATATAATTATTTATTCATACACATATTACAAGTCCGAATTGTTTACCACCAATGACCGATCCATACGTGATCTAATTATAACACTCGTGTATGTTTGATAAAAAATTTAAACTTATCCCTTTATATACCGTTTACGTAGTTTATTTATATATCTTACATTTTTATTTTAAATATTATTATGTATGTAGAAATATTGTGTACAACAATTTATTACAATTATTATCATCGCATAATATAGTTTCTAGTTACTCCTACACTTCCCCTTACGTATTATTTTTTTTTTCAATCTTTTCTAGTCACTCCATATATCAATCTTAGCATTCTCATATCCTACACTCATTCTCTTTCTATTAATTGTATTCACTGTTTTGATTTTCACAACATTTCTAGCCTCACTACTGCCTTATAATATCCACCATTCAATCTTATCATATAAAACACTAAACGCCTCCTTACACTTCATCATTTCATACTTTTACATTTATCATTTTTTTTTCTTGTCCTCAGAACTACCATTCTTTTGCATTACCGATCCTATTTGAATCTATCAAAGTCACACATTACATCATCACTCAATCACTCATCTTCATTTATATATGCCTTGCTCTATCAATTTATTGATCACTTCCTTCCAAATCATATACGATTGCCTCTGTTTTCCTTCTATAATGCATGTATTGAATGTAAATTATCTTGAAGAAAACAAAAATAAATAAATAATTGACATTTATTAGAATAAACTGAAAATAAATATAATTAACGCAGTTACTATAACAATATTATTACATACGTAAAATCAGAATGGTCTATTTGAAATAAAATATTATATATAAGTATAATTTAACCAAAATTTTGTACATAATATTAATTTACATTTTATTTATAGCCATCAGTCATGAACAAATACTAACCAGATTACCGATTATGTACTATAATTATCACTATAATACCTGGATCTAGAAAATATTTTTGATTTTAATCAACTTAATATGATAAAATATTATTGTTATCAGTTATATTGTTGTTCGAAGCACACATTTTGGTAAACAAAGGAGCTATAAGCTAGATTCTATTACCATAATACTCAGCGTTTGTTTATTTTACATAAAATTTCATGGACGAATAATATGCACATTATAATATTGTAGAATGTAGATTAATTAACGGTCCGTAGTCTTATCACATATTATAAATATAATATTATATTTGCACAAATAATCCAACAGTGTCAACTCTTACCGGAGTTATCAAGATCGTTATATAAATGTCACAACAGTAGATATTTACATTAAATATTATGTTAAACCACACACTTTTTTTCCAAATTCTAAATATGATTACAGACGTAAAGTATGCTAAACATTTAGCGTAGTACATAAGACCAAGTTATATTAAATATAATCTATTCGTAATTTAAAAAAAAAATTAAATATTAAAAAATTCTACAATATAGATTTAAAGAAGCGGAAAATTTGATTCTGAACGTTCCTCCTTCGTCCTTCGGTCCTCAGAGACATTAGTGGTTTGTTACAATTAAGATTTGAATGAAATTATATTACATTCGAAAATAAGATTTTGAGCGAAACTCATTAAGATACCACGTGTGTAAATTATCTATGAAATTATTTAAAACAATTTTCAAGTCCTTACGATTAAAACTTAATTAGTTATCACGAAATATAAAAATAATAAATCATAATTTTGCCGATTTTCCACCATTTTATGGTAGTTTTTCTTCTACCCAAGGAAAAACTTTTTAGAACATCGAAAAATAAGCTGAATAAAGTACCAACTAGATGTAATTTTCTACCAAACGCATAGCCTATTTGTGATAATGCTCCATTATTTCTACCCAAAAAAATGTTTTCAAACACAAAAAAGAACATTATTGTAAAACCAATATATTCCTTTATTCGCTCAGAATTTAAATTTGATAAAGAAATAATTTTTTAGATTTTTAATAAAACGTAATATTTATATGATTTCATCTGCCTAGGAAGTCATCCCCGACCTTACATAACCTACCATTTTATATATATTTATGGTAATATAAATAACTACCTAATCATTTTGACTTGTATTTCTTTTTATACCTAGTTGAAATAGAGAAAAAGTATGTATAAACACCACATATTGTTATAATTATTATTATATAATACCATTAATGAGACATGTATTAATGGCAATATGATATTTCACTCTGGAGGGAGATTATGAGAAATAAATTATTCGTTTCTGTGAGATTGTAAAACATTCAGATTCAGAAAAGTTCATAACATATTATATGTATATAAGGTGTATTTTTCCTATCAAATATAAATACAATATTTTTAATATTTATCTCAAACAAATTTAAAAGTCGCGTCATAATTATAAACTTTTATTAACTCGCCTTTTGATACAAATTTGAAAGAAAAAACAACTTTTTTTATACGCAATATTAACACTGAATATAAATATCCAAAGTTTCTCGCTGGATGTACTTGATTAAATAACTTTTGAAAATTCGTGATGTAAAAATTCTACTATGATATTATAATTATTATTATTACTATAATACACAAATAAATATATGAATAAGTCGCCGTACTCGAGTCTCTAAATTATCTTTGTAATTTGCATATTTTAATGTCAAATAACGTGATTCTTAAATACATATTCATTGACTCGTTATAATACTGACGATAGTATTAATACAATAGATATTTATATAGCGTTAGATTAGTTAAATAATTAAAGAATATTTTATATTTTTATAATTATTATTCGTTTATAAAAATATGTTTTTTTCATTTTTTTGGTATACTAAACTTCAAAATGGGAGTATACTTATATTTATTTATATTTATTTTATATTCTAAGTGAATCGAGGAATAGATTGTTTTTACAAAAGTGTGTGTGCAAGTTTTCTCTTATTTTTTATGTCCATAAGCACTTTTTCGGACAGAAATAATGATTTGAACACTAAAAGTAGGCTATGTTTTCAGTAGAGTTTGGAATCTAGTTGGTACTCTAATTAGCTCAGAATTAGTTTTAAATACACACGGCTACAAAATGTATATTTGTTTAAGACATACTCTTGAATGCATATAAAACATTTGAAAATCGTAAGTCATATTATTTGATAAATAACGAAAATTTATAATAGTAAATATTATCAGTACCTATTTTATATCTGTCTGACTTTCACTCACAAAAGTTTTATTGAATACAATATTTATTGCATTCAAATTTTAATTATAATATATTAATTATAATAATATTCCACCACTGATTTCTCCGAGTATCGATGGGAAGAAGGAAGAATTCCCAGACTAACCCATTTTTTTTCAATATTTTTAACAAATCTAAAGTCGTTATCAATACGAGTCTATGACAATAATATAATTATTAAAAAAATACAAAATAGGTAAAAATTAGAACTTTGTTGTTTTATAATATATAACTCTTGTTTTATTGTTTTACGGTCTGTAAAATCATATGATTTTTAATATAATTATGCTTTTTCGTGCATCAAATTAATTCATTATTATACTACAATATTCTGATCAATTTGTATTAACTAATTTGTACCAATTTGGTTAAATATTTATAATATTACTGAAAAACCTTGTTTTCCGAAAAAACACTATATTGCTAAATGCCTTGAATAATTTTACCGGTGGCCACATGGTTCATTAGTTAACAACGATTGCCACAAAACACGTACGGTTAAAATAAACGACCGGATATAAATTCAAAGCTCGTTCTGGTGAAATGTTGAAAGGAATGGCAGAACAGAAAAAATACCCATGTTCATGTGGGTAGTAAATTCTTGTACAATTCTAATCTCTATACCATAACCATTCTATTGTACAAGCTTACGATGAGATTGTTTAGCGCGCGTCATAAGCGTATTCTTGAAAATCCTAACAAAATATTTGGGTATACACAATATGTTTCAATCGATCTCATTCTTTTTTACAGTTTTGTTTTTACAGTATCCTATATGGAGGACTGTAATCATTTTACACCAAAAATAAAATATTTCAAAATAATATCATAATTTCCAAATTTTTTAAAACATTCTATGTAGAAAAAAAAGTGATTTAGTGCGTTGAGAAACTTGAAATCATAATATTATATTATTATTATAATAAATAAATGAATACTGTATAGGTTGCCTATTTTCCTATCGTTATAGATCAAGAGAGTTAATCATATATTTTAAACAAAAAATATATATTTTTTTTTTTTTTTAAAAAAGACAACAGTTTTACATAACTCTTATAAAGCAATTCTTGCAATAATTTAAAAAATTAAATACTAATTCCAATTTCGTTTATATAACTCGTAGTAGTATATTATTTTATATTTGTTGTTTCGTTATACTGATAAAAAATATTAGCCCTGTAAAATTTTAACTTTATAAGCAAATTTTTTTATCCCTGGCACGATACGTCAATCAGTGGTTATAGATATTAGTTTAGGTACACATCGTGATTTAATCAACCAATGATATTGTAGGATAAGAATATAATATACAATATATAAATCAAAAATAAATAGTATTTTACTTATTGTTCGTTTAACAGAGTTAATAATTAATCTTTGAATATTGTGAACTCGAATTATTAGACAATGACTATAATAATTAATTAGTACGTTTTTTTACAGATTATAAGATTTGTTTAATCTTTTGATTATGTATTTATAAATTATATTGATAATTTCATAATGTACTCTTTAGTAAAAAATGGACTTCTCCATATAATTTTTATAAACAATACATATCATAATTTATGAATTTAAAGGCCATTAATTGATTTTATTATTATTTTTATGAAAAACTCCAAAACGGTTTTAATAGAATTTTCAGATACAAAGTATATTTTACTCGGTATTGCTCTTCGGGGAGTATTATAATTTGTGTATTAAGTTTTCGAAAATGGTTAGCCCATTACAACAATAGTAATAATAATAATATGTTCGATATTTACAACAAACTTTAAAACATTATTGCGTAAGCGTAAAGATAATTGAATATATTTAACCAATAATAATTTATATTATGATCCCATTGGCCGTTTCCAACAATTCCACCACCAGACGAAATATGTTACTAAATTTAGTTTCACAGCTTTGGAAATAATAATTAGCTAGATAATGTTTAGCTAGTTAATATAAATTATATTTAGGAGTGAATATATTCAGTATTTAAAGGACTTTTCATGAAAAAAAATGATTGTATGTTGAAAATAACTATTTTTTACAGAAATAAATAACCGATAAGTCATGTCTGGGTATTTCTCCTTCTTCTATTCGATTCTCGGAGAGATTAGTGATGGAATGTTTTTTTTGTTATGTTATAAAATATAAGATTTAAATTAAACAAATATTTCTGAGCAAAACTCATTTAGATACTTTCATACATTCATACTTTATACGGATAATATTTATTTTCATACCTTTTTTTCATTTGTCAAATAATGTGCAACAGAAAAATTAGTTGACATAAAATAATTAAAAAAATGTTCGCCAAAATTATATTTTAAGTGAATTTTATAGTTGTTCAACGAAATTTTGGTATATTTTCTTATCCAAAAACCTAATGTTAAACTATTGAGAAATTTAAAAAATGAGTTAAATAAAATGCCAACTAGATACTAGAATCAGATAATTATTTCTATCCAAAAAGATGCTTTCAGATATAATTGAATTCACTCAAAATTCCAATTGAAATACTTATTAAAATAATTTGGGACTATCAATTTGCGAAATTTTTAAAAATTAGATTAAGTAATAAATTATTGTATTTCTATTTTTAAATTCTAAAACCCAAAATTGCAAATTATATTGAACATTATTCAAAACTTAATTACATCTTTGGAAAAATTTCTAAATTCTATATTATATATTTTATTTAGTCATAAAAATAATTTAACAGTTCTAAATTTATTTGTCATATGTAGAATATCTATGACAATATTGAAAAATATTTTTAGTCCCTGCGTTCAAAATTGCATTAGTTATCATAAAATATTAATATTTTCCATCAAAATTACAGTTTTCGTGAATTGTTCAATTGTTCAATCATTTTCCTTATCACAAATAAGAAAGATTATAAAATTTTAAAAAGGAGTTTGATATAGCACTATGCAATTCTCTACCGAAATAATTAAAGCCTACTTGGTAATCGGAAGGAAATAATACAATATATTTATTTGTATAGTAATTTTGTATATCAATCATTATTTTATTATAAATTATTATATATTTATTTGAATTCAATTTTTTTTCTTCATCTCTACTAAAGGTCTTGCCTTGTTTTTTTTTTTGTTGTTTACTAATTGAATTAGTAAACATATAATTTTTCAAATAAGGAATTCAATCAAATTTTTCAAAGAAATGAAGAATTAGAGATTGATTGTCTAAACTGAATAACCATTTCCTACCCACTAGAGTAAGATGAAAGTTGTACGTTTATAAAAATAAATTTGTAATTTTACTTAAACATGTTTAAAAAAGACAATTTTTGTTATCTAAACGTGACTTATTATACTTTTCTAAATAAAAGATAATTTATCTAGATTTATGCTTAACACTCAACTCACTACACATATGTGGTTTACGATATTTTGATCAGTCTGTATATTATGTATACGAGTAACTTGTAACCACAAGATGGTTCGTAACAATAGTAATAAAAGTTTATACATCAACATCTTTACAGAGTGATCCAAGTTTCAGATAAATACCCACTATATTGTTTTGATAGATATGCGAAATAGAGAAAAATGTTTTTTAAACAAATATTTAAAAAAAAAACTATATATCCGATATTATAAAATCATCTATCAAATTATAATTGAATATTTATAAATACCATTTTGTTGTTGTTACCACCTTATCGGTAGTTCACGTCTGGAATATCAAATTGGAAACTATAATTTTTCCCCTCCCTACACATTATTCTAATCAATCTGTATATAATATTATGCAATGCATACGAGAAGATGAAGGTATGTAGTGTACGTTATTTAATTATAAAGTTTAAGCGATGTCTTAGTACAAACAAATCGAGAGTTAAGAATAGTATTATATTTTGTAAATACAAAGTGAGTATAAGCACATCAAAAATAATTTCATTAAAAATAGGTATGTCCAAAAACAACAAAATGTAATTATTTACTGTGTAAGAGTGTGTACTTATACGTTAATATAATTAAATATTAATTAAATAGACACGAAACTAAGAGCTAAGCGAATTCTAGAATATACTTTGTTTTAATATAATTGTAAATTATTTTTTACGTTATTATTATTATTTTATATTAGAAAAATCACCTACGTAGGTTTTGTTAATTCACTGATATAAACAATAAATTACATGACTAACTTACTACCATAGGATGTCCGTATACTTCTTTGAAGTCAATAAATACTATTTTAAAAGAAGTCTAGGAGCCTTATAATTTTAATATTTTCTTGTAAATGTAGAATTATAACAAAAACAAAATTATATTTTAATTTTATTTGACTGTGTAGTATGTGGTATCATAGAGATATAGAAATTTAGAATAAATGACTAATGGATGGATTCTCTACCCTCAATTAAAATGGCAGATTAATAACTTCGCGGCGTTAATTTGTTAGCCATCTAGTTGATTTATTTATTGTATATTATATATGTGAGTCAATTACTATTATACAATTTATACCAATACATCCGCTAACTTCAATAACATTTTAAATATTGAGAACCGAACGTTTAGTAATCCTATCACGAAAATAAAAATACTATGTTCTTTTTCAATGACGTCTTCAGGGGAAAGGGAAAATAAGAGTAGTTAGCTTTTGTCTCGGTCAATTTACAAACCATAATTTAGCACTAATTGTATAGTAAAACTAAAAACTGAAAAATTAATTTATTTAGCCCTCCCTTGACAAATTCCTGCGGACGCCCTTCTTCTTTTGGTATAAATATTTAGTTAAATAAAAAGGCACATTCTCGTCACGTACAAAAAACAATAGTTATTCACTTTACTCTTATTTACCTATTAACACAGTCAATTATACAATTGTTTACTGCTGTGTTTTTCGGATTTTCGTTTTAAAAAAAAAAATATTTTTTTAATTTCATAATTTTTCTCGCGTCGTTTTTAATAAGTTAATAGTATCGCGTGATAACAATGAATTACTTCCTGTATTAAGCCTTCTTTTTTTTAAATATATGAGAAATTAAATATTTTAATTATTTTATATAGACGTGAGTAAAATATACATATTTAAAGTATTTGGAAAAAATACTTGAGTACATACATACAAAATATAATATTTGAATACGTTTTCTATAATTTCAATTACTTCATAAATACAGCTAATAAAATGTTATACTTTTAAATCCATTTATAAATTTAAAATACTAATCAATTAGAACTCCAGTATTCTTTATAGAGAATAATATACTTTACATATGTATTTATAATAAAGTGTTTTAAAATATTTAAATTATACCGAATAATAGTATAATAATATTATACCTATAATTACATTAAAATTATTACGAATATTATATCATATTTTATTACTCAATTCTTAATAATTGTTACTTGGTACCAAACTATAATCTACCAACATGTAATACAATTTTCAAGAAATTATTATTTTAGTAGCTTTGAAACATATATTGGAAACATTCATTTTGTTATAATATATAACGTTATAAAAACTGTAATTTTGTATTTCTTTACATGTTATCTCTTACATCAAATAAAAACATGAACTTAATTATAAAAGCAGATATTTTATACAAAGAGATAGGTATATTATAAAATATACTTATTCGTTTTCTTTCACAAAGTAATCCAATGAAAAATATTTGAAAATATAAAATTACAAAATTACAAGCACGTTTATTAATTTGCATAATAATAATCTTCATTATTATATAAATTCCATAAAAAAAACCAAGAAATCGATTCTGTATATTTCTTCTTCATCCCTTCGGTCCTCGGAGAAATTAGTGGTGGAATGATATTATGTTATATTATAATCAACATTTGATTACATTAATATTGCATTCGAAAAAACGAATCTGAGCAAAACTCAGTCAGATATGCATTATAAACTGATAATATTTATTGTTATAAACTTTCTTTATTTATTAAATAATTAACAACAAAAAAATTATTTATCATAAAATAATGAAATTTAAGTTCATGAAAAATGTAGATTCCGTAAATTTTGCCGTATACTGTTATTAACCACTAAAATAGTTTCTCCAATTTCTTCTTATTGAAAATTTTATAAAATAACTTAAATAAAGTACCAACTAGGCGAAATTCTCTACCAAAACATATACGTGTTCTTGTGGTAATTAGTGCACATCTATAACCCAAAAATTATTATATAAAATCATTTATATCAGACATAAAAATATCATATTTCAACGATTTCGATAAAAATTCCAATTTTAAATGCTCATTAAAAAATAAACTTTGTCTATTTACGAAAACTTGCTTTTAAAACTGGATTATGTAATTTAGGATTATTTTTCTATTCAATTTTCAGACCGTAAAAACCAAAATTGCAAATTATATTGAACATTAATAAGAAGAAAAAAAATATTTTGGAAAAATTAACTGAGTAAAGTTGCAAATTTGTTTCTCATATATAGAATATCCAAGTCAATATTTATAAAAAAAAATTTTTTAGATCCCTTCGTACAAAATTTTAATAGTTATTATAAAATATTAAAATTCTTATCAAAAATAAGAACGATTATGATATTAGAAAAGGAACTAAATATAATTCCCATTAGATGCAATTCTCTACCGAAAACATCCTATTTGTGATAATTGGACCATTTGTTCTATCTAAAATCATACTTCCAAACATAAAAATACCCGCATCATTGTAAAACCAATACATTATTCGGATGGCTCAAAATCTAAAATGTTATATTTAGGTTTTATATACTCGTACTTTGAAATTTTGAATAATATTAAAAAATAGATAGTAGATACAACATTGTTTTAAAATTACCTATATCTTAATAACATCATTAGTGTCCATAGTATTACTCATTACAATGCTTAACAATATAAAATGTATATTGATAAATTGGTTTATGTTTTGATTTTTAATTTCATATTTAATTTGTATTTACATTTTATTTGTGAAATTATGGTCGACCAAATCGGTCTCCAACAACGTATAAAAACCTAAAAATTTAATACGATTGATTTAGTATAATTTTCCAGAACCTATAATACAATATTATAAGTATAGATAGTATATTACATTACAAAAAAATTAAATTATGTGTAATATACCTTTACAGTAAAATAATATATAGTTCCTTACAAAACAAATCATTTAATTATCCACAGAATATACTTAATCTTTTGGATTATTTATTAAGTATGTTAATATTATAATTTATTCTCTTTTTTTATTATTAATATAAATAATTGATGTAAAAATGATTTATTGTTAAGATTTAAATAAATAAAAGTTTTGAAAATACAACTCAAAGATTCGTGTTCAGTTTGCAAATTATAAATATGATATAACTTGTATAGTGTCCTACTTGATTTCCAATTCGAAATATTTAAATTCGGAAAATAATTTCTATAAAAAAAAATTATATTATAATATTTTTAATGAAAACATATTGAGTTAAAAAAATGAAAATGTAAAAATGTGTTTTGATTTGGAAAAGTTTATTCATCGGTATGTTATGAATGAAATCCTTAGTGTGTCTTGTTTATCGAAATATGAGTCATACACCTACACAATAATCAAATTTATATTGTTTCTGTTTTATTGAGAAATAATAATATGATTAAAAAATATCTCTGACTAGTGAAAGTATTTATAATTTGTTTTATTTAAACTCTACTGCATTGAATTTAAAATTAACGAAACAAATCTTTGAAAACATTAAATGTATGAATTTTTGTTTGATGATGCACAAATATTATATTTGATGATAATATTTAATTTAAAATACCAAAAATACACACAATAAATTCCTACTCGTGTTATAAATATTAACAGTATTTTAAAATTCTATCAGCTTTACGTTAAAAAGTCCTTTTTGTTTCTATTATTTTATTAATGAATATAAATAAAACTTGTTTTTGGCTCAAAATTCATTTCTTTGACCTTTGTTAACACAATCTAATAACCTATCCAACCGGCAAAACAGTTATTTTTGCATTTATTCAATGGTTTCTGTTCGATTGATTTTAGATTAATACCACAATAATAACTCGTTATCGTCAATTGGCGTTTTGCGGTTGTCTGAAGTTTATAAATAAATGCACTTGAAAAGTGAATACGCGATGAGAGTTTTTAACAACAACCCTGTGCGTCATTGTACTAAGTGGGATTAACACATACCTACATACCATTCGTCGAGGTTGTGATAACAACACTCCATGTGATAACAATATAAGTTGACCTAATGTATTAGGCGTTAAATTTTGCAACTAACAACTAACTATTGGTTAAATTTTTAACATGTTTATAAGCGTGTAAAATATATTACAAAAAAAAAAAAATAACTGATAATATTAAATACAAAAGTAAATGATTTAAGATTTTCAATAGAATTTGTTGGTGGAAATAGGGGGTGACTTGAGAGGACTTAGGCTTCCCAAAATGCTAATAAGCCATACCAAAATTTTTGTAGAGAAGTTAACACAAAAGTAAAAACTTATAACAAGATCTGTTTATAAAATATATACAATCCACTTTTACAACAATTATAATTTTTATGTCATAAACATAAGACAATGTTCAATGATCTTTATGCTCTTGATATAATATACGATTTTTATATTAAAATATTAACAAACATAAAATATGACAGGAAATATTGAATTTATTAAGCTAATTAGTTCAACAAATTGTTGATGTACATAAGATATATATATATAAGCATGTAAAAGTTTTATTAGAGTTAAGATTTAAGTTTTGAGTCTAAATGTAACCCCTTCCCAGAAAATTTGTCTCAGTTCCGCCCGCGGTAAAATAACACAAAATAATATAATTAAGACAAAGTAATCATGCCATCATAATATAATATAGAGGATAGAACTGCAAAATGCATAAAGTACGTTCCGTGTACGTTTGGTCAAAATTTAATTTAAAACCAATTAGTTATACAAACATTATACATACATTGACAAAAAAATGTAATAGGTATTTGGGATTTGGTAGGTTATTCAAATCATAAAAAATATGATACTTGTTATATATATATATATCGGTCATGTAATCGAATTTATCGGGAATTTCATTGTATCATCGTATCACAAAATAAAAAAGCCCATTCTGCGAAATTATACCAAATTCACAATTTCTTAACGTATATTATAAAAATAAAAAAAAAACTATAAATCTATTAATAATATAATTATTTATTCCATAATTATTATTTCTTAAGATATCATTACGTATCTACTATTATTTTATAATTAATATTAAATATATGAATATATTAAAAGTTTTAAACAAAGTCATTTTTATAAGCTCAATCGATTTCTTTAAGTAAAAAATTAAAGATTTTATTCTGTGAACTTAATAACACTTCCACGGTGGCAGTAGATGCAAGTTATATTGTTTATAGGCTATAGAGGAACATTATCATTACTTTTTTTTTTTACTTGAACAACATATTTATACAAAGTCTAGACGCGCATTTCAAATCTAATCTAGATAAAAAAATTAATTAAAAAAAATGTAAATTATGGTGATTACTACAACTCTCACCAATAGCACAACACAATATTTTGATCATTCTGTTTAAATTATGTAAATGCAAAACTTATAAGTTATAATCTCAAAACAATCTACAAATAGCAAAAGTCAAATAACCAAAAGTCTATAAATTAACGTGTAAACTATAAAGAGGGACCCGAATTTCTGGTAACAACTATTTTTTGGTTTTAATTAACGAAAAATAAAATAATGTTTGACATGTAAAAAAAAATCGAATCCAATAAATTATTTTATTATATTATTCACATCACTTTGAAGAATAATATGTTTATAAACGCCTTATTTATTAGGTTTCCAGCCTCCTGGAGATAAAAATCAAAAAAACAAAATATACATTTACATTTTTCCACAAACATGGTTTTCATCGTCCTATATGTATAAATATATAAATATAGTAAGTAAGTATATCATTCTTTATCGTGCATTATAATGTATAAGGAATTGTATCGTAAATGCATTGTAAAGTACAAATTCTGATATATCCAAAAAATAAATTAAAATTAAAATTAGGTATTATATTTATAATTTAACAAAAACAGAAACATAAACAGAAATTAACTAAAATTTTTTAGTTTTACATATGTTAGGACTTAAACTTACTATTATATGTTAAAAAAATTGCAAAGAAAAATTAATTATTTAAATATAATAATCCGACAACGTATTAATATATATAAAGTTTAAATTAATATTAAAACTGACTTTTTATCAATGAATTCAATTTTTTCTTTTTATACTTTAATCTCTTTAATTGTTTTCATGCTTCTAATTTGATTTAGTAACTAAAAAAAAAAAAATCTATAAGGTAACTTATGGAATATAAACTTTAAATGAAATTTAAAAAAATTTAAAAAAAACAATGAATATAAAATAAAATGTTTTGTATTTTACTTTGATAAACTATTAAATAATTTCCTACGTTATAACCAAATTTTTCAGGATATTTTTGCACTTTATAGAGTATAGAATATAGGGTATAGTTATAGCTATAATGTCCAAGCCACAAAACGTATAAATTTAATTATTTTGCTCGATCAGCTAGTATATATTTCAATATTTCTTTAATTAAAATGGTAATTAAATGTGTAAATATAAAAAAAAAATTTCTCACACTTTTTTCTGTTACGTTAAAAGTTATAATCTCAAGGCAAAAGTTTTAATTTTATGACGTAAATTGTTTGTCATTGTCGAAACTTCTAAGTATTTAATGCACATTTGTAATAGGTACTTCCATGCAATTAAAAAAAATTTTCCAGTTTTTATTTTTTTTAATATATATTATAAAAACCTAATTGATGTAAAACGGAAATATAATGACAATTTTTTTATTATTAGTTATCTAATAAAAATGTTTTTAACAATAATATAAGTGTATTTGTATTTAAATGTATGTTCTCGAATAAATAAATATTGTGAATAAGAAGATTCTGATAAATTCGATAACAACTTAAATTAATTTTATGTTTTATACAAATATATGAAAACTAAACATTATTGTAGTTAAAAAAAATTCAAAATGACTGGTTTTTCATTGTCTATAGTAGTTTTAAACAAATATTTACTTACAAAACTATTAGTTTGAAAATATACGTTACCTATACTATTGTATAAAATATGCGTGCATTTGTTGGTATGTATAAATATTTTTTTTTTTTTGGTCAATATAAAAGACGTATCTTCTTTATGGAGCAAATCTAATTATTTTTAAAAACTTAAAATAAAAATCTTATTGTAACAAACAATTCCATTAAAATTGTTAACAATGAAACGATCTTTGTTTGCCTAATGAAAACGAAAACTTTTTCAACATCACGAAACTACTATTATATTAAATTATTATTATATTATATTACTCAAACACTTTGTTTGTAGTCATATTTAAAACGTATCCTAATTATGTTGTAAGTTTGAAATGATCGACCTCGTATTTGATAAAATATGATTATAAAACTTAAATAGGATTAATTTCTAATATATTTTTAAATTACTTTTTTTTTTATTATTCATTTTATTTATTATTTAAATCTTCGCGCGTGTAATACGAGAAGTTTACATCTCATTGATTTATAATAATTATATTAAAAAATATAATAAACGAAAATAACGCGTAAATCACAAAATAATATAAGCAATAAGTAATATAATATTATAGTGGAGTGGGAAAAAATTCACATAGAAAAAAATTATAGTAAAAATACAAAACAAATTGGTTGATGTCCGGAATAAATAATAAAATGAGAATCCGAGAAAAACTTGTGATACAGTGGATTAGTTTTTTATTGATCATTGCTTACTCTCGTGATTGGTTTTTTATCTATTAGGTAAAAAACAACCGTTACCTGCTATATAAGGAATCAGACTTTTTATGATATGGATTTCTGATTTACGTATAAACGCAACAAACGACCCATGACGGCGAAAGCTTTAATATGATTTACATAATATTGATCGATTTTTACTATTTGGACGTCGCTCGTCATAGGGCAAATTAAGTTTAGAATGTATTAAATAAAACTAATTAAAATCTCTATTGATAATTATTATGCAAATCGACATTTCATGCTGCACAACAATATTATGTCTGATAATAAATTATTATGTTAATCAATTTGTAATTAAAATAAACACGATTGTATGTATCTATCGAAAACATCAAAACTAATATTTTATCAGAAATTCGTAGTGTTGTGAACAATATCTGGTATGATAATAAGAAATTGAAAAATATATTAATTATTATTTCTATATATTATAATAAAATGTTATTCATTTTATAACGCAAAATCTAAATTTTAAATTGTGTATTTTTAGACATATTTATGAAAAGAAAATTTTCATTTTATTCCGATTTTTCCTCTAATAGGTTTGTCATTTTTAATCGTTTCGTTTCATTTCCGTAAGATTTATAATTAATTTTAAGATAATTGTGTAATATTTTATATGTTTAATAAATGTGAAATATATATATATTACTCATTGATTGCATTGTGATTTTTGACTCCGAACATGTTGACTTTTATTGACGTGCCTGACTTCGTGTAAATTCATAGGCGCAATTTATAATATATACCAATAAACGAATTCAATAAGAGATAAAAAACATACAGAATGATCAATATATTATTATGTTACACAAATAATAGGAATAATATTAGGAAAACTTATTTATAATTCCCATAGTTCACATAAGACGTTACACAAAAATTTGTTTTGATATAGTTTTACACTGACTGTAAAACATAATCGACGTCTTCAATTCTAATTTTTAATTTAAAATTTAAATAAGATTATTACTTTCTTGATAATATAAAAGATTATATTCTAGTCTTTAAATAAAAACCGTTTAATATTTAATCAAATTATACGTATGGCAATATTGATTTGATCATCTATAAACTAAAACTCTAAAAGTCAATAGTAATTATCAAACAGATAAATATAAATTAGTCAAAAAGTTTATCAAGTTCATTTTATTTTTTCAGCTTAACTTTAAATATTAAAATATATTTATTATATTTTATCAACATTTTAACAAGTTACTTTCACTTAAAAATATTTAATAAATTAGTTTATATTTGTTTTGATATTGTCTCCTTGCCTATCAAACCATTTGTTACGCGTGTTTATTTTAAATATACTTTATAAAATGAACTTAAATGACTAAATAAATTCAACATTATTAACAATTTATTTTAAATTAACTTAATTTGACCTAGTTGAAAAGTACCTAACCCACATCATTAAACATTATAATTACGAAAGCAAGGTATAAAAATAACATATTACTATTTCGTAATTATGAAAACATAAAGGATATTGTGTTTTAATATTAAAAAAATTAATATTGTATAATAATAATGATGCAATAAAAAAAAATTTGATAACTCCGTCGGGAATTATATATTTTTTATTCAAGTGATAAAAAAACGTCCTGTGAATATTGTAAAATAATATTATATTATATTATAATGTACCTATTTTATAGTATCTAAGTGTAAATCACCAAAATTGCAGTTTGTCAAAAAATAGTGTAGCAAAATACACATCATAAAATATATGTAGGTATACATTATACATTCGACGTACTTTCTAATATTTGAATCTTGTTTACGTATTATAAATATTTAAAGTTGATACTTAGAATAATGTGAATATCCCAATCCTACTTACCTGCCTAACTAACTAGTTATGTGCGCAACGTGCATCCAAATATAAATATAGTTTGTGTAAAATATCGCCGTGTCTCGCATAATATTTCCCAAAGTATTACCAGAATATTGCAATGTTCTAAAACTTTAACGGTAATATTTTTTTATTACAATTGTTTAGTAAATTAAATACTATTATACTTCCCCCTCGTAAAAAAAAAACAAGCAGTAAATTCTGCGTCTATTTTATTAACGTGAAAAATAGTTAATTTCGTTGAAAATGTTTTTAAAAGTGGTTTGTAAATGTCGTATCTATCAGATTATTGTAAAATAATAGTTAAATACGCGTCATATACTAAATAACTAAGTACGTAGTAAGTATATTTATTTAATAGATTTGTTGTATAATTTCTCAGTTAACCATTTGCTTATATAATCATACACTGCATAATTACCTAATATTTGTATCTAAAACAGCTTTGCAGTATGTCCACAGGATCCAAAAAATTCATGTATTAGATTAACATTTCAGGATAATATTCCAGATATTAGATACCTGAGTGCTGTGTATATTTATTGTTATCATTTAATTATCACATCTTATTTTTTTTTTTTTTCGAAATGAATACAATATTTTAAGTGTAATCGCATTTTTAAATGTTTAAACCGGCAGAAACAATCGGATTTATGAAGAAACTGATTTTTATAAGTTAAAAGGTTTTTTTTTCTTATAAAACAGTACCTGTTCAAAATTCAGTATATTAAAAACGAAGAAAAAGTAAAAAGTAAATGATCAAGTATAATATAATTGAACTTTAAAAATTATTTTGAATGCATATAAATAATGATAAATACTAAAAAAAGTAAAGAAACGTAATAATTTTATGGTTAAAAACATAAAGATCATCCTAACAATTGGGACAATTTTAGAGATATTTCTTAATTGCTTATTAGGAGCATGCTCATGAGAGGATATGAGGGTGTCATAGACCCCCTTGACTTCTATTTTTAGTTAATTATCTTGCAATTATAGGTACAGAATACATAACAACATAAGGGGGCCTTAATGAATGAATTAAGTATTTAAGTGTTATTAATTATTATTTATATATATATATATATACCTAGTAATATTTTATATATTGAAGTTTTCACGCCTTTACGGAGAAAAATATTTCAAGATCAAATAATAAAAAAATAGCGTTAGATGCTTTACAAGTTTGTTATTCTCATCTTTAAACAAATATAAATAAATTATTAAAAATTGTATACACTTTACCTGTTTTGACTTCAACAACAGAGAGATCATTTTCAACTTTAAAGCGAGTTAAAAATTATCTGAGAAATTTAATGACTGAGGTATAAAAGCACAAATAAAATATTACAATATTTTTTGTTAATTATATTTATATACATTTTTTATATGAACGATTAAATGGTCTAACTATGTTAGTGGTCCATTAAGATATAATTATAACACTAGAAGAAGAACAAGAAGTCGTGGATGAAATAGCCAAAATATCACGAATATTGGATATTATAATTTAAATAAGTTTTAAAATAATATATTAAAATAAAATATAATGTGTGAATGTAAATGAAAATGAAAATAATTATTTATATTTTTACACATTGATTTAAATTTCCAATGTATTATATAAATAAAATTTAAAATTAAGAAGTCATAAGGGGGGTGTGGGATTCAAAGCTTTCTACGAATTTCTGGTTTGTCGACAATTTATATCTTCTCCTTATCAAAAAAACTGAGTACGCTACTGTTACTAAAGTCTTAAAATATTAATATTATAATATTCAAAAATTTAATGCAACTTTTTTTTTGGTATTTACCCTAAAAGTGGAAAATGTGTATTTCACGTGACAGGTGCTGATTTAATGTAATTTTAATCTTACATATTTTGACAAATTTTACTTTTTATAGCATTTATTATATTTTGTTTGCAATTTTTTTTTTACAACATCTTAATTATTTTCTCTAAATATTAAAACAATATTAAAAAAATAAACATTTACCTAAACCAAAAGCTAGAGTATGTTTTAATTTTATTATCATAAAAACTAAACTATTATTATATTGTATAAATTTCAAAATATTAAGCATTTTAAATTACCTACTCATCTTAACCCATCCTGGTTTTAAGATATAGATTTCTGGTATTCGGAAAACATCAAATGCCAGGCAAATAATAGTGTTACAATTTCTTACTCTCTCGCATATTTTTTAAACATCAATTTAACAATATCTTAATATTTAATAATATTTTATAATAAAAGTTAATAAGTATTATTACTATACCATATAATTTTTAAAAAAAACAAAATTACATCTTGAGTATCATAAATTTTATCTTTTAAATCTATAATAAATCGATTTTAAACGTATTTTTATGACAAACTCTTTATTTTTTTTTTAAGTCATTAAAATCTCAATTCTACTTATAATAATAATATAATATTATAAGCGCCGTTTAAAAGTGACACAACCGTTGATATGAATTTTACGAGTACCGTCGATTTGACAGCAACGGATTCGATTTAGGGATGACGGAAAAGATGTACATTCAATACGATTTAATTTTAACATATATATAGGTATATATTTTTTTTCAAGTATAGTTATTATAATATTATTATTGTGATTGTCATCGAAAACATTTTTGCAAAGTTAAATTTCAAATAACGGTTTTACGAGTGTTCTCGTCGTTAACCATTATTATAATTACGTAGTAATAAATATTATGTTCCTACCTTGTACATTCATATCGTTTTCACAAATAAACACTTCTTACTGGAAATATTAACATATCAAAGAAAATAACTTCTAAAGCATCGTCGTATAAATAAATTGTTTAAAATTAAAACGTGCACGCAACTTCCCTCCACAGGTAGCCTTCAAGGATATTATAAAAAATTACAAGGTATTTTTGATATCTTTAAAATGTTAAAATTTATATAATCTTACAATAAATTGGAAATAATTAAATATGTTTTTGTCATCAAAAGTTTAAAATACAGCATTGACATTTAATATGTGAAAAAAAAGTTTATTATTCCAATATGTATATTGTATATATTATTTTTTTTATTAGCAAAAAAAAATAATTAACAATAGGTCTTATTTACAAATTATTCGTTAGTAGATAATACTATAATAGAGCAGGTTACTTAACTAAATATATTCTTACACTCGTTAATTTATCGTATTATTTTTATAACGTCACAGATTAAAATTTTATAAAAAGTATAAATATTTTCACTCAGATAGTAATTTTGCAATTTAAATAAATTATATTATGTTGTTTCGATGTAGGAGTTTATGATATGATTTATAATATCCTAACCTAACCTATTAATGGGTTTGAAGTTTTAGGTAAAATTTATGTTATGTTTATTTAGCAAAAGCCTATAAATTATAATCGTTTTCAAATTAATTACAACACGATTATAATAAAGTTAGGAGATCGTCGTTCGGATTAAAGTTTATACGTATACGAATACAAACATATAATATGAATTGTATTGTTATCCGGAATTTGCCCAGTGTCGTCTTTCAAATCGAATGATGACTCACTTACAGTATGTTGTTTGACTCGATAAAAACGAATATAACTTATACTCAATCTATGTCGGACCATATACACATAATTTGATGCGGGACTTTGAAAGAAACGTGTTAATAGTAATACGATAAAAATATATACGGAATGATCGACATTTTATGGTACGGTAATTTTCTCATTTTTATAGTAATAACATTATGCGAAATGGAGATAAATGTGAAACGAAACAAATTATAAAACAAATTATTAAAACTATTTGCATGTATAATATTTATTTATTTATTAGATCGATGTATTTTGAAGAAAATGTCATTTTCGCTCTAAAATTAAATCGTTTGTTACATAAAACTATAATCAATCTGAGTTAGGTTTCTGTGTATGTTTAAATGAATAAAACTCTACATTTTGTATAGTTAATCGTTTTTAAAACCCAAATAAAATTGGGTAGTAATAATTTTCAGAATCAAATAACTAATTTATTATGGCTCAAGAAGAATATTAATATTTTATTCCATGTCGGGCGCAATGAAATTTAATTAATTAAATGTAATTATAAAAATAAATATCGATTAAATTCTATATACAGTATCAAGCCAAAAGTATTTTAAAATTCTGTAAACAAACATTAATTTCGTATAATAATAGAATCGAATTTTCGGAAAGGATTGCAATAATAATAATAACGACACTACGCTAGTTTGGCGAGCGTAAACAAACCGATGGAAAGGGTACAGTATTATACGAGCTATAAGCGTCTGCTATGTGGCACCTGTTGGGTCACAGTATCGATCCATAACCCGCCGCTGGTCCTTTTACCCCTTACCCCTAACCCGGTAACGGCGCTCTCCCTTGACTAGGTTTTTACCTCAAAGGCAATGGTCTGGAGGGGATGAATTCAGGAAAAACGAATAATATAATACAATTTTACGTTTAATAATAATACGACGAATAAACTTTATTGTTTCCGTCTGTTTATCGCTTTTAAACATATTAGGTACATAGTATAATATCATTGATTATATACTTTTACAATCAATGAAAGAAAAATGTAATTTTCATAATATTATAAATGTAATATATAAATTATTTGGCAATAATTAATATTAATATTATAATAAAATATCGTATTTTAATTTACAAGATAAACATGGAAAGGACCTCACCATGGTTATCAATATAAATATTTATCAAATAAAGTTCAATCAAAAACAATAACACATTATCTAATATAGTGATGAAAGTGAAATGTTGAATATTGTTTTTTTTAAATTTTTTTTAATTTTTAAAAACGGAAACAATCCTTGCGAGTTCCTTATTTTATTATAGTTTTTCATAATCGTATTTCCGAATCAAACATAATAATAAAAAGTAAGATAATTGTAATAATATCTAATAACTATAGTATAATAGTATTTAAAAAATAATAAATATAAAAAATATATAATAGTATATAAAAAATTATAATACATTAAGTGTACAACATAGGTCATAAAACTAAGAAAACGTGGGAAAAATAAACTGAGAATTTCAGCCAGACTACTAGCAGGGTCAACACTCTCAGCAACGTCGATTTCCGCAAAACGGTTCTACAAATAAATCACGATAAAACAACACATCTGTCCAATCTCTCAAACAATATAAGCTTAGACTATACGAAACCTTTTCGTTTTCAGATTGCTAAAAACGTATTCGTATACTAAAATATACTTAAAAAATAATAATAAATTTGTTCAGATCGTTCTTCAACGTGACAAATAATAATCATTAATATATATTATCAGTGGCGCATTTAAGGGGGGGGGGGCAACTGGGGAAAGTGCCCCGGGCGCCAAATTTTAGGGGAGGGAAAATTTGTATAGTTTACCACTACATAGAATTGAAATATTTCTATTTTGTTTGATATAATAATTATTACACAAAATGCAAATAAAGATTATAAATTAAACATAATAAACATTTTACTCATAAGGTCTATGATTACGGTTTTTTCGTACGGGTCTCTATGCGTGCACGGCCGCACGGGATTGCGATAATCACAGATAATATTATATATATATATATATATATATAACCCGTGGCGGCAATTACATTTTATCAACTAATACAAGTTAAAAATAACATAATATCCATAAATATTTTCCTTATCGGCTATCGCCGATTGCTGAACGTTGTCGATCACTTATTTTATTTTTGTCAATCAACTATTATTTCGTATGTTTAACTGTCTTCTGACAGCGTCTTGTGTTTACACTTTGACAGTGCATTGTGCATACGGTAATTAGACGGTTAGTGTTAATATTTGATTTACTCTATAATGTTTATTTTTCATAATTGTTATGCTTTCAAAATTAGTATTCAGCTTTCCAGTATTCTTTCTATAAATTATAGCTTTAGATCTAACTGGTATTTGGTAAGTACAATGTGATACGTTTATTTATGGTTCTATGCAATGTAAGTGATTAAATATTATAAATTATATTTATATTACTATACATATTCTGTAATAGATTACGTGGATTTTCAATATGGAAGCTAAAAAAAAGCTTAGTGGTTCAGGATATAGAAATCAAGCAAAAATTAAAAAATTAAAACATGATGCATTAATAAAGAATTGTAGAAAATTAGATAGTATGTTTAAGCCATCAACTAATTCAAGTAAGTTGTTTTTATTAAAGTATAAAAACAAATAACAATTCAGTGTTTCAAATTTTCAGATTTTTTACTATGTACCTATCTTATTTTGTATTTAATTATATAAAGTACCTATCTATTTTTAAAAAATTCAAAACTCGATTTTTATATTAATATTGGACCATTATATTATACCTAGCATAGACTATCTGATTATTGTCTTCTAACTATTGACATTTATAATGATCCAATTTTTGTATTACCTATTAATGTCTAAAAAAGTAGAAAATACTATTATTCAAAATGTAAATACTTCACGATATTTTTCAATTAGTGTTGATTCAACACCAGATATTACCCACACTGATCAACTTTCTTTAGTTGTACGATTTGTTGATGAGAGTGGTAATGTATTTGAGCGTTTTTTATGTTTTATGAATAATGTTGGACATAAATCAGAAGATAAGGCTGAAGCAGTGATAAAAATTTTGAATAAGTACAATTTTAATCTTAACTATTTAAGAGGGCAGTCTTGTGACAATGCGAGTAACATGTCGGGTAGTTACTCTGGAATACAAGCTAGAATAAAACTGATAAATCCATTGGCCAAGTTTGTTCCCTGCTCGGCTCACTCATTAAATTTAGTGGGACAAAATGCGGCCAGCTGTTGTAATGACGCTATCCATTTTTTTAACTTTCTTCAAAATTTGTACACATTCTTTTCAACTTCAACTTACCGATGGCAGATTTTAAATTCTTCAATCAAGAGATTATCAGATACAAGGTGGTCTGCAAGAGATGATGCGTGTTATTCATTGAATAAAATAAAAATTGGTCTTCTATTGAAAATGCTTTAATTAAGATTGGAGAAAATAAAAAAGAAAAACCAGCTATTCGATGTGAAGCAAATGGTATACTCAAAATACTTAAATCATTAGAAACATCTTTCTTGTCAATTTTTTGGGGAGACATATTACATAGGTTTAATACAGTTAGCAAAAAACTTCAAAGTGTAAATATTGATTTAAGTATTGTTGTTGAGCTTTATCAATCATTAATTAATTATGTTGGTGATATTCGTACAGATAAGGATTATGAAAATTTTAAAAGAAATGCTATTGAAAAAAGTGGAATTATGAACTTTAGAAATACCGAAAAGCGACAAAAAAAAATTTAAAAATTTAGTGATGACAATTCAATGGAAAGTATTGTAACTAATTTTAAAGTAAATACCTATTTTGTTATTTTAGATCAAATGAAGTCAAAATTGTTGAGAAAGAAAATTGCATATGACAACCTTTTAAAAAATTATTACTTTTTTTTTAAACTTACTAAAATGACAGCAACAAACATAAGGATATCTGCTGAGCTGTTAAGAAATGAATATAATACTGATTTGGGAACTTCATTTCCCAATGAATGTATTCATTTTAGCAGTTATTTGCAAACCATTTCTAATCCTCCGCAAAGTATTCAAGATATGTTAGTGTTCATAAGAAAAAACAATTTGAATGATATCTTCCCTTGTATAGATATTGCTTTAAGAATGTTACTATGCACTCCAGTTAGTAATTGCTCAACTGAGAGATCATTTTCAGCCCTAAAACGTATAAAATCATATTTAAGGTCGAACATAGGCGAAGAAAGAATATCTGCATTAGCAATTATGAATATAGAAGCTGATGTCCCTACAACAATAAGCTACGATGATATTATTCAAGAATTTGCTCAAGACCGTGCACGACGAAAACTATAAGTACATTTTTTAAAATTTTGTTTGTTGTAGTATATTAATAATTATTTTAAATATATTTATATTGATTATCTACAAAAAATATTAAATGTATATTTCTTGGGGAGGGGGGACGCTAGTAAAATGTTGCCCCAGGGCACTTAATGTCTAAATGCGCCACTGTATATTATATGTACTGTATTAAATTTTCAAATATTAAATAGAAAATAAAAATAATAAGTATCGATTGATTTGATATTTTAACAAAAATTTTCAACGCACGTGATGAGAAAATTAATTAGATTATTAATAAAATTAATTATTTGAAATTAAAATGACCTACTATTAAAAAATTAACTTCATAATATAATATAATAATATAATGAAATGTTCATAAATTTATAATCGAAATTCTTATGAATTTCGATTATGATTACAATCATATTATTTTATCTCATTTTATTTAGTTAATAGTACTAAATAGGCTATTTTATTAAAGCTTATTTATAAATTTATTTAATTTAGTATATTTTTGTATGAATTTAAATATCATATTTTATGATTTTTTGCAAAATAAATGTATAAAATGATATAATATTAAAGTCCATATTTCTTGCTTGCATATTATAGCTTGTAAATCCTAACCCTAGAGGTGTTATTATATAGTGTTATTACTATAGTAATAACACTATATAACTTCGACGACGAAACTATGTGAGTATAATGGATAATGTAGTAGGTACCACGTAACAAAATAATATGTCTTTGTGAAAAACAAAAAAGCATAAAATACAAAAAAAATATTTATACCTATACTAAATAACATGAAAAAGAACATATTTTTTATCAATTTAGGTCAAAAAAGCGAATGCGTTAGTTTTACAAAGACATGAGGTGATTTTTGCGTTAGTATATTAAATTGTTTGGCTAGTCCCTAAATTTTATCGAATATAGTGTCCTTTTCGATAGAAATACTGCATCAGTACTTTTAAAACGTTATTTTTAACATTTTCTACATAATACAGTATTCCCAAATGTGAATAAATATTGCTTGAAAATTATGAGTGAGAAATACACAATAAAATTATAGCGTTTCAATAGCACACACTCGTTTTTAACCAAAATTTTATTCTAATATACAAGTATTGATTAAAATAACATGCTCTTGTAAAATTATATTGATTTTTTTTTTTACAAATTTAATTTAGTACTATAAAAAGTTTTTAAAAATTCAAGTACAAACAAACAAATGTAAAATATCGAACATTTTGTTTAAATTGTTATTGTTAAATAGATTTTACGATATTTTGATAAAAAATCTGAAAACATATATCTTAATACAATAATATTGTGCAGTATTACTTCAACAAGGTTTATACTATTTTAGATCATGCATCGCAAATGCATAAAAATCTATGAAAATTGATTTAACAATTATTAATATGTGTAGATAATTATTCAAATTTAGTCGAATTCACTTTTAAAATGTAAAAAATTGTTCATAAAATTAAATTTGTCACAAATTCAATACAAAAATAACATTAAAATGTCAATAATATAATATTATAAATGAAAAAAATTTTAAATATCTATTATAAGATTGCATTAATTATTTTAAACTATCTAATAAAATAACCTCTCTTCATTTTCTGGATAAAGTTAAAATTAAAATATTCTACTTTATTCGACTAATATATTATTCTAACATAAAATATGGTTTTAAAAGTCTAAATTATATGCTTATATTCAATATATAAATGACTATAAATATATATGATTTCCAAATAGTTTTTATTGGAAAAAAATTCCCGATAAGTCATATAGATAATAATCTTAATAGGTTAGTAGAAATTTAAACAAGGATACTTTTTAGTGTGAATTTATTATTATTTTGTACAATAAAAAATATATCTCACGAGTGTATGTTGGGTGGAAAGGTGCACATTTTGTTTTGACCAGGTTACACAAATCCGGTACTTAAAATTAATAACTGCCATAATTCTTCAATTTTCTACCAGTCTAAACAATAAACTAGCATAAATGAGGTACCTATATTATTATTATTCTTCTGAAAAAAGTACGTAAAACAAAATTATTATGATTTTGTTGTGTTTTTATAGATTACAATTATACAAGATTAAAAAAAAAAAAAAATAAGAAAGAAACCTAATAATTTTGTAAATTATTGACTCCATTATATAATATTGTTAAATATTATATAATATTATTAAATATTATATACAATATAATTTCCATTAAATAAAAATTTAATTTTTATAATTGATTAAATAAATTATAAGACTACAAAAGCATATAATAAATTATCAATATATGTTTGTATTAGATAAGAGAATATACTAAAATGAACGTAAATTTGAACTACCGGTATAATAATTAATCAGCCTGCGGGTGTTAATAAAATAGTGATTAATAAATTACAAGAATATAACAATTAAAACTAGTTAGACAAATAAATTTCTATACATTACACATGAATATAATTTTTACATAAACCGAAAATATGAAAAATATTGTTATAAATAAATTAAATTAAAAAATTAAATGTTAAAATGTAAAAATTTTAAAAATATAATTTTTTTTTATCGGATCTAGTACAAAATCTAAATAAATAATTAAAAATATATTTGATATTAAAGTTAGAAAATATTAACCAAAATGATATAATAACATTAAAAAAGATATTTAGTATTTATTTATTTTGTTTTCGTTTTTGTATTCTGCAAATAGTTCAAGTTTGAATATTGCACCACATTTTATTCATTCTCAATTTAATAGTATTACATATATAATACCTTATGATGTATTAAAAATAAGTATTGTTTAAGCAATTTCTCTTTTAAGTAACATAATTTTATACCTTATTAAACGTAATATCTGTAGGCGTATCGTTAAATAATATGTTTTTAATTAAATAATTAATAATAATTTGTTTAATGCATAGATAATAACATTATGAATATCTTCTATTCTTTTTTTCTTTTTGATTTTAAGTTATAAAAATGTAACTATTAGAAGCTTTTAACATGGAAAAAAATACTAAAATAAAAAATTATTAAATAATAAAAATTGTATATGACTAATAGTTTCGTACAAAAAAAAAAAAAAAAACATAAATAGCAAGTAATTCTGAACAATTTTATCTTATTATAATTATATATTGTTTATATAAATAATTTTGGACCATAATCATATAGTTTCGCTAAAAAATACTTACAATAACAATGGTGGTAAATTTAATGTTATACATATAAAAAAACAACGCAATTATTAAACTTGTTAAGTATTTAAACAATTGTATTTAGATTATTTTGTTTATGTATTTAGAATTCGTTTCAAATACTACGATAAAAATTTACTTTATAAGTATTTTAAATGTTTTTTTTTTAAATATTCCAAATATTTTTATTCAAATACTTTATAGTTGAAAATATATTCTTTATATATTATATTAATATATTACTAATTTAATATACTTTTATCTTTGTTTAAACACATTTTTAATTTTTTTTTTAAAAGTCTGAAAATACTTTTTTAAAAAATTTAAAATGTTAATGAAAATAGGAACTAAATACAATATTATTATAAATAACTTATATTAAAATTATTGACCGGTCAATTATAAGGATTTTTAATAATTTATTTGTTACTTTAAATAAATATTATATGCAAATAAGTGTAATAATATACTTGTGTATTTAAGTTTTTTAAATATTATAAAAAAAAAAGAAATATGTTAATTTTAATATTTTATTGAAACCGTATACTATAGTAATATAATAGATAATAGATAAAAAAAACTAAAATGTTGAAGATAAAATTATATATTTTAGTTGATTCTATTGTTGTATTTGTCGAATAAACTATTTTTACAAACTCGATACTCTTTTTTGTTGTATTATACATTTTCATACGCTTGACGAGTTTAATAATTTTAACGGTATACATTCGGAAAACTCATCGGTTAAGTGTGTCCTTTACTTGACTTCGCTGACAGAAAGATCGAACATAACATATTGTACACAAAGCTAATTATAATAATGTTAAAAACTTTTCAGAATCTCTTCGATATAATATTTCGTCTGTTTTAAAAAAAAGAGAAAATAACGTTTTTATTATATTATTATTACTTTTTTTTTTTTACTTCTTTTAGTACAAAATTCCAAATTACAGGATAAAAAATTATATTATATTCTGTTTATCTGTAGTGTTCTGTATTTTATGAAGACTTGAATTTTTCGGACTTCCTTTAGATCGAATAAATTTAAATTATAATAATAGGTATGTATGGGTATGGTATTAAATGTGATTTTAATTTTAATTGACAAATCGTCTACAACAATAGGAAATTTATACAAAAAAAACGGCTAATGATATTGACTAAATTTTTTAGAATAGATCGGTTATTTGTTTGCCTCAAACTGAACAATACATTACGTAAAATGTCAACAGTAAAAATAAATATTATTTCTAATATGACATGACATCATGACATACGTAATTTATCGAAAGTACATAAAAAATACATATTATGTGTATGATTGAGTTAAAATATTTATTTTTAAACATAAGTTAAAAAATAACAAATAGTATAGTTAATGTTACTTTCAATTTTATGATTTTCAACGACTTTGGGAATTATATATTTTCTACTGTTACTATTTATATGCACAATAAGGTTGTACATATTTTCTTAACTATGCTACAAATTAACATATTTAAATTAATTTATACAATTCTGTTGTGTTTTATATTTTTATTATGGCAAATATAATACTGTGCATTTAAATCGCGATGAAATTAATTATATTTCTGAGCTTATTTTTTTAATACGTCATGATTTATGATAATACTATGCAGTTATTAATGTTTACCCGAAATTGTATAAAATAAGTAAAATATAAAATATATACATGTCTAACTGTGGACAAAAAATATTTATAAATGGACGCTGACAATTTTCATCGGAGAGATTAGGTCCCTGATTTTAACAGACACGCACAGTTTTTGTATTTGTTGTATTATAATGTCAACTCGAATTAACAATCTGTTAATATTTATAAACAGACTGATTTTTTAAAATTATATTTTATTTCTATACCTTATCGTCAAATAAGCTAAACTATCCAAAAGCTCTTCAAAAATAAACAATTCATTTTTATACTATAAATTATTTGTGTGTCCAAAATATAAATTGTGTCTATAATTTTGAGAATCTATTATTTAAAAATACAAAAAAATAAAATAAAATATTGAGACTGAAAATTATATTCGTCAGCAGTAAAAAACATATCATAATTTAAAAAAATCTATATTTCAAAAATAAGGTGAAAAACAATGATCTAATGATTATGACATTTCTAGTCGCTGCTACGCACGATATCTCTATCTCACGAGGGACACGTTTAATTTAATTTAATATAAGTTTAATACTAACTTGGGTAAAAATTCGAACTCAGAATATTTTTATTAAGTGTAATAAATTGATAAATAATTTAATCCGATTCAATTATATAGAATACTAATAAAAATTATCGTATTAATATAATATATGGAAAAAAAAATTTATTTAAAATTCAATATTGATTATATTTCTATCTAAAAGTATAAATATAATTTTAAAGTATTGATAAAAAATATTAGGAAAGTTTGGAAAATATATGCTATCAAAAAATCATTTTTAGTAGGAACCAATAAAGTACTCAAATTTCATTGGTAGTAAAGTACTCAATTGTATTTTATTCCAATATATTTCAAAGGTTATATTTAGAATTCGATTCGATTAATTTCTTTAATTTGTTATTTTTGTTAGAAAAATGTAACTATAATTAAGTATGACGTATGTAAATATAAGTAAAATCATGTAAAATAGTTTACTAAACACACACTCACGTACGCAGACATATTATATGTTTTTTTAATATTTCACATTTACAATAAAACACAAGTAGATGAAATGTATAATTCCCATCAATAACCGAGTTCAAATTTAATTAGTCTTCGAAGTCTGCAGTTAAAACGTCAGTCTCAGAGCTATAGTCATTTATTTTTAATTGACAGCGTTAAAAAATGCGTTGTTAATAAATTATAGTAGGTAAGATAATTATTTTAAAAAATGTCTTCGGCTACGCCAATAATCTAGACACGCTAAGAATATAAAAGGGTTAAAATAATCATCGTTCGGAAAACGTTAAAATTGTTTAATATATACGAGGGGAAACCCTGTCTGGTAATAATAGGAGAGTATGTTTACGGTTTTTCATCAATATTCAACGGGTATAATATTATTATGGTTTATGCATTTTATGGTATATGTTGAAACTCATGGAACCGAACAAATAGACATGTAATGGAGAATATTATTACTAACTATATATTATATATTATTATCTAAATCGAAAAAAAAAAAATTTTAACTCCATTATCGAAAAGCGCGTATTATGGATTATTATTCTCAGTAGTCAAATTGGTATAATTTTATTTTTATTTGTTAAATCCACATATTCGTTAAATGACTATAAAATATTATATTATACGCGTTTCCTGTGAAATCCGTCTAGTAGCGAATGGCGATCAAACCTTATCCGCAGAACAGACTAAATTTAATTATACAACTGCAGGAAGCATATTATAATAACATTATTGTCATTCTATGACATTTCATTTAAATTGTAGCGAATTCCTCGAAACGAATAATAAAATATTTCATTCTAACCCTTCATACGACCTAATCGTAAATAAAATACGATTAATTTTATTTTTTAACAAATTGAAAATGTTTATATAATTTATTTATAAATATTTAAACATTTTAAATCTCTTAATTACCAATTTAGTTCTTTAGATTCTTTATCAGTAGAAGAAATCATATTATTTTTATTATTTTGTTCACTTGATAATATTATGAAAATATAATAATATTTTCAGCTGAATATATATATTATATAGGTAATAGAATATTATCAATGTTTTGTTTAAATAATAGTAATTATAAATACTGTATCAATATTATAAAAGAATAACTAATTTAAATAAACAGTATAACGAGATATTTTTAAATATTTGTCTCGGCTTTAATATAATCCATATAGTAAGAAGAAGAATTTTGAAAATAGATGCCAGTAAACATCTTACATCTACGTACTTATCTATGATTAAATTTTTGAGAGTTAGAGTATAAAGTTGAAGTTTACGGAAATGTTGGAATTAGGCCATCATTATAATACTATTATTATACGAAAACCAAAGAAAAAAATTATTAACAATAAACAAATTGTTTTTTATACGTAGAAACGAATAGAAGATATAAATAATTTATTAATCAATACGGACGGGATAACGCTGATAAATACGCTGAATATTCTTTGTGCATAATTTAAGATGCATTATTCTGGTGTTTAAGTTATAGGATAATAATGTTTAATAAAATATAGACTAAGACGAAATCGGTCGACGCGTTGATTTTCCTTTTGAGATTATAATATTTTTGTATATTACATACAGGAGGATAATAATAATTGAAGATAGCATTTTCAACATAAAAAGATTACTTATTCTTGTAAAAATGTAACACAATATAACAGGTACTCTGTACATGCATACGTAGTACGTACTTACAACTTTTGTCATAAAACTGGTACGAGTTTATTCTATACCATGGTCACAATCGATTGCAATATACTATAATAATTCATTGTTGTTTGATATCGTCGTACCTAACCGAGATATAAAAGTAATAATGTACACACGTATCTCGTATAATATACCAACATTGAGAAGGTTCAACTATATAGATTTGGACACGATTAAGTGGCCGCGAAATAGCGTAACAATAATAACGTAACACGTGGAACTGTTGCGCAGAAGTCAATAACACAAACAATAATCGTCGATATTTCGCGATTTTTACCTCTTACATTAATCCTTACCTTTATATAAATATATATAATATAATATTTTAATCCTCGTGTAAAACAAATAATTAGGAAACGATTTATGATTGTTTTATAAACAATAAGGTTAGGTTTACTTCATTATACCAGCCAAACGATACCAAATTCACTAGTAACACTAGCATTTTTACTTAGGCGCTAGTAAATAAAGTAATGTTAAATTTAAAACTATACAGAACAGAGTGGTTTAATTATTATGCTACGTACATTTTCCAGTTTTAATATTATTCATATATCACAGCAATGTATACAATAATTTAATTATACACTTATGTTATATTACGTTATTATTACGTTACGTTTATCTATAATATATAATATTATTGTTTACATTTTATAATTAATCTCCGTAGATATACCAATCGAGATCAAACATAAATGCATGCTCTAATTAATATCTGGTAGGTTAGGTTATGCTAAAATAAAATACTTTTTTTTTAAGTAATTTTTTTGAAAAAGAATAAATGCGTTATGTTTAAAATAATATTAAATATAATGTTTAAACGATGAGTGGTCATTATCATTTTTAGTACCTTGGTAACAAATACCTATACCAAAAACGTATACCGTGAAATTACAATAATATAAAAAAGCCGGTTCAATATTCCTCGAGATCAAATAAAATCGTCATTAATGTTAATAAACAGTAAAGTAGGCAGTAAAGTAATTTCATTTTTTAAAAAAAAAAAAAATACGTTTTAATTTGAAAGGGAGTAACTTTTTGAGTATTATATTATATTATTATCATTATTTTGTAAACTTCTGAAAATAATTTAACACAAAAGTTTACTCGAGTACTTAAATAATTTCATCGGATCGATCTTTTCATGCGAAAAATCATCGAGACCGTTTGCGTGTTTGCGCGTTTGCGCGTTTAGGTGATATATACTTAAAAGCGTATGCCCATAAATAACGTTTATGGTTCACACAAATTACGAAGATCATTAAGCGAGTGTACGGCATAAAAAAAAATTGGTCAGAAACTAAAAACGATTATTTCACACGTTTTGTGCCAACGAAAATGAAGACAATTAGAACCGCACGATAATTACTTTCTCATATCGTATATTTTAATTAATATCTACCGAAATCAGTTATGAAAAAGTTACCTATATCAAATTTAAAAAGTATATACGAAATATTGTTTTCGATATGATCAGGCTCCAAAAACAAACCAATTTAGAAACCTCCAAAACCTCCAACATATTATTATTATTATTTATATTCGATTTACGCCAAATTTCGATATTCCTAATCAGGTATGATGTTTTTGTTTTCTATTCTTATTCTCCTTCTTAGAGTCTTTAGCACCATCCCGACATTCAACTATGTGTTCAGCTTTCCCTATCCAACGCTTGTATTCTCCATTCATTATAATTTATCTATAATGTTAATTGTTAATATAAATAAAGTATCGAGAAGTTTTACATAAAAATGATGTCGAAAAATCGCATATTCATCAATTGTTTCAATTTATTTCCGAATGTTATTTTCCGAATCTTAAAACTATGAGGTGACTAATAAGGTGACTGCGAAGTTACAATAACTTCTAAACATTATTAATTATTAAATCATCAAAATAAATTGTTTTTTATATTGTTGAAAATTTGAAATCTTAGTTTCAATGAGTATCTATTATTGTTACCACATTAATCAACAAGGTACCTCATTTGTAGTTCGTCAGTTGTTTATCATTTTCGTTATAAAAATTTTTTTACTTTATCCACAATATTCTCGTTTTGTTGAAAACCATTTTTTACAACGTTCAACAGTTTAAAGAAACAGTTGATAAATACGTCAAAATCTACCACAAACAACAAATCACTATAACAAACCAGAACAATAATGCATTGTATGGGCCAAGAATAATTTTTTTCACTCTATTTTTCATTTTTCATTTTTTTTTTTTCTTAACTTTTTATGTAATGGACTTGTAAGAGTAGTTCCAACGTTACGCTGACATAAAATACAAAAGATTAAATATTTATTTTTTTATTTTTTTTTAATTTGTTTAAACTATAAAATAAAAATTTGAAAAATTATTAAAAATTACCATATAAGGTTGCACTCAGTTATTGTTTTGAAACCCGTTTATCATTTCTGGGTATCTTAAAATAAGAAAAATTTTCATATTATAATATATCACAAAATTAAATTTGTTTTATCCTTTATATAATTCTTCATAAAATATAATTTATATATTATATACCTAGATAAAATTACAGATATTTTTTCACTCAAAGCATTTTCATAATTTTTTCGCCTTATTAATTAATTAATTAATAGAAACCTTCAGAAATACTACAAAATTAAATATCAAGAAGCATCATAAGTTTTAAAAATCCCTTCGACAAAAATGATAATGCTCTTTTTACAGAAGTATAATATATAAAACAATATAACAGATTAACAGATCAACAGATATTCATAATTTTACAGAACATCAGAGACGACAGACAATATCTAAGTTTTAATCAAATTAAATATAAATAATAATAAGATTTTTTCATTGTATATCATTATCATACAGAACAATCAGAAAATATGAAGATAACAATAAAAACTAACGTAATGTTTGTCTTTTTTGGAAGAAGATCTATATGTTATTATTAATGAATTTCAATTTTATTTAAATAATGATATACTCTACTTGGTCTATCATAGTTTTTAAAATAATTCTGCAAACGGTTAAATCCATACATTTTTCGTCTCCAATCTCTATGTAAATTATCGCATTCACTACAAGATATTGAAGCTGTAAATCATTCTATGGAACTACAATTGGACTCAACAATGGTATAAATCGATTTGATCATCTGGCGCAGCCAATCGGAAATCTCTGTCATGTCAACCAGAAAATCTCTTCAAAATTGTAGTAAGTACCAAAGGAAAATTTGATTTGTATTTGGAAATTCATTCCAAGTCATTTATATTAATAATATGAATTTATTATATTCAGTAATTGAGTATTTAACTACACTCACATCAATAAATATAATATTTTAAATAACCGAATGAAATATTTGTTAATAATAAAATTAAAAAATGTGAGTTAATAAAATAAAAAATATAAGATATTAACATCAATTATGCAAGATCTCTACAAATAGTGCATATTATTAAAATAATACATTTTAATTAATTAAAGAAAGACATATTAGGAAATATACTAATATCAGATTGTCTACATAATTTTGAGACTAATGTATAATTTGAAAAAAGTTCGTAACGAATACATGATCACATATTTTGTTTATCGATCTAATGTATTAGATAAAATATAAACAAAATTTTTAAAAAAATAAAATATATATTATTCGGATATATCAGAAACGTGTTCCGTGTTATATTAATTTTTTACTAAGATTTTGAAGCAAATCGTAGTTATGTAATTTAAAAAAGTTACATTAATATTGCGACTATCAAGTTAACAAAACGGTCATTTATTAATTCGTTATTGTAATATTTCAAATATGATACGTTTAATGAATGCTGAATAATAAATACTAAAATAACGACTATATTGTAATTTATTATTTATAAATAATTTATAATAATTATTATTATTTATAATGTGTGTTCAGTGTTTCTGTGTAAATAGGAGGGAGGTTCACATGTGTTAGTAAAACTTATAATTTATAAATCTACTGATTCATTGCAGATGACGGTAGTTTTTATTGAATAAATTGTACACATAATTCAGTATAAGTGAAGACATTTAACTGAACATTATTAATGAATAATTTATATATTTTTTTTAAAAGAAACGTTTTAACAAAATACCTTTCATTGACTATGTCAATATTCACCATTGTAAGTGATACAAAGTAGAAATGGTTTCTAAATGACTGAAAACAAATATATATGTGATCACATGTTCGTTACTTATTCAGTTTTGTTGAATCAGTCTAAATTAATAGTTTTGACAGGTGTGAATTCAAAACAAGCGAGTATGATGTATTGTTCAACGATGCATATTAATAATAATATTGCGTCGGCGTGATATATAGGCAATTTCACTACATTACTGCATTTTTTAGTTTAAATTGCCTATACATATTCTATAAATAATATTACCTATCAATAATATTAAAATGATATGTTTAAATATAGAATTATATATTATTATTATTATGAAATTATTATACAAATTTTGATAATTTGCGTTAAACGCTAAATAATTGAAAATTAAAACCAAATCCTTTTTATTTCTAAAAATAAACAAAAAAATATTATTGTTTGCATACGACATATCGCTAATTGTTTCTAAAAAAAAAAAAATGTGATTTTAAATTAAATTCAACATACCGTTTCTTTAGTTTACTAATATTTCTTAGTAGGAATTGAGCTAGTGAGATAGCATTTATTTTTATTAATTATTATCAAGTATAGAGTATAATATATTATAATTATGTTTCTATAGATTTACTACAAGCGTATGCTAAATAAATAATTATTTATCGTCTTAAAAATTGTTTGAATATTATTGAAAATTTATCTTCTTTGCATTCGATTTTAAAAATGAATAGTGTTATCATATTTTTATTCGAAATTCGATCGTAAAATAATTAACCCACGTATAAACTCTTAATGTTAAAAAAAATTAATATATTTGGTGGTTCAGTACGATTAGTGTTTAACAGCTACAGTTGTCAGGAATGATTTGTTTTCAAGAAACCATTCCCATTACCCTGCTACATATCATAGCAAAATATTGATATCAACATTTTATAAATTTAAATTTTAAATGCTTATGAATATGGTATCGAGGTCACATTACGGACTAAATATGTACTAATGCTTTAGATTTGAGCGAAGCGAGGAATGTATTTTTAGTTTTATATTATAAGACATTTAATATTGTTATTTAATAATACTATAAATTCAATAATATATTATCTAGTTACATGGCATAATCGATGACTTAAATATTTAATTAAAAGCTATACGCACACGTTAAATAATTAAATTAATTCGCGGACATGGTATACTTATTTTTATATTATATTAAAAAAAAATTACTAGTGTATCTATTGTCATAAATGAATAAATAAATATTTGTTAAAACATTTATTATATATTAATAAAATATGTGCATATTATATTATTATTTTAAATAATGAAAATCGTACCTAAATTAACAGCACAGTATTATATTCGATAACATAATATAATAATAGTTTTTTTTAAATACTTGGATGTAATTTATAAAACGATTAAAATTTTAATAGTGATTATTTTTTTTTCTAATTTATATCCTATATCCTTTGGGAATAAATCTCTATGGATGCCAATGTGGTTACTCAACTGCATTATGAAAAAACAGTACATATCTCTAGTATCATAAAGTAATATCGACTATTCGACTGTATAAAATATATAAATATATTTAAACTTAATAACCTGTACGGAATTTGAACGAAGAGTTTTAATGTGATTTTTCAACAAAAATATTCGTTCTACGTCTTACGAATAATATTCGTCCTACCGTAACCTGATTTCGTTAAATTTTAGATATTTTTAGTTGCTGAGAAAAACTTTAAAACTTTAGTACAGTAGAAAACTTTAATTCTGTTTCCGAACCAACAATTGCTGTACACATATCCACATATGAATTTTCAATGTAAGATAACAATATAAACTTGTTCCGCTCCTAGATTGTCATACCTCTATCGGTATTGCGATTTAAAATAATTTTATTCATAAATATAGTATTACGACTACTCTTCTCAAAATTAAAAAATTGAAAAAGAAAAGAAATCAATTTTAATGGTTTTTAGTCTTGTTTTCTCATTAATTCAACAACAAAATAATATATTTTTTAGTCTTGTACGAGATCTGTATTATACTATCTTAGTTTAGTGTTTTCTAACAATAATATCGACTTAGATATTATTATAGTTTAAAGAATTTTAGGGTTCGAAAATTTATGACTGCATGTTTTTTAAAAATATGGTTAACATGGTTCTATAAAATACGGTATATAGTAATTTAAACATAAATTCGTTTTGTAAAATACCAACGTCCAACACGTTAAAAATACCAACAAAATTGTATAATTTATAATGCATAATTTATTATGCATTATAATGCATAATTTATTGACACAATACATAAATACATTTATCTTCTTTTGTTTCATTTAAATATCATTTTTGAAATTTTGTTGTATGCAATTACTTAAAAAATTGTATGAATCTACAGATTTATTTATACAACGATTTATTTAAAAGTAATTCGAAATGTTCAAGATCTCATTTTTTCTCTGAATATTATTTCTAAAAACTAAACTTTATAAAATGTAAATCAATTTCTTATCCGTTTTTATGTATAATTGTGATTAATTGAAATTTAGAATTCTATCATAATTTATGTTCACATTGTATCATAACTGATAACAAAACTAAAAATTTAAAGATAAAATTAATAAATGCATATTCTCTGTGTACTATTTTACAATCAAATTTAGCTGAATAATATTTATTTTGGAAAAATCAGCAAAATATTAATAATTTTGATAAATCTAAAATGTCTTTAAAACATAAATCCATAAAATTAAAAATTTAAGATATTAATTAAAAATTTTTTAGGTCGATCCTCATTAGTTACTCTAATTAATCGTGTTACCATATTTTATCGTACTTGAATATTATCATTTTAATATTCTGAATGATATGAAGAATATTCAATATTTCAAATATGCGTTATTTTTTTATAATTAATAGGAACAACATCAATTTGTTCAAATTTGTCTTTTAACGACAGTTACATTTTAACATGTAATTAAATACATTTGATAATAATAGATTAAATAAATTGCCTAACTTGTTCTATAGTCTATTTTAGATTCTAAGTGGAGCGAGGAGTGTATTGTTTCTACAAAGATGTTTTTTTTTTTTTTATATGTGTGAAAACATTTTTTTGTGTAAAAATAATTGTCCGATTACCACAAGTAGGATATGTTTTCGGTAGAAAATCGCGTCTAGTTAGTACTTTATTTAGTTCATTTTTCTCAAAATTTTTCCCTAGGAGAAGAAAAACTACCAAAAAATGACAAAAAATCGGCAAAATTTCGATTTCCGTAATTTTTTATTTTTTACTTCGTGATGACTAATTGAGTTTTAATCGTAAGGACTTAAAAATTATTTTGAGTACTAATAAAGATTTACAGTTAGTAAAATTTTGTAATAGATTGGTTGATTATTTGAGCTAATATAGATCTATGAACTTTTTTAGAAAAAAAATTAATATCACTTATAATTTTGGGTTTATCGGTTTGAAAATTTTATAGAAGCCTAATAATATACTACTTAATATTTTTACAAAATATTTTGAAAATAGTGACTAACAATTTTTTTATAGGCTTTTTATTTATTTTTTTTCTGATCTATAAAAACATTTTTTTTAAATAGAAATAATGACCCGATTACCACAAATAAGATATCGTTCCCGTGCCAAATTTCATCTAGTTAGTATTTTATTTAGGTTATTTTTGGAATTTCCCAAAAGTTTTTCTTTGAGAAGCGGAAAATCGGCAAAATTACGCTTTCCGTTATTTTAATATTTTTTTATTTTTTTATTTCTAATTGAGTTTTGATCGTAGGGACTTGAAATTTTTTTTGAGTACTAACATAGGTAATATTTATGGTTAGTAAAATTTTGTAATGGATTGGTTGATTTTTTGTCTAAATATAGAATTTTGAACTTTTTTCCAAGGAAATGTTTAATGTTTCCTGCAATTTTTAGTTTATCAGTTTGAATATTTTATCAAAGTCTAATTATATACTACTTAATCTTTTTAAAAAATATTTTAAAAATTGTAACTGACAATTTTTACTATGAAATGATAACTCCTTGAATATTGATCTTAGGGATTTTAAATTTATTTTACATATTTTCATATGTAATTTACACTTGTGGTAAAATATTAAAATGAATTATCAGTATAATATTGTAAAATATTGAAATTCGCTCAGAATCGTATTTTCTAATGCAATATCATTGCATTCAAATCTTAATAATTATAATAAAATACTGAATTCTCCGAGGACCAAAGGGACGAAGGTGGAACGTCCACAATCGACCTTTCCACTTTTTTTTTAATTTAATATTTTTTTTTTTTTTTTTTTTGTAATATGTAAATGAAAAGTGAAATTAACAGATCTCTTTGTAAGCTTAATGATAATTGGTCCTCCGTTTTACGCACCTCTAAACACCTATAACAAAATAATGTGTACTAATTAACCATGGTTTAGTTAAGTACTATATAAATAGCATGTATAACTTTTCCACGTGGGTATGAATATAAATCTCAATATTCCCGTCACAAATTGTTTTGGTTCATTATTAGTTTTAGACGAAACGTATTAAAATTTTAATTAAATTGTTGATAAATAGCTTTTACGTCATAACATGTTTACTTACAAAAACTTTATTTACTGAATCCTCGATTGAAAATTCATTTTCCAATGACAAACAAATTAATTTTTCAACACATATAATATTAAAATATATGTGTATATTTAAAGATATCTTCCATGTAAACACCAAACAATGCACTTAAAAATATTAAAAGTTTAAAAATAACATCAGATTGTGAAATAATTTACAAAAAAAAAAATAAATAATGGAGTTGATATGACACCCTAGTCACACCCCTAGAGCACGCTCCTGTACTATATTATTATTAAATTATGTAATATTTTGCAACATTAAGAGGTTGTTTTTCCCCAAATGATTTTGAAAAATAACTTTATATTAATTTCTCTGTTCCTGAAAATAATATCCAAATGCATCGATCCGTGTTATGCAACTACCTTATAAGAAAATGTTATATTTAACTTCTTTTGTATACACTTCGTGTTATCTAGTATACTTTTCGCAAATATAAAAAACGCGATATTTTAAGAGAAAATAAATATCATTATGCGTATTTATATAGGCAAAAGTATATATGTAACGAAAATTCGGATGAAAACAAGAGAGAAAACGACGGGAAGCGTTTCGACATTTTTAACACGTACCTACCTAACCTAACGTACATGGGTTATATCCTCGTATTCCATCTGTATAAGTTCATTTTTCTTCTTATCCCCGAATAATAAGAGTGGACAGGGCTTTTGAGAATGTACTCAAAGGGTTCACTGATGTGAGACATTGGATTCAGCGTTGACAGTAAACTCATCTTCTACAATACAACGTGTCCCAAATCTATTTACTAATTGCAATATTTCTCGAAAAATTAAACATTTTGAATGCAATTTTTTTCAAATTATTATTTAGACAACGGTATATCATATAATACCGTTATTAATTGTTTAAAAAAAGACAACTCTTAAAAAAATTAAAAAATAACTCTTTTATTTTTTAAGTAATGTAAAATTTGAAGATAGCCATTTTAAAGAATACATTTATATCATAATTTTTAACTTTCCGATCTCTTAATTTAATCAGTATTTCGATTTTTAGAATTTTTTTAATATTGGAAAAATTATATTTCTGTTGTTATTATAATAGTGTATATATTTCATAGTCTATGATAATAACGTGGAATCTAAAATTCATATTATCAATATTATGATAAGTGATACAATTTGTAGACTGATAATAATTTTTCGATAAATACTGATAACGAAGAAACTCTACAAAAATACTACAACAACTGTTAAACCATGGTAAGCACTGACAGTGTTCATGTTAATATTGATAAAACAAATTTGACGTGCTTGATATTAAATTATTAAAAATAATGACGTCAAAAATATCATTTCTCCAATAAATGTAAAAAAATTTTAAAAATCGAAATCTTGATTAAATTAAGAGATATGAGATATTAAGAGATTGACATGTATTTCTACTTATTAAATAGTTACACATATTAAGTACAATCACGATTAATATTATATTTTCAAATAAATAAAAAAAAGTCTTTAATCTTTATTTTCCAATAATTATCCCATGTAGAATAGTAATCAGTAATCACTAATATATTATTAGCTTATAATAAAAACTTAAAAAATAAAGGGGTTTAAACCCTTAAATTCCCCTTCTAGCTACTCCACTAGACTCGTTGTAGTTTTGTATAAGTGGTACATCTCTTAATTGATTTTTTAGGATAACAGTATCACGATGACTTGATAAAATGAATACTGATAACAACATGTAAAATTTTAATATACATAATCTATTATATGAAATACATATTTTGTAACAAAAAAAATTCTGAATAAATTGATAGAATTTCATTTCAGGACAATTACCCGCTAGATATTATGATAAAATACGAAAACTAAATCTAAATATTTTATGTTTGTTTTTTTGTAGTCGCATCAAAATATGTTATTGTATAACAACACTACACATATTGTAGAATAATAAAGTGATTATTTGTCAATAACGTGATTGGCATAATTAACTACCATTGGTAATATAAATAATAAATTACTATAATAAACTGAGGTTGAATAATATGAATGAAACATAATAAACAATTTTAAATACCTATATATAAAAACAAGTCTGTATATTAACTATTATTTTTAACTTGTTAAATTAAGTTATTCTAAAAATACTAAACTCACAAATTGAAAGAAAATAAATATTTAAAATAAATATATATATATATATATATATATAAATATACTATACGTATATATTATATATATGTTTATCCTTAAATCTGTATCATATTTTTTAAGTACCGATTTATATATTGACAAATTAAAATTATTATTTAACAACTTTTATGTTTGCAAGTTAAATTCAATATAAAATCCTTTTGTTTTCTATATAAACTTATATTACTTAACATCACTTTATAAAAAAAAAAAACCATTAACTTGTTAAGTTAAAAGTTAATACTGAAAAAAAGTAAACCGCTAAACATACTTCAATTAAAATTACTTAACTTAAACAATCCTTGTTTAATACTTTAATTTTATAAGGTATATAAAAAAATTATAATAATTATGTTACAATATTATATAAGGGTTTTATTACATTTTTAATTCCTTATTTCTAAAAACATTAGATAAATAAATTAATAATATTAATAATAAAGTATACTATAAATATAATGATGATAATTCAAAAATTAAAATGGGTCAAATAAAGGCTAATTATTAAAAGTTTAAAATATTTATTTAATAAAAAAAATTGAACTGCGGTAGTTTTATATTTTAAACTAGTTAGTAGTTACATAACTTAAAATTTAAATATAATTTTCACATAATTGAGAAAATCATTTAAAAGTTTACGTTATATATAATTATAACATAAAATTGAATAAAATGACAAATTTCCGATAATTAATTAAAAATTGTAAAGACATATTATACCTGCTCGTATACAATAAAACGATAATCCGAACAAACTTTGACGAAAACAAAAATCGATTATTATCTTTTTTGCCGATGTTGAAAGCTGGAATTTCATTTTGATCCTGCCAACTACGGCCGTTGGAAACCGCGAAAACAATTATTATTTCTATACTTCCCAATGTATCATTTGTTCCCATGGCCCGTGGCAAGGTAATCAAATATATAGTTTGAAAATAAATTAAAACAATTCGCTTGGGACGCCCAATAGGTAGTATTTGGAAAATCCATTAAATCGTATATTATATTATTATTATTATTATGGAATTTAGAAATAACGGAAACTCGTAAAATTATTGCACAACATTGATTGGGCAGAAAAACCGTATGCTTATTCAAACGAATTTAAACTTCTAGTAAATGCAAAATGATTGACAAATTTACGTGTATTGTGTAGCTATAATTACTTACAATCATATACTCACTTATCCTTTGCCTCCGTCTAACAATTAAACGATAGTAAATATTACTTAGTTTAAGGCTATTTGTTATCATAATATAAAATCACAAAATTATCAGCGATTATGGGTACCTATTATTGGAAAATACTTGTATAAAATGAATTATTAATATTGCTGTTTATATTTTTGTTTTACTATTGTTTTCTTCAGGTTTTTCAAATAAATATAGGTATAGTAACATTCTATCATAATAATTAACTTTTTTAGTATATTTTAGTATTTTTTTTCAAGTGATATAAGAAGATAATTATTAACAACAAATAACGTGTTATTGTCGGGAATTTGTTTTGAAATGTAATGTTTCCCGCCGGTATATTGTGTCGTGGTTGCGTAGCGGTTAGATTAGGTTAAAGTAAGGTAACTGTAGTAGGTCTACCACAAGTAACCCGAAAACAATATCATTTGGTTAAATAAACTTCGTGGCCTGGTTAACCAATAATCACATAGGTCACTCTATATATTAATCATTTAGATTAATAGAACCTATTCAAGTTTCGATCCTTTGATGTATGATTGTATCAATCACGTAGTTTTGTGAATAACGTCAACCAGCATGGGAAAAAAATAATAAAATTAACGGGAAGATCAATTCCTGATATTTTTCCTTCGTCCCTTCGGTCCTCGGAGAAATTCAAAATCGAACAATGATATTACATTAGAAAATACGATTATGAGCGAAACTCAATATAATATAATATATTATACTGATAAGCCGTTCCAAAAGTTTACCACGTGTGTAAACTACCTATGAGAATTCTCAAAAAATTTCAAGTACCTATGTTCAAAATTGCATTAGTTATCATGAAAAATCTAAAATCAATTTCGTCAAAATTACAATTTCAGTGAATTTGCCGTTTTCTGTCATTTTTTCGTAGTTTTTCTTTTGTCGAGGAATTTTTTTTGAGAAATTCGAAAAATGAGCTAAATAAAGTATCAACTAAATGCAACTTCCTGCCGAAAGTATACCCGTGTTGTGTTATTCGACCATTATTTCTACCCGAAAAAGTGTCATCAGATATAAAAAAATAAACCTAAAAAAAAGACATCATTGTAAAATCAATACATTTCTCCCTTCGCTCAGAATCTAAATATATATAATTTACTGTATATATTATAAAAATAAAATCATCAATGGTTAAGATTAATTATAAACTTATATTATAAAAAATACAGAGGTTTCCTTTCTCTTTTAAAATACTACTGTTTTTTTCAAAATACTGTCGTCTGTCTGCCCGCAGGTGTTCGCGAGAGGAGGACTTTGAATAATACTTTTGTAACAAAAATATAATTCTAAAAAACGTTATATATTAAACGTATATATTTGTAGCAAATAAATGTTAAATATTATTATATAGAATAAATATATACTAAAATAAATTATTCAATTTTGTATTTAATTGAAACTTTATACATAATAATATTTAAAATAATAATTTTGATTTAATTAATTTAATTGATTTAAATTTAATTATACCGAAAAATTCATTGACTTACCAAAATAAAATTTACATTAAAAATTTAGATAGACAATAATTAATCGAACTCTTCGATCCTTATTTCACCCACAAAAAAAACGTAATTTTAATTAACGCAAAATAGTTGTATAATTTTATAATTTATTACGATCCAGAAAATACAAAATATCTAATAACGGTTAACACTTCAACACTTGAATTAAGATGGGTAGTCGCCGGACAAATTAAAAAGTATTATATTACACAACTATTTTCGGTAACTTAATTTTATTGTAAGATTAAAAATATACATTTTTATAGCCTGACTAGATAATAAAAGTGCAATATAATTTTATTTAAATATTCAATAAAAATTTTATGGGTGAAGTACAACTTTATAATTTAACATTTTACAATAGTATTCTTTGTATTTATTGTACCCACAAACAAATTTTCTTTTATTATAAAAAATACAATATTTCACATAAATATATATATATCGAAAAAAAATAGTTAGAAAAACATTTAATAATGTGTATTAATATAAATCGAAATAATTTTTTTACAGGTTTATCATGATTATATTTTGGTACGTGTACAACATTCTTAAAGAGTTCATGTTTGCAAACGTTGAAAAATAATATTTATTTAAAGAATTTTTAATATGATGCATGATACAATAACTAGCTTTTTCAGGAATATTATCATTTTTTTTATAGAATTCTAATATTTACTATCAAATATTTAATTAATATTCTATGATAAATAATAAGTAGATGTAATTAAATATTCATTATAATTATTAGTTTTTAAGAATATATAGGTATGTAAATATTTCTATTATCTCGTTATTCCATTTAATATTTTAATTCACACCACAAAAGAAAAGAAAATTTTAAATGTTACCGTAAATTCTCGGCAGTTGAGTCGAGTTTTAAAAAAATAATATTTATAATTAAAATTTAAAAAACTAATCATTTATACCTAAGAATGTTTCCCTTGCGTATAATAATAATATGAATTACAACCTAACTTACCTCACCTGGCCAGCAGCCATTTAATTACAATGACAAAATGACAACTAACATATTTTACCATCGATATACTATTTATATCAACTGTTTTAAACTAGTTTATATAATTATATATCAATTTAAAATGTTTATTACTTTTTTTTAATCTTTTGTAAGTATAAAAATAAATCCAGATTTTGCCCTTTTCGCACATATTCTGTCGCGTTGTTGTGTATAAATAGGTGAGGAAAAAATAACTGCTAAAGACAAACTCGGCAAACGAGTGTATATTGTGCCTAAAAGTAATTTAAAAAGAAAAAACTACCAATGGGCACTACTTTTTTTTTGGTATACTTTAATAGCATCGTTTTTTCGTGACAAAATCTATAAAAATATCATTATACAATAAACAAACATTATAATTCACTTTTTTGTCTCGATTAGAGTACTCTTAATTAGTAGCACCACTAAACCAGCGTCTTCAACTCTAAATCTGGCACTGATTATTCGGTTTTCAATTTTTGAAATATGGTTAACTTAAACTAATACTATTCACCTATAAACCAACATACTTACACAACTATTAATACTATCCTCTATTAATAATATTAATATTTTATTGATACTCGTATATAAAATTTAAATTTTGACTTTAAACAACAATAAACATACAATAATAACAAGAACAATTAAACCACGATAATTATATATTTATTTACTTTTAAATAGGTATTTGAAAATTACAATTCGAGTAATAAATATTGAATATTCAGAAAAATAAACGAATTATTTATTTAATCAGATAGATATTTTATTTATTTATTTATTTAATGAGATATATATGAAGTTTTTACATATAAATTACATCTTACATTATAATGATAATACTATTACATAATTAAATATTACTTTTATTTACATATATAATAATATCATTAACCTTTCGACAATAAAATAAACATTGGTTAGTATATTTGAAGATATATATATATATCACTATATAGTTTAAAAAATATATTACAATAAAATTAACAACTGATTTGGATAAATCACTAAATGAACAAACCAAAATCATGAACAATTGACAGATTATTTGATAAAAACAAAGACAAAATATTATGCATACAAAAATGTTGTATATTGGTATTATGTGTAGAAAGGAATTTTCAACAGATGGAATATCATATTATAGTCATTTATAAATAGTTAATTTTATAAAGCAAATGAATTATCTATAAGTACTATTTTTTTTATTTAAAGTAAACTATAAGTACATATTACACAAATTACACTATAAGTATATAACTATATTTCTACTTAGGAAGAAAAATGAAAAAACAAAAACAGAAAAAAAAAATTTTATTTACATACGTTATTATTTGTAATTTGTAAAACCTCACAGTTATTCAAAATTTACATTCCAGTATTATTATAATTTATGTCTTATTAGATTACAGTTTATTACAATATTGACATACAAATTAAAAATTCTCATAAAACGATTAATAAAACAGTTAACAAAATTAACAAAACTTACATCATAATTAGTTTGAACTTTACTATAATAAATTCTGCGGTTGTTCAACTAATAATTACTATTATTATTGTTATATTATAATTAACAATTTATTGTCTACATCTGTTACTGTGGCTTTTATTTGCTAAATGCATATCAAACATTATTCAGCAGGTCAACTAAACATAGAATAAACCTATTAGAGGATTACGAATTTATGTTATGTGAAATAAACTAACTATCTATTCATATAATAATATAATATTGCGGTTTATTGTCACATTATTTTATTTTAACAATAACTATTATGTTACATTATAGTTGAAATAATATAAAGTATTGCGTTTTTTTTTAACTTAGACTGATATTTATGTTTTTCTAAAATGATTATTAATTGACTATATTTAACGTTCGTTTTTAAAGAAATTGCAATTTATTGTGAAATGATTATCAAAATATATTTTTACAAAAATACAGAATGTATTTTTTTTTTGCAAATATAAAAATGTAAAGGTTAAATATTTACATTTTTGTCCATAAAAAAAATTATTCAATTCATTTATTCAAAAATTCTAAATACTAAACATATATATATATAATTTTAAAATCTTATATTAAACTAATTATTTTGTATAATTAATCTAAATTTAGATATCTCGCTAAAATATGATTTACAGTTTATATATTCTTTCATAATACATATAATCATATATTCAGGAGTATCTACATCATAAAATATATATTAAATTTTCACCATAATGTATTTAAAATAAAAAACCCTATGTTATATAACATACAAAAATATCATATTTCCTAAATTTCACTCAAAATGCCTAATTTTAAATGTTTATTAAAAAACATTGAAAACTGTCGATTCACAATTTTTTTTTAATCTGTTTAAGTAATATATATTTATGATATGATTCTAATTCTAAATATCAAACTGTGAGACCCAAAATTGCAAATTATATTGAACATTATTAAGAAAACATTACATTTTTAAAAAATTATAAAATTTTATATTTAGACATATAATCAATGTAATAGGTTCAAAATTTGTTTCCATATGTAAAATACCTATGTCATCAATAACTTTTAAATCAATATCAAGTTCTTACATTAAATATTTTATAAGTTATGATGAAATTTTTAAAATTTATTTCGTCAATACTACAATTTTAGTGAATTATGCTATTTTCTGTCATTTTTAGGTAGATTTCTTCTCACAATGGAAAATTTTTGAGAACACCAAATAGATACAATTTCTTACCAAAATCATACCTTATTTGTGGTAATGATATAAAAAAAGCATAAATCGTTGTAAAACCAAGACATAATTTTCTTTTCGCTCACAATCTAAAAGTACTAATAATTAATTATTACGGTTCAATATATTTTTCTTAAAAACACATTTTCGAATGAATCAATATTATAATAAAAAAGAAATTAGTTAAAGTAACTAAGTAAGTACTTAATAATTTTAATAACCTAAGTTTTATATATTGAGTTGGTACGAAGTTCAATAAAATGTTTTCATCGGGTTTCAATAAAATGTTGTTTGTAGGTAAGTATCTTAAAATCTGTTTTCTCAAATTAAAATTATACGTAACAACAACAACTAACAAGCCTTAATATAATGATTAATTAATCAGCGACTTTTAATTATATTTATGGAAGTGAACAAAAATGAATACTAATAAATCATTACGATAAAGAAAATACAACTTTTAATTGAACGAGCATTGAAATGGAGGGTAAAAAAATCTCAATATTAAAAAACATATCACTATACCTGTTCGTTTTTTAAAGACATAGACACTTTTATACTTTTTTAACATTAATTTTAAAAACTAAAAATACGATTCATGAAATAAACACATTTTGAGGTCCAAATATTCGAATGACCTAGAAACTATATAATATATCGTATAGGTACTATATACTATAATAAAACCGCGACAAAAAAACAAACGTGTCTTATTATCACCGCAAACAATGCTTGCAATATGTGATAGCAACTATTAAATGAGTGAGGTGCAATTGTATCATACGTACATTGGATTAGTTTAAGTTTATTCACACTTACATAAAGCCGTGTTTTTAAATATAATTAATCAAAGTACGGTTGTTTGTTTAATGACAGGAATATCTCATATAATGTTTAAAATTTACTGTAAGTACCTACAATAATTGTTATGAATAAAATATTTATAAATATATATTAATCATTCAATGTTTTTAAAAATTGTTTAAAAAATAATGAGTTTTATATATAGTTTTAAGATATATACAAATGGTTTGATAATGCATAAAACTGAAAAATATATATTTTTAATTAATTATTCATATTTGATTATAATATCTTTAGTATTATAATATAATTAACTACCTACCTATAATAGCTATAACTAACAGTTACATTTTTAATAATATTTTATCTACTGTATGTACTTACAATAATTATTATTAAAAACAAACATACTTTTATTTGGTATCTTTTAACTTTGTTCCAAAATATTTTTGTTTAAAAGTGTATGGTTAATATGTGCGTTATGTACTTGAATTACTAAATTAAACTAAAAAACAATTATTATTCCATTGGTTACTTTTATTCGAATATTAATTTTTATTCAGAATTCAGTTAATATTAATTAATAATTATTATAATTAAAATACATATTAGAATAAACTATACTTAACATAAGTACTATCTAAATAACTTAAAATAAACTATTAAGCGACTAAGATCATTTAATAAAGAACTACTTCAAATCAATTACAGAAAATATTTAAATATAAATTAAATTAAAATATACATTTTATTTTATTTTATATGAACTAGAAACACTGTTACAATTATATATTATATTATGTTATTTAAAAACGAATAAATACAATGTGTAAAATAATATTTTTTATACATAATAAGTATAAAATATTTATCACATATATTATAACGTATAAAGAAAACTACACGAGAAAATAAGTATTCAATTTTTTCCAACATTTTTCGTTTAAAAAAATAACACATATTTAAAATTTAAAGCAAACTTTTTCATTCTCATCCATTTTTTTACTTACTTCCTTTTACATTATTTCCATAATAATATAATTTAATATGTTGCTTATAATGTAACGACAAATTTCATACTATAGATACATTGTGTGGATATTTTCCAAATTAAAATTTCACGATACGTTTTTAAAGCTAGTCACATAATATAAGGTATATTATAATAATAGTAAATATGTATTTGAAGCTTCATCTGAGATCAATTAGCTAACCTAAATCAAAAAATAAAATCTAAATAAAAATCATACAAACAACTCAGTTGAGTTATACAACCTGTAGATATACAACAACAAATTGTTACCACCGACATAGATGATATATTTTAACATAGGACGAAACAACGTTGTACTTATAATAATCGGTAAATGATCATTTTGATAATAAATTTAAAAAAAATAAATTATTATAATAATAATTATATATATAAATATAAATTACTTATTTTATTTACAATATTTAAACTAGATTATTATTTTTAAAATTATAATATATACTTGTATGTTTTAATGTTTTACTTCTTTTGAATCATAAAGTGTATTAAATTTTTTTATTTTTTTTTATGTAAATTATATTTAACATAAACAATATTATAATAATATACGAGACATATAAACAAATACTTAAATGTACTTAAATTAAATTCATTTTATGCGTAAAAGAAAAACTTTATACTTTGATTCTAATGAAAGTTAAAGACAAACGTACCATCATTAATATGATTTCCGATAAAAGAGCTAAATATTCAAAGTTATATTCAAAATAATATTGGGTTATGTTGGATATTTATAATAATAATTTATTTACCGAATCCGATATTACATAGAATCTATTAAATTATGTGAATTATATTATGTTTAATATTAAATATACCTATAATTAGAAAGTGGTAAATTTATAATTTAAAGTTTTTACAACTTTCAAAAGTTTATATAAAAATAATGTAAAACTTTATCTATTTAAAATAAACAAGTTTATTAGTTCTTTACTTCAAAATACCATACGGCATTATAATTCATTTAAATATAAAAATAAAATATAATATATTAATTTGTACTTTTTGAAAGTTTTGAACATTTGACTCTTTTAACAATTGTTGTTGTCCTCGATTGTATCTAAATATTTTAATATATAGACTTTCCTAAATCCTGAAGAAATTGTTTAATTATTACATTTTTTACAGTTTTATCAATATAAAGTAATAATTATTTGTGAACGACGCGATATATTTATCAAATTAACAACAATATTTAGTTATATAAATATTTTGATAAGGTTTAATCATTTAATACCTACATTAAACAGTAGTAAATTTTTTTTTTAAATTTCAAAATATATTTTTTTGTTCTTTACCAATAGAAAATATATCATAAAATTATACTTTGATTAATACAATTCTACCATTATTCTTTATTTTGTATATATAAACCTATATTTAATATAGTATTGAATAACATAATACATTTTGATTTAGGTATTAATTAAAAAAATTAATTTTTTACAGCAAACATTTTAATGGGTCAAATTTATTACATATTTTTCACATACGTTTTTTAATTGAGGTTTAGCTTCATTAAAATATTAATGTCTACATATTATAATATTATTTTCAAACAAATAACACGATAATGGTTTTAGTTTATACCATAATTATTTTACTCATATATTATAGGTACGTCATCATACGAATTTCTACAAAATATGATAATTAGGGCTTAATTTCTATGAATCAGCATGTTTCTTTATTCGTTGAGAACAAATTAATTGGTTATCCACGATTTTACTAATTCTAGTACAAATTTTTTATTTATTATTTGCATAATCTCAAATATTTTTGAAAAGAAATACATATAATTGCATACTTAGAATTTTAAGAATCTATTAAAATCCCGTTTTCTTGTAGATGACAGCACAATAATTATTTTAAATGTTAAAGATAAACTGACCTTATGTAAAAAGAGAGTAACAAAGTTGGTAAAAATCAAAATAGTTCTAAAATAAAAGATTCAAAGCACTTATAAAAATTAAAAATATAATTAATATTGTTGAATATGAAGAAGAGGCTGTGTGTATTACTTTAGCTATTTAAATATGTTCCAATTATATCGTGTAATGTTGATAGAAATTTAAGTCAATAGGTAAAAATCTATTCTATCTCCGTTCTATTTTCCGGTCGTTTATTTTTCATAATTTGAAGAAACATATCATAACAACTTGCGTGTATTGTTTAATTTAATAATATATTACATTTTTTTGCATATTTTTATAAATAGAATACATATTTTATAATTTTTTATATTATATAAATCCTAGCCCTAATAATAATCAATTTTAAAATACAGTTAATATACATGCACATAAATAAAAAATGCTTTTGCCCAAGTGAAGTATTAGTATTAATTAAAAATATATCAAAAAATATATATGAAAACAACTGTCGATAAATCATATAAGCGCAGATGGCAAAAGGTTTTCAGTTTTTTGTGACAAATTATTTTAAACCTATATGATGTAAAAAGAGAAATAATATAATGTATAAATATATTATATTATAATATTACTGCAATAAAATTTCTAATAAAAAGTATTAACAAGCTAGTCCAAAATATACAGAGTGTTCTACATATACCTACTAATTGCAATATCTCCGAAAGAAATTTAAACTTATGAATGTGGTTTTCACGATATAATAGATTAAATAACTACGAAAAAATCAGTAATATTTTTTTTCCAATAAATAGTAAATAGTATAGTTAATAGTATTAAATAGATCTCAAATTCGTTATTTAAATGTAACAAATTGTATCTAATATCCATATTTACTATTTACGTTGTAATCAGAATATCGTATTTCAATGTTATTTCCTTATTTTTAAAACGTGTCAAACTCTGATAGCTCTTTATTTTAAAAACGAATGTATCCATTTTGCATATTATTTTGACATTATTTTATAAACGCTGGTAACTATAATAAATAATTTGAAACAATGTGATATCAATCATGTAATTAAGAAAATATCAACACATAATTTGCCGTCTTTAAATATCTAACGGTCAACGATACCCCTACGTAGAACAAGAACTATGGCGTTCATGTTAAGATTGGAGTTCAAATATCTATTATTAAAATATTAAAGACAAAGATATTTTTGAAAGATTGACTTGACTAGTGTCATTTAGATTTTTTTTGAGTAACTGTAGGTTATTTCTCAAAAAAATATTTTCTGACAGATACCTTGATTTCTCAAAAATATTATTTTCTTTAAATTTGATAACTGGCATTTAAACAACTTCAAATTTATACTAAACTAATCGTCTAATAAAATTACTTTAAATTCACGAAAATTGCTCTAAACGAAAAATAAATATACGTTCATGCACTAAAAATGAATACCTATAATATACTTATAGATATGCCCATACTTATTGACTTAAATTTATATCAAATAACTTACAAAAATATATATTTTAATTATATTATAATGATCAAAAAAATATTATACAAAAATATTATAGGTATAACTGGAATAATTTATTTTAGTATAAAATTGTGTTTTCTAAAATATTTGTTGTTTCTCCTACTATTGACATATTGTCTCTTGCATACAGGTCAAATAACAACTTTAAGAAAACTTTAATCTTTATTTTCTGAAAATGTGACATAAAAATTTAAATAATTAATAAAATAAATTAAAATTGTTTCAAAACATTGTATTATGCCATATAAAGACCAATCATGACCTTTAAATTGTAAACTATTTTTTAAAATTTTAAAATGTTTAAATATGCAAAAATATGCTGGAAAAATCATATTTTTATAATCAAATATTTATGGAACATGTTTTGTGTTCACTTAGCATACAATAAGTACAAATGTATACATACTATACATTCAGCCAAAAAAAAAAAATGTGAAAATAAATGCAAATTTTTCACATAATAATAGTGCATAAAATTTGAAATATGAGTACTTAATACATTTAATTAAATACGTCTATAACGATTGTTTGAATAATTAACACATTTTTAGCGATATAAAATTGAAGATTTTCGTTGCCAATGTATCGAATATATTATGCTAGACGTTATAGATGGTTGCGGGTTAGGTTAATTGTGTTCTGTCATTAATTATAATGCCTTTGATTATAATAAAAGGTATAAAGTTACTTATGTCATACAATCTGACATTTTATACCGTACAACTAAATAAATTCAAAGGACTTTGTTTCATGTTAAATGCATCATCACTGGCGATAATTAATATATTATTTTATTTTAGTGCTACCATTATAATTATTTTAGGTAGGTACAGTAATTATAGTGTGTGTATATTTCACAAAAGATGTACAAGTTAATGAAGAGAAATTAACAGTTTCAAAGAAACTGATGAGAAAGTGATGATTGAATGTCAATATTAAAGTTTATGCTAATAAATTTACTTAAAAGAAAAAATTATTAAAATAAACAAAGACATGTCAATTTAACTAGGTTTGTTTATTAAAACAATTCGTGTTTATGTTTCTTTTTAAATGATTAAACCGTAATAACCAACACGGATTTCAATCAAATACGAATTTAACTAAACTAATGCGTATAAGTTATAGGAATAATTTTTATAAGAAATATATTATATAAAACACGCAGTCATATATATGCTTTAATTATATATAAATTATTTTTATTTTATTCTCAAATAATGAATATTTTTATTGCTGAACGGCTAAATAATAGACTGACATCTGTAAACTTCGAACTGATCGAGTTAAAATATTAACTTTTTAACGCGTCCAACGTTACGTTTCACATGACAGCAAACGGTCTATTTAACAATAATATAATTAATTATAAAAGAAATATACAATTTTTCTTTTTAACAACCTTCTAAAATTTAAAACAAGAGTGCTAACGACGTGATTACTAATTGGGACTTTGGCCGGATCTTGTTTTTTTTATATTTTTTTTTTTAAATATTATTATATAATTATCTATTCACTATATACATACGTTTATGCACTATGTGCATATTGGAAACCAGTAAAAAAGCAGTAGCACGAGGGCGATAAGAACGTGTGACAATCTAAATACGATATTAATATGCAAATACTAATAAAGGCGTAACCCTAACTATAATATATAGGTAGTGGTCAAACAAATTAACGTAATTTATGGGTTTGCTATCAAACATTGTACGGGATTGGAGTGTAGCTGTATAATATTATAACGAGGGGAACTGGAAAAATTAATTTTGCTCGATGACTCGGGGAATTACACCACAGATATAAGAGTACGTAAACGAAAAATATTTATTTTTCTAATTTGCATTTTTCTTTTAGCGTTTTCTTAAAAGCGTTCACTTAGATAGATAAGAGCGATAGTACCTACACGGTTTTAATATTTATGTACGATCTCGCCGTCGTTATATTATATTATGATTGTTTGTTCGATCAAAAAATTATTCTTTTCGAAGTTAAATTAAATCGAAAATGTATTTAAAATAAAAAACTACAATATGTACCTACGTAGTGCACAAAAAGTAATTGTACTGTTGTCCGATACGCTTTTTAATAAATACTCTACAAAAGTAAATTATTAGGTTTTCATTTCATTGATAATCAAAGAACTAAATATGTAAAAAAAAGCAATATCCTGATTTCGTTTCCGTTAAATTATTTAATATCAATAATATGTTTATATATATATATATATATATATATAAATAAAGAATAACCGATATAACAAACCTAACTTTAAAAAAAATCGTAATAAATTAATATTACATATAGTTATTTTGGTTCTTTTTCTTAATGGAATTCAGGTTCGTATACCACATGAAACTTTATAACTTTACCAAACTAGTACTTAAACTTTCTTCTTTGGCCATTATTATTTTGTTTTAAAACGACTTGGAATTTTCAGCTGTGCGAACACACACAAATATAATATATATTTGTTAACCATAAAAGATAAAACATATCTCAACAAAAGCTTGGAATACCATTGATATATAATAACTGTAAATCAATTCCTGTGCGAGATTTCGGAAGTTTTAGAATAATCCTAAACAATTGGTTTTTTACCCATTCAATTTCCAATTTGAAAATTTATTTTTTTTTATTATATCTAGAAATAATAATACGTTTTCAATCGAATGTTATCTTATTTAAATACTTAAATTAAATACAAATAAACAGCATTCAGTAAAACTATTTTGCAGTATTATAATTCACTACGTGAACGACTCGGTTATTAGTGTTTAATGATACGTCGAGTATATTATAATCGTTTTGCATAATTTTTGAATATATATTCTAAATATTTCCAAATTCAAATTATGTAATAACTGCATAGATTAAAAGTCAGACTTTTTAATATAATATTAATCTTTAAACCTGAACACCGGCAATAATTTTTAGACTATCTTAAGGTAATCAGAAAAAAAAACTAAATAAATCTATATAAATCTTTTATTGATTTTGTTAAATAATTGCTTTTAAAACACGTGTCTCTCAGAATCTTTCTACCGACATGTGAATACATTTAAATTATCATTTCCGTCGTGATATTTAAACATTGCTTTCAATATTCCGTTCTTTCAAATCTAATATATAATAAAATATAAATTAATCGTATATAGATCCGCCAGTAATCAGTGTAACCATTATATTTTATATATCTTAATCTTTTTATAAAGTCCTTAATGATCTCCTTCTCTAATATCCCCTAAATTAGACAAGACGTTGTATATCACCCCATAAGACGGACTAGTGATTACCACGAAATCGTTTGACACTTACAAACTTTCATTAAACCCTTTCCCTCCATATTACGAGGATATATATTAAGTAATTATCCATGTATATGAATAATATATATGTATATATATATATATATATATGTTTATTTTATATTATAAAATTTACTTAAAAACTTATAACGGCTTATTTTTCTGATGAAATCCAAAAAAAAACATATTGGAACATAATATAATGAAGTTTAATGTTTATTGATAACATATTTTACAAATTCATTTTTAATTATTTTCCTTTATTTTTTATACTTGTATAACTCATTAAACGACAAAATAATATAAAATACTCATTACTAAATTTATTTATTTTCAACTTTCCACCAAAACTATAGGATTTAATATTTGACAACAAAAATTTGGAATTTAGTATTTCTGTCAACTTAAGTTTTCGAATTAAGAAGGTATCTAGCAGATTTCTATTTAGACATGTATTTTTAAATATCATTATAATGACTATATTTATATAGGTACTTTTCATGAAGTAAAAATTAAAATGATTTCAACACTCGTATTTTATCATCCTAAATAGTTTTTGAGCAAAAAATTGATTTCTAGGTTGAAGATTAAAATACTTTACGCCTATAATCGTCATCAAAATCGAATTTCTAATTTATATATTATATTATTTGAAGTTATAATAATATATTAAAGATTTAGATAAATACTTGAAAAAAACCATGGCTTATAATCTTTTTTATTGAAGCCTTATTAAAAAAAAATAATAATAATACTATATTAAAGTTACAAGTTGTAGACTTTTAGAATTTAAATATACGAGTATAATAATTTATTAGTCTTAAAATATAATATCATATGCCTACACAATATTGTATTCTAAACAGCCAGACTAAAATAACATTGATAAAACTTTTTAAAAATATAATTATTTCTTCTTTATCATATTTCTGACAAAAGTAAATTAAACATTAATTATTTCTATGAAAAATAATTGTCTGAGTACTACTTGGTATGAATTAATTTTATAACATTAATTGTTAATTATATTAGAGTTGTGTAATAATTAGTATAATGATGATCATAATGATTCATTGAAATTTTGTGATATAAACGATACTTATGAAAGTATTTAGTGCATACATACAAACATTGATTTAGTTAAGTCTTTACTCAAATAAATAATTACATCTTAAACTATACGTATTTCAGTTTTTTTTTTTTTTTTTAAATATACAACTTCTACCTTTTATTATTTTAAGTGAAACGACAATAAATTAATAATAATAATATTAATAATATTCATTATAAACACATTTGCAATTGAGTTATGTATCTTATGTAAGCAATCCGACCAACTAATTTAAGCGGTTTTTATCAATAAAAAAAAAAATAAAATAAAGAAAATTACTTAATTCATTAAGTAATAGAAGATAATACACTTTTAATGTGGGAACCCAAATAACTCCGGACTACCGGATTCCCGAAGGACGTTAGGTCAAGTACACTTTTTGTTAAACTAAATATATCTCATATACAATTAAACACCGTTTTCTACGAAATATGTTCGTACAACAGATGCATTTGAGTTCAATATAACTGGTCATTTTTCAAATTTATTTAGAATCAAATAACTAATACGACTAATAAAAAGTATAGATAAAAACTTGCAATCGACACGCAACACTGCATATAAACTAGTTGAATAATTTTAATTAACTTAAATTAACTTTCAAATTATTTCAATTATGTTCGACTGAGTTGATAATTATTATTAAATTGTCCATAATTGTATATAAGGTTACAATATGGTTTAACTTAAAATAAAAAAAAAATTTAATTTAATACTTCAGTTGATCTTCGACAATACCTGAAACTTAAAAAAAGGTAGTCATTTACTAATGATGATAATTAAAAAATAATTCAATTTCAAATATTTTTTAAATACAAAAATGAACACCAAGTTATAAACTAGATAAAAAAACAGTACACCTATATTTATAAGTTTGGGTATCCATATTAATTTCATTTAGAAAAGATTTATTAATACATTCTGAAATATAGTAATTGTTAAAATAAAAATATACAATGATTTAATAAAAATCGTCAACGAATGACACTAAATTGAAAAGAGTTGACAATGAGATACTTGTGTATTATATATCTTATTTTATTATAATACATATACGGGGTATTTACGGATAAGGTGTTGGTCCGAGTTTATGCCTCCCTCATAATCAAAAATGGAGAAAACATTTATTTAAATATTAATTTATTTATAATTTAAATATTTATTATTTATATTATAAAACGATGAGAGGTGAATGCTTCCAAAAATAATCTAAACCCCCTTTATATATTCCTAAATACTTCTCTGTGAGATATTGTACATTCATTGAATAATATTGAATTCATTAGCGGAAATACCTAAGCACATAAAAAATATACTTTAGATAGAATTTCAAGGTAATCTTTTTTATATAAATACTTCTTTTCAAATCAGATACTTACCTAATTTATTGCGTATAATAAAATATAAAATTAATTTTTTAAGTAATAATCCAAATTATTACGCGATACATTTTCTGATTTAAATTTATTACAGAAGTTGGTAAATTATAATTTTAGATTAAAATTTGAAAATTTTGAGTTAAGATATCGGTAAAATTCTAGATAGTTCAACGGTTAAATTAGACTGCAGGAAAAAATAACAGATTCATCTTAAAAATAATTGAAACGACTAATCATTATTAATAATTATTCACAATATTATTTATAACCATCCTCGCGTATTTCTTTTGATGTGTTCGAGAAACTTGTTAAGCTAATTATGCAAATGCATTAATTTTTTTTATTTTAATGTTTATTGTCTTTAATATAAATATAATAAACGAAAATTGTATAAATTAAGTAGAAAACACAAAAATTTCAAAACTACACATACTATACCTACATACGAGTAGCTTTTCGATAAAATAATATTATAAAATATATATTATACTTTTAGGAAATGGTACAACTTTTTGATGTTTAGTTTTATAAATATTTTATAGTTATACCTACCATGAAAAGAATTAATAATTAAATAGTTCTATATCGTAATTTTCAATCCTATGAAGATTAACACAATTACAAAATGAAATATTATATTTTATTAAAAGTTTTCTTCTTACATTATTAGAGAATACTCTATTTCGTTTCTTTTATAGAAATTAAAAATAATGGATAGAATTGGTATGGAGGACTACATATGTTTTGTGAGTCTATTTACCCCAATTAATAGACATTGTACTTTAATTGTGATAAAACAGAAATTTCTATTTGTAAGTATTAAAACAATTTTAAAAATTGTGCACATACTCTCGAGAGAAAAACTTAATTATGTAATATCTGTGTTAACTAAATATATTAAATTTTATAATAATAATAGAATATGACACTCTGATATACTATAATATACCTATAATAATCAGTGTTGGGTTAATAACAATAGCAATACATATCCTCAAAATCATGCATTTGTAATTATTTTAATTAAATGTTACCAACAAAAATGAGACAAGTTTAACGTACCAAACAATTTAAATAGAATGATTTTCTCTGATATTTTTTTAGTTTTTTTTTTTAATTTAAATACATAGTGCTACCAAATTAACAGACTTAAACATGATTTTTGTTACAGTATGGATCCTAAGTGGCATAGTATCAATCGAAGGTGATTTTACAAATTTACCAGGATTCAGTTATTTTGAAAATTGTATAGAACCACCACCGAAATGTCCAAACTCGAATATAACATTTCATCTGTATACGAGGTAAAATCATAAAATTAAGTTTCCTATACATAATTGTAAACTTTTTTTTATTCAAATTTAGTAGTTGGGGTTATATTTTTCCGTGATTAATTAATGTTATAAAACATACTTTTATGCATACAAATTTACTTAGTTAGATATTAAGTAATTATTATAATAATGTTATTGTAGTCTTTTGAAAGTTGAACTTAATTACATTATTCTTATAATGTGCAAATATAACAATAATTTCTACTCGAAATGTGCTTAAAATCACCAATAAAAATTTTAAAAAACACTAATTTTTTTTTTTTTTTTTTCATTATTAGAAATAAATTATAAAAATATTATGTATTTTATTCTGAAATTAAAATATTTAAAATTATAATATCTTAATGAAAATATTTAAAAGATTCATCATTTGTATATTATTATTTGATTTACTTATAATTTACATGCATTTTACATAATATATTACATTATTAGTACATAATTTTATGTAATAATGTCATATGTATGCATATTGAAATTGAATAGAAAATTTAATCAAAAAATAGTTTTAAATAAATTGCATGTCTAAAATTTGGATAAAAATAATATTGAAATCTACGTTTAAGTTTATTGTTTATTTTACACAACAACAAATCTCTAGAAAATAAATAATAATTTATAGATAAAATGTTGTCTCAAATATTCCAACGTTTATAATATTATATCCATTTTCCGTTTTTACGAAAAATAATTCATTATGATTTACGACGTCAGGTAGGTTAAGTATATCAACTCGTACCACTGAATTTTCGTTATCACAGTGGTTTTGGGAGCTATTAATTTTCGCCGTATAATAATAAATAATAAACAATTTTTACAAAATATCTCTATATTTACTATATATTATGCTTTATTTGTGATAACGTAAATGTTAAAACGAATACATAAAGTAAAAAATAATAATAATAATAATTTATAACTCTACTGTCGTTGAAAAATAAATAACATACGCTTTCTATTATATGGATGTTATTACTAAATTATATATCGTATTATACCTACTATCTATCGAATAATTCAATTTTATAAAATAAAAAATGTAATTACTCGACCCAAAGTCATTGCTTATTCTACAATAATTGTTAATACAACACAATACTTTACGTTAACTGTTAACAAATGAATATACCTTCGAAAAATATATGAAGACAAACAATAAATTAAGTAGGTAACTACAATATCATAATTCGTATTTTCTAGATCAATATTATTTAATAAGTAGGTGCTTATTGATTTTTAGATTGAAAAATGTGTTGTAGTCGGCAACGAGTATCTAGTCACGAAGACAGAGTAAATATTTAATATAGTGAAGAATTTATTCATTTTAATTTTTATAAAATGCTAGCTACGTTTTGTAACAGACAGTAAATAAAGTAAAATAAATCAGTATTTGAAGACTGTTTTATCGTTATAATTTGAATTATATTCTTATCGTGATTGTTAGGTTTAAAAAAATAGATCAAAAGTAGTATTCCTTTGATATGTTTTAATGATTGCAATTATGATATGACCTAAGCAAGCAATGTATTAATATAATGATGTGTATTTTATTTTATTTTTTTTATTTTTTTTTTTATGTAGACACTTTTTTGAGCAGAAATAAAAGTCTGATCATATCAAATAGAGAATATGATTTCCGGTAGATAATTGTATCTAATTGGTATTGTATTCAAGTGGATAATTTTTCAAATTTCCTAACAGTTTTTTAAACGTACAAAAAATCAGTAAAAATCACGGAAACTAATTTTTAACGAAATTTTAAACCCCTATAACAATACACATTATTATACAAATACAAATTAGTAAATTATACTGATCGAGTGGATGACACGAATTAATATTAATTGAGATTTCGCTAAGCTTAATAAGAACGGAAACATACGACATACGTAAATTGTTTCTGAATGAAATATTATTATTATTATTATAAACGCGTATGATAGGTGCTTATTAAAACTACCCGCGTTGTCGTGAAAACTAACTGACGGCGTCGTCGTCGTGATTATGTCTCTATTGTCTTATTGTTTGTTCTTATTTCCGGATATAATGTAGAAAAATACATTATGTTAGCATAACAAGGTATATTTTATTAAAAATAGAACCTAGGTACAATAGAGACGCAATCTCATTAAAAACCAAACATAGTCGAGGACTTAATGTGTAAGTATAGTTTTGCAATATACCTACTGTCCATCGACGGATCCAGGGGGAGGGCCGAAGGGCCGTGGCCCCCTCCAGAAATTCTGTGAAGAATATTAAATTTAGTGTGTACACTGTACACGCGTTAAAAATGCACATTATACAAATGCTTCAATTATGATTTTTCCAAGACTTATTAATAACAGTGATCGTCGTAATATTTAGAATAGATAGGAGCAGCTGGCAAATTATGAATAGGTACAATATAGATCACTTGATCACTTTTTCAATACCTATACAGATATTGATATATGGTTCAAATGAAAAGTATTAAAAAATACTAACAACTTAATTAATTCTACACACTTGTAGTTTCTATAATTATTAGTGTTATACATTTATAAGAATTATATACATTTATTTTTCGTGGCTTATCATTATTATTACTAAGTAAAAGACATTAACATAATGTTTTTTTTCAAACCTATATGAATAGATATTTAATATTTATAAATATACTTTCATATAACCTAACCTTATAATATATGAAGTAATGTATAATTTATCGTAGTTTAAACAATTGGCCCTCCCCAAACCTTAACTCTGGATCCGTGCCTGCTACTGTCCTATTCGTTTATACCGAACAATCCAGATTAAATAAAGTACAGAAATCATAGATGGAAAAAATTAGTAGATAACAAATATTATAATACTTTTTTGTTGTTATTAACAATGATTTTTATATAAAATCAAGTATAAATCTTCAAAGATAGACCTATAATAATACATTATTATTATTTATCATTAAAAATGAGGTGATGCCGACAAATTATTAAACCATAAAGTAATATTTGTATTAATATATTTAAATTTAATATACTATTACTCTATAGCAGCAATTCCCAAACTGTGAGGCTCCCTTGAGAGGCACAAGCTGCGTGAATAGAAATAATGATATTTTTAAATCAACAATAATTTCGCATACAATTATATTGTAAGATTAAACTTAGTTCGGAAATTTTCGGAAAGTTACCACATCCAGCCATAACAATAAAAATATGTGTATATTTAAATACTATAAATTTGTTATTTATTTATTCATGGGAGGCGTAATTCTTTTTTTTTATTTTTAGGGTGGCAAAACTAAAAAAAGTTTTGGAACCGCTGCTCTATAGGTTGAGTACTGTTATACTTATTCTATACTCTATTGATATTTTGGTCACAGTGTATTATAAAATAAATAGACTAGGAGAAGTTTTCCCTCCTATGAATCCCCAATGGTCACCCATGTATATACTCATATTTTAAAAGTAAATTTTTATATTGACAATTATTTCTTATAAAATAATTTGTCACGAGCGCATGAATTTTACATTTTAATTTAACACTTAAATTATATACTTAAAGCAATATTATAAACCAACTAATATAACATGTTTAATATGAAAAAATAATATTTAAAACTTTTTTTTGTATAAATTTAAAATTAACGTCGCATTATATTCACATAATGAAGTTTTCATTTATAACTATTATAGTTATAGAACTAAGTGTTGAATTAAACATTTAAGGGCCCCATGTTCAATAAAAATATAATAATATATGGGATAATCAGAAATGTATGTTGAAAACGTATACCAGTATGGCGGGATAGTTTTAGCAAAATATTCCGATCAGTCTGCAGTATACATATTAGCATTATATTCTTCGAGGGAGAGATATATAGAAAGATGTCCGATAACAAAATTCGCATAGACTAATTGAGCCGAAAAACATAATGATTTTAATGGAATAACATTATTAACAATGTACTGCACGTATAATATTGTTGGATATACCCACTTGAATGTACCACGTATTATTTATACCTACATCAACCCAAGACTGCGAAGGTCATTTTCATGCGCATACATAATATTACTAACCAGTAACCACCTCTCCGGTTCGACTACTAACCCAGTTTATAATGTAATATGTGTGTGTGTGTGTGTGTGTGTATGTGTGTTTTTTTAGAACAATGTTTTTTGTGTCGTAATACCTACATCGGTAGTGCACGTGTTTGTCGTGCATATAATATATACCTACGCTCTCTGAATATAATGCGCCAAACAATCGCGACACAGGGTCGAAAGCGAAATATCAACAAAAAAACACCAAAGTGGCAAATAAATCCAGGAGAGGCATTTTTTTTGGTTTCTTCTCGATCCGTTCTCCTCGCACGTTCGTGATTTGTCAAAGATAAATGTAACGACGGGTTTCTCGCTTCACGTTAGGGAAATGAAGTGTTCTCAACGAGCCTTTTCTTCTTCGTCTTCTTCTTCTTCGCTTCTTCTGAGCCTCTATAAATATATTTTTCCTCTTGGATTCTCGTTTTATATTTATATTTTCATTTTTTTTACTGCACAAAACAACTTTCTCATAGAAATAACGAGATTTGCGTAGATTTTTTTTTTTCATTTTTATTCCGGGTCAAGTGCAGGTAGAAGTGGATGAGAATAGAGACGACAATGATAGGACTCCTTCAGAGATAAAATCATAATTCTATAGGTTATTTATATGAACTACAATGCACGAACTGTGGGTATTGTAGCCCAAAGACCATAGTTTCATCAAAATCAAAAATAATATTATTAACCCGAAAAAATAAAATTAAAATTATTTGTCCATTTAATTCCTATTCGTATTCGTATGTTCCCTATATTATTTATTCGTAAATTTATTATCTATATTTATCATCAAACTAGTAGAGTTTTTTCAAAATATTAAACTATAAAATATATAATATTATGGATAAACAATATAATATATAGTCGTATTTAGACTTGAAATTACAATATATTTATTTCGTTAAAAATGATTACTAATTTCTATTAGAAGTAATAAACAATTTTTAAAATGTCGATTTTTTAATTCATTCGTTTACATAATAGAGTGTTATAGTGTAAGTCATAAGTTTTATCAATTTATGTTCCGAGACAACTTGAAGAATATTATTCTTGTTTTATTAATTTATTATGTTATTAATACGAATACAATTTTTATTTTACAATTTACAATTTAAAAATTGTATTCGTGATGATCCAAAAAATACGTCTAATAATTACGTATTATTGTTAAGTTAACATCATTAGTATTTAAATGAATAATTGCACCATTTTTTATAAATGCCTTCGAGTTTTTTTTTAATTATTATCACATGCAAAACATGCAATTCCATTTCAATAAAAAATAAATTAAAAACAAGTTTTATATTATAGAATAATGTACATATAGATAATATAACTTACCTACCTTTTATAAAAAAAGAAATAAGTAATTTTTTTTAAAAAAAAGTTTAAAATTAAAATAATATATAGTGTATATTCGGGTCGTTGGGTAAGATTAAAGCTAATTGAACGACGTACACAGCTGACCCAATATACGAATAAGCGATGTAACAAGAAGGGGACAGCAGACAGCATCTGCGCTATATCCCCTCAAAACCACAACGTAGCAATAAAATCCTAGGATGGAAACACTGACACGAGATTAACAATTTAAGATCGATGCACCTAATAATATTATCAGAGACAAAACCGTGTTTTATAACGTATTATGTTTTGACTGTTTTGAGTTTATGTTTTGATTATAATTGACATGCTTGTTTATGAAATTCATGATATATTATAGTTAGTACACTAAAATATAGTTAATAATTTAACAAATTAAATATTTATCATAGTATCTGAATTGAGTAATTACGGTTTTTTTTATATTTCTAAATACGTATAATTTATATTTTCACTGTCATTTCAGAAATAATCGAATCGATCCGTTTATTAATAAACTGTAGACGGTATAAATATTTTCTAGATTTTAAATATTATATAGGTAAACTAATCAAAGTTTATTTTTTTTTAATTCAAATTTAACTATTTATATAAAAACCTATACATGTATAATATATCTAACATTTTAGAACGATAACAGATCTACGTTATGTCTATTGTTACAATATTATTATTAATGGATATTTTCATAATAATTAAAATACTGTAATATATTTTTCAATTGAACTGTAACTGTATTAACACTGATAGTACTAAAAAAAAAAAAAGTGTTTAGAAAAAATATAATTACAATCTAAATATAATTTCAAACAAAAGGCATTTATTGTTAATAGTACTATACAGATATTGTTATACTTTCGATCACGATTAAGCCCTACTAGCACTTCTTTATTAGTACCTCTCAATTATTATATTCTCCGTTCATATTCTCCCGGGTGACTTGTCAAACCAAGCCTCATTGTTATTGTTTACAATAATGATTACAATGGTCCGTGGTCATTAAATTAATTTTGCAAGTTTATTCTATAATGTAATTTAAATCCCAATTTAATAACCTACCTTTATTTAACAATTTCAAATAGTTTTGCAGCCGTACTCTAAATTAATTACCATTTTTATAATATAATTTTAACATAATTATTGTTTAGTCACTATTTGCTTGATAAAAATGTAGGCGATATACACGCTTAATGAACTTTAATATTATTATTTAATATTTTGTATGTTGAGCTTTCGTATCTAAAATTTAAAAAATAATCACAAAAATATATTCAGATCACTTGGATATTTTTAAAGATTTATTCTCATATAATAAAAAGAACATAATATATGAACATTTATTTTATTTTAATATTTTTATTAAGTTAATTTATTATGAAAAAAAGGAATAATAAATAAGTTACCTTAGGTTAATAGGTTATGTATAGGAATCGGATGCATATTTTTATATAAGTATAAGTGTTTATACCTAAATTATGTATAAACAGCTCACTTTGAAGCTCGCTGGTTTGAAGAAGCTTTTCTACATTTATAGATAACGATAAACACTATAATAATGTGATATATATTGTTATTTATTTTAAAATATTTAGTCACATTGGAATGTTCAACATTAACTATTACTAGAAGTTATTTTTACAAATAACTTTTGTTAAATATTAGGTACACATCCATAATCTATTTAAACAACTTAATTAGTTTATTTTTTTAAAAAAATGTATTTAATTTAAAAGAATTAAAATAACTTTCAAAGAATTATACAATTATTATGTATTATTATTTCATTAATATTAGTTAAAACTATTAAATTTAACTTCATATTTTCCATTGAGATTGTAAATAACTTAAATAAGTAACTATAGTTATTATTATTTTAACTTTAATTCGTTAGAAATTTTGATCAACAAACCTACAGCTTCTAATGAACCATAACAGATCATATAATTACAAACGGAATTAAAATTACATACTTTTACACATACGAACCCATATAAAAGCGTTGAAAACAAAATAGTAATAACTAATAATAATATTTATATTAATTTATAATTAGAAATTCAACTGGAAGTTTTTCTATAATCGTATATTTTATTTCACAAAATAACAAATAATATTTTGTTTCACATTGTGGTTATTTTTATTTATTTTATTTTTTGTTGTTACTATCAACACCAAGTCGCCATTAGAGTTTGTTAGTGAGTATATATATGTTCCATTAGTGTAGGTGCAATGTGAAGTAAATTTAAAACTTGGAAATGTTGTGATAGTAAAAGTTTTTTGTGGTATAGTTTTTATTTCATTTTTTTGTAAGTGTCATATTGGTTTGTCAGTTCATTTATAAGAAAATTACATTTTTTAAATCAAAATTTTTTATCAAACGAATTCCTTTTCTGTAAAGGGATAAAAAAATTAAAAAATTGTCAATGCTCTTTGAAATGGTGACAACGTGTCAATGTAATTTCAATCATGATGTCGTTCGTGGGCCATCCAAAACTCGTATGCATTACTTGTACCTAGTCTAAAACATAATGAATACATTTAAATTTAGGGCTATGATTAATAAACAATATATTTATAGGTAAGATGTCACAAATTAATTGAGAAAATTTTAACCATCAATTTAGTACAAAATATACTGTCTAGACAATAGGTTATTTTATAGTTTTTGGCGCCTGGTAAATACAATCTGATGTAAAACGACTATAATATTAAACCTACACAAAGGTTGCATGAGAAAAAGAGTTAACGAGTACAATTGTCGACTTAGACGAGGGGTTCACAAAATATATTAAAAACTGTCGATCAATCAAATAAAAACAGAACTAACAATCGAGTTAATATATTGTGTACTAATACACTTAACGAAAATAGGTATATTTTAAAAAACAATTGTCAAATCCTCATTTTTATTATTACCTAATAATATAATTTTAATTATATTATTCGAATATAATAATATATATTTCTACTCGTTGACACAAAGCTTTATAATACGAAGTTAAGATATAATAAAAACGTGATTTCAAAATCTCAAAAAAAGTAAATCTACGAAATTCATATAAAATTTCAATACATCAGGTAATGGTTTTGCAAATATTAATTACTGATCATCCACGGTCCATGATTTTTATCCTCTCCCACGTTTTTTTTTATCAGACGATAACCGTTCAATATGTACCCAAAATTACCTTAAAGTTAGTATAACTTTTACTAAACTATATAAATATATTATAATATGTATAATATGCACTTCTTAAATATCGAATAAATAGTTAAAATAAGTTAAATCCATAAATATTAAATTTGCCAATTTTCAATTTATTCAAATTGATAACAAATTATAACAAATAATAATATTTTGAACGAATTATAGGTAAATTAAAAAAAAAAAAAAAAATGAGTTTTGTTAGTTGGGAACCCCTGTCCTAGACTATTGTGTCGATGTTAAAGCCTTTTTTCACTCGTACATTTTATTAGTATAATAATATATAGTGTGTTTATGTAAGCGTGTTGTTTTTTTTTTTTTTTCCGGTGAGAGAGCGACGCAAACGCCTCCTCGCCAGAGCGGTAATAAATGCGCTACGTATATTATCATCGCCATCTTCACACGAATCCCACAGCACATTCATAACAACTGCGTATTGTACCTTTGGTATAAAGACCGGAGATTGTAAATAATTATACACGGCGATGGGCGTTCAAAAGCCAGTTGGTTTCGACCGGATAATTAAATGCTCGGTCTTTTATATCATAATAATAATCGGATGTCTGGCGAAACTATAATTTTCCATAGACGAGCATCGAATTTCGCAATCTTTCGCTCAGACGTTCACTGTAAATTTTTACACAACAATCGTATTCATAATATTTAATCAATAGGAAATGTCGTTACAGCTGAAGTGTGTATACTTTTAAATACCTTGGCACTAAAATGTTCATAAATACAATTATATATTTTATCCTTAATATATGCGAAATTATACCAACATCCAAGAACCCGCCAATCAGCCCTAGAAAAGTTCAGATACGCGATCACCTCTTCGCTACGCAACTAATTATTATACTACATCCGACTTTTTTAACCTGCTGTATTCGTATATTTTTGATCAATTAAAGTATAAGCCCGTAAGCGATTTTCATCAGCCGGTCTCTTTAAAAAAAAAAAAAAACAATTTTAGCTTGTCGCTTCTAATTTGTAAAAGATTGTTGGACTTTCGAGTTTTTAAAAAACGATCAAATTCAATTTATATATAATATAATACAAAATATACCTTCTACAATTGCAATATACATATAAATATTTTTATATCGCTTTCAGCTGCACAAATATTTTTCATGTCCTAACAACCACAAAAAATTGTTTTACATTTTAACACTATACTTATCCTAATATAAGAATCCCTAAACTCACAGTACTCTATATACGTAATACCCTGCGGTGATACACAAACCTTTTTTCCTTTGACGGAAACTATCCATTTCTTTTAGCTGATTTTTTCTGAAATATCAAAACTAAAATTTCAGTTACATAAGTTATATAATTTCAGTATATATTTTTTTTTGGTTATCATAATTTATTTATTAGGATGACAACTATATAGTCAGTTATGTTGTAGTAAAATATAGTCTGTTGTAGTAATTGCATGCTAATTAGTCATCCATTAATAGAAATATAGAATCTATAAACACATTTTCATTTTTTGATTTAAACAAACATAATTATTAAACTATTCTAATAGACAACATAATATGACAATGCTTTATAAACCCAAAACTAATGAAATTTAAAAAAAAAATTCCTCAATCTCCATGATAATTAACGGTGTACATCCATAAAAACAAGAGATAGGTAATCATAAAATGATTAAGAAAAACACTGAAAAAATTATATTTTTTGGGTAATTTAGTGTTTAAGTTTATAAATATAATATTATTTATTAATTAAAACAAGTTAAAATATTTATGACTAATGTACAAAATATGAAAACAATAGTATACTTTTACTCAAGTCAAGAGTGTAAATTTTTATAAAAAGACCTATAAATATTAATAAATCTTGCCTTTTTTTCCTATATAATATGAAATATATTATTGTCGTATATGACTGTAGTCTGTACTATACATATAATATATTTAATTTTATATAATTTAGCAAGTAAGCATAAAATAATAGACACTCACACACATACAGTCAAACAAGAGTGCAAAGACAGCGTAAGTATAAGAATAAAAGACAACGGCAATAAAGGAAAGGGGCTGGTCCTGTTCGTGCCGTTTATGTGTGACGAAATTTTTTAAATTTGTTATTTACGCCAAACTGGAAATCTTTTTGTACTATATAAAATTGTTTATTCCTATACGTGTTTTATAGAATATATTTAATAAATCATTCAAACAGTAATATTTAAAACAGTTTTGTGTTTTTAGAATATGTAAAATATATGTTGTATATACGTCAAGCAAATTGCGTGGCGTATATGACAAAGTGGCGCCCAACATGAGTTACTTTACGGTTATTATTGTATTAAAACACACATTTTTGAGCCCATATTTTTCTTCGGTTCTATGTTTTCTACGAACAAGTTTATTTTTGCACACACGAAAATTTAGAGTCAATTTGTTTTTGAGTATGTGTTCAAAAAAAAATGTGTCTTTATGAGTACATAAAGAAACCAATATACAAGGTTGGTAAAATGATCATTGTACCACAAATTATTGTCCTTATTTAAATTGTTTTTTCTTTTCTCTATCCCCAATATTTTGAAAATAAGATAAAAAAAAATTATTGATTGTGGATAATTTTTTAAATTAACATTCCTTATAGGGGAAACATCAAAATTTAATCATAACTTCAACTTATTATTAATGTATATATATATATATATATATATATAAATGTATGAGTGTGTTTTGTTTTATTTTTCGAAAAATAATTATACGTTTATATAAATGTGTATGTATTTACGATAGTAGGTACATGGTGAGTGTAGCTGCATAAACGATAATTTTAGTGTGTACATTTTATGCGTTTTTGAATGTTGTACTAATTATTTTTTCCCTTCACTAATAATTAAAATAGATGATTTTCTTTTCTTTTCAAAATAACTCAACTATTACAATTTTTATTTTTATTTTGTTTAATCAACAATAAAAAGTAAAAATGTACATAATAAATAAATATATCATTTAATTTTAATTTTAATTAAAATAAGAATAACTATATTTAAAAAATTATTTACACTATAGAATAAGTGACAATGGAATATTGTTACATCATATTTAAAAATTAATAAATTAACAGATATTTACTTGCATAAAACCAGAAATTTTTAAATTGTGTAAATCAAAACAGCTAAAAAGTCGAAGACTTAAAATTGATATTTCAACAATTAATGCTATGAAAAATACTATCGAAATTAGAAAATGCTCTAAAAATACATTGGAATTTGAAAAATAAGAGAATAATAAGAGTTATATTATTTTTTGATTATGAAGGGGTAAATCGTTTTTGAACTCTGCATACAAAAAAAAAGAAACCCGAAAATATATAACATTACAACATACTATTAACTATAATCTAACAACTAATGAAGTAAATTATAATTATTATGCCAAACACCATGTATAAAAATGAAATGATCAGAATATTATTATGAAATGAAAAAAAAATTGAAGTTTACAATGAAAAAGTATAGAAAATTTCTATCGACTTTTGGAACATTAAATTCTGCATACATGGTGTATTATGAAAATTTGACATTTTTCAGTGTAATATCAATGTAAAACTGTCAAATGCTCATAAAATATTCTGTTATACAGTGTTGGTACAGTGAGGGGGGTCAGTAGAGATATTTGACCTAGGCCTCACGCAGTTATCTCCAACACACTTGACTTATACTTAAGGTATTCAAAATTAAGTTTCACAAGAGCTATAATCAACGTTGCTCAAGACCTCGCAAAAGCTGTATACACACCGCGACACTGTTCAATAGTTTTTAATTAGACGATCGAATCGAGAGAATGATATTAAATATTATTATATTATTTTTGCAACGAAAAACCTAGAGAATAACATACTCGTGTTATAATAATATATTTCTAATAATTATTATTATAATAATTGTCTATGTTGCGTATAAAATAAATACAGCATACAGGGTGATAAGTGTGTTACTAAAATGATGAGAATTACATATCATATTCAATGTTATTTCCATTATGTTTGTAACAGAAAATTCTGATCACCCTGTATATTTATATTAGATATTTATTTTATTTCAATAACTTGTTCGCGTTGGTGTCTTGCCCGGGAGACGATAAAATGAAAAACATTAAAATTTGCACAGTATCTTTTATATGCGTATTAGACGTTTTCTTATTTTGTCACTAAAAGCTATATTATCAACAATAATTATTACTATATATTATTATTATAATTTATTATATATTATGAAAATTTTAGTGTTAAAAAAATACAAACTTATATATATTCTATACATTACACAGGTATACAAAAGACTACGTGTTAGACTTCACGAAGTCAGAAACTTTGTTGGAAGCTCCGTTCGTGCTGAACGCGTCCATCAAACTGCTCATACACGGTTACACCGGACACAAAGACTATTCACCAAACACCGAACTAAGACCAGGTTTATATTATTTATACCGTTATACCACTATTATCAATAAAACTATATATAGCCATATGTGTACCTTTAGTTTATGCCCAATGACCATATTCAGGATTTGGCGATGGCCATGGTGTCACATTCAACGGTTGCTATTTGTTCGTTTTTAAAGATATAATAAAAGAATGAAAGCAGATTTTTTTATACAAAAAAATATTGGCCATATACTCTGATTTCAATTCTGTAAAGAAATTGAATTTCTTTGGCAACTTCAATAAGTTATGCTTCAAACGGTTTTTATTTTTTAATCATTTAAAACTGAATTATTTAAATGAAAATCAATTTCCAATAAATAACCCAGTAAATGGGCCTACGAATAATTACTATTTTACTAAATTAGAATTGAACCATCCTTAAATAGTTAAAATTTTATCAGACTTTTGGTTTAAATTTTAGTTTTACAAATCATTACAGTTATGACTTGCGATAAGTTTAGAATCGACCCTCATTGCCATAAACAAATTTAAGTAGTACAATATTTATGTAACTAATAGACATTTATTAATATTATAATTTATATTTATATTTATATTATATGAATTATGATATAGTCTGATTAACAAATATTTTCTTTTAGTGTTTTCATTTTCACCCTTCACAAATTTAATAAAAAATAAATTATCTAATATAAAAAAAAATATCATCCCTTTCTCGAAATTTTATATAAACGGATGTGACTCACTCGCCTTCCTCGAGACCTGTAAATAAAGTATATATAATATTATATTGCTATTTTTTTATTCATAATAATATCTTGGAATAAAATCCAATACTTTTATACCTTCTTCTAGTGTTCCACAGGGGGATCAAATTTCTCCACTGCTTCTCTTGATTCATATTAATAACATTAGTACAGTTTTAAAACATATAGCCAGCTCTTGGCTTTTGCTGATAATTTGAAAATTTGTCTTCAAATAAACTCTGCCAATGATTGCTCTTTATCTACACTTGGATCTTAATAACATTGTTTCTTGGTATAAATCTGTGGATCTTGAATTGAACATTCATAAATGCCAAAGTATGACATTATCTATAGACTTCGAACTCCTATCTAATTCCGTTATAAAATCAACAATTTATATACAATAATGAATGACCTATTATTAGTGATCATATTCGTTATCTTTGATTTAACTTATGCTCTTCATTAAACCTCTATCTTCACATCGATGACCTCATGTTGTAAAGCCTTAAAGATGTTGGGATTTAAAAACGTATTTCCTTTGGATTTAATATATCAGCTTCTCTTAAGGCACTCTATTGTGTTATTTCCGCTTGGTATTAAAATACGGTTCAGTTGTTTGGGATTCTTCTATTTTTATTAGTAGTTAACAAATCGTAAAAGTTCAATGCGTGTTTGTTTAATTTGCTGCATTCACTCAAAATATGTATTATACACCGCATGAATATCAGTCTATCATTCAACATCTTGGCTTAGATAACTCAGCTAATCGCTAAGCAAATTATCTCCTTTGTAAACAAACTTTTATCTAGTTCCAATGATTCACCTTCTCTATTACCAAAAATTAACTTTATTTTTCTCGTCTTACTCATTCCCATTTTACTTCTTACATTCCTTTACAGACCACCAATTATTAACGAAATGAGCCCATACATTATTGCATGTTATTTCTTACAAATTCTAACCCTAATTCACTTTCATTGTAACCATTTCCATACACTATTATTCACTTCATTTATATTAACTATCTACTTTTATGACTTATTAAAATTATAAAATCATAATGTTGTTATTTTTGGATTTTACATGTATTGTTTGATAAATAAATAATATGCTACATATGGATAATTAAATTAAATTAGTTTTAAGTATAGAGGAAAAAATAATTAATATAACTGAATAATTGGAATTCAAATATTTTCAGGATACCCTGAAAAATTCACCTGTAGTCAATATTATAATAATAACACGTTTTTTCTATATTATATTATACGTATATGTTTCTATTATAATTATTCTTTAATTAATTCAGTAGCTAAACTAAATATTTTATAAAGAGATTACTTCATAATCAAAAATCACCCATGGGTTAGGCATTATTATATATGCGGATAGAATTAATATTAACGTGATATTGGAATTTATATCACTGTAAAATAAGAGCCTCCTCTAAACAATTGGCAATTAAAAAAAGAATAAAGAAATGAAATAGAATTTTAATAGAGGGGAACTTTCATCATTTGTTTTTTTTTCGTAATGGGTATTGTGCTTTTACTTTTAAAAAGTATCTATTTTTTAAACGACTTCAGGACCTATTTTGTCTATTATAGCATACACATTGTAACAAATTGGAGCGTACATTGTTATTTTGGCTGGTAGTTAAGCGGTTAGGCTATTTACGACCATGATCCCCTCTATTAATTATATGATGTTCAGTAGCAAAAATAATAACAAATAGCCTCTGCTGTATATAAAGTGGTGCAATTTATTACAAATAATGATATAAAAAAAAACACACACACAAATATCGTCTCATTAAAATAATAATAAAATGTATTACTTAATATTGCGCAGTAACATTTTTCAATCAAAAATAACTATACCCAATAGCTAGGTATAATAATTTTTATCATCAATTAGTTTTGGAACGAAGTTGTAATACTCTCTGACGCGCGGTATTATAATTACTATATAATATTTACTTTTAACTTTCAAAATGTTTACTCTGACAGGTGACAGGCGCTATTTGTCAGTAAATATGAATTAGGTTATAATAATTTAAAAAAAAAAAAAAACTAATACATTCCTTGAATTTGAAATTAATTTTTAAATTTAGTAAAACCCTATTTTACAGCAAATTTACATCTCCCAATTGTATGGTCGACGAATAATTAAATTAAATTTGTTTTATTATTAGTATTATTATCATTATTATTTACCAGAAATTTTAGGCAATAAACGTATATAAATTTATATGTATGATAAATTGATAAATACTTTCTATAATAACTCGCCATACTTAGACGTAATAATTTCGACGCTAGCACAGGTTATTTGATGCACTTTTTTGTCTGCTCACACGTGACGCTTATAAATTATAATAATATTATTTATAGATCGTACAAATATTAGAAATTTACGCGATCAACACACCAACATATAATTAAAAATTGTGTATAGTGTAGGTTAGGTCAGAAAATATGCCGAATATGTATTTTGAAAAAATGAGTCTTCGAAACGAAAGAAAAAAAATACAATAAGTAATCAAATAGATCGAACCACAATGTATACATTTTTTTACACTAACATATTATTATTTCATTGTCCATCGCGTGAAACACAGGATTTATTTTAACGTTACTTGATCCTTAAAATTCATATTTTTTTTTTTTTTTATATATATACGACGAATAAATTAAAACGTCAACGCGAATGTTTTAGGTTAAATTATAAAATCCTGACTACCTGCAACCCACATACACAAGCCGGTTTCGTATCACTGATAATTATTAAAAAAAAATCTTTTTGGGTTTAAATTGTAATATAAAATAAATTAATTCTAGTGTTAGGGAATAGCCTCGAAATATTTAAAACATCTACAAAAAACAATATAATGGCAAATCTTTTTTCTATAGGCAACTTGGCTAGTGATGTGTTTTTCGTGTCTTACGGTTATAACCATGAAAACACATTTTTACCACACTCGACCATATTAAACATATTAAACATTTTTTAATAAAAATATAAAATTGTTACCAATATATTGTATTTAATGTAATATAAATGTAATGTATTTGTATATAATAAATAATAATATAATATCGTAATATGTAAAAATTTAAAAAAAAGATTATTTAGGTTATATTATGTATACTAATTGTTTAAAATAATTAATTAATAACAATTAGTACCTACATACGACTGAGTTTCACTTCTTTCGAGCGAATCGTTTTTTCGAATGTAATGATTAATCATTTCTTTCAAATCTTAACTATAATAGAACATAATAATATGTAGCGTGTTATAGTTATTTTTTAAGGTGGGCTTTAATTTTAAAATAATATAATTTAGGCTAAAAAATTGACCAACTACAATATTAACTATATAGAGTAGTTAAAAACAATAACAGTTACCAAAAGTAATTGATTTTTCAAGAATGTTTTTTTTAAGTATGAAAACATTTTTTTGGATAGAAATAAAAATAGAAATAGTCCGATTATCACAAGTAGAGTATGCTTTCGCTTAAGAATTATATCTACTTGGTACTTTACTTAGCTCATTTTTCAAATTTCTCCTTGGAAGAAGAAAAACTACCAAAAAATTTACAAAAATCCTAATTTTAACGAAATTGACTTTAGATATTTCATGATGATTAATACAATTTTGAACGTAGGAACTTTAAAAATTTTTGAGTATTCACATAGGTAGTCTACATACGTGGTAAAATCATAATAATACAATTTTGGAGCGGATTATCTGTGTGATATTGTGATATTGTATGTCTCACTGAGTTTCGCTCAGAATCTTATCATTGCATTCAAATCTTAAATTATAATAAACCATCAATTTCTCCGAGAACCGAAGGAATGAAGGAAAAACATCCGGAATCGACTTACCCACATTTTTTAGTTTATACTTAAATAGGTTTATACAATATAACTATGTTAATGTTGTGCTGCATTGTGATTGCGTTTGTAAACATCACCATTGGGAATGAGGAATGCCGCATTCAATAGGTGAAGATATTTATACCTACAACTAATTATAAATTGTAATCAATTTAAAGATACGTATGACTTATTGTTCAAATAAAGTTTTTCTTAAATTAATTATTATTATTTTACATTGTATTACACCAGTATGTGCAATTATACATTATTATGAAAAAATAACGTGCACTTGACTTTAATTAAAGCAATTAATTATTAATATATGTTTATAATATGTAGTCCACGTACACGCTGACATTATTACACGCACGTAAAGTAAGCCTAGAATAATGACCAGGTAACTAATTTGGTAGACTATAAACTTTTTATTCCTAAATAATTTTTCTGTTGTACATTATTTGATAAATAAGGAAAACTTATAAAAATAAATATTACCAACAATTCAATATAATATATTTTATATTAGAATAAGTTGCGCTTAGAATAATTATTTCGAATTCAATATTATTGCATTAAAATCTTAATTATAATATAACATGATTACATTCCACCACTAATTTCTCCGAGAACCTAAGAAACGAAGGAGGAACGACCAGTATCAACTTCCCGGCTATTTCATTGTTGAATTTAAGTGAATACTTAGCATTATAAAATAATATTATATTTATATTTTTTATGTACATATGTTACGATCAATATAAAAATTATACACTATTCCCCAACACTATCTAAGTATAAGGGGCGCCCACGGGGAGGTGCAGAGGAGGGAGACCTTCCTCCCTAGACTTGGGGTGGATATGTATTTAAAAATTTAATTTAAGTTAACCATAATGCCGTTTTATAATTATATTGATAAAATTCATCTATTAACATTTAGCGTGATACTGTACATTATAATATTACAGATATTACATAAATAGCGAAATTAAAAAAAAGAAAACATTTTTTTGTCCCCCTGAATTTTTACATATGGGCGCCCCTGTATAGGTACAATTGTTAATTACCATAAGTATAAAGATTATACTTATATTGTAATTTGTATTTTATACCATAATTTATAGTTATTTATTTTATAAATAATAATAGTATGTTATAATTTCAATATGAATAAACATACATTTTCCCTCTGTCATACCAAAATCATAATAATTATATTTTACTGTAGTCATAAGCTATGTGAAGGGTGGGGGCCATATCCCTAGCCCTCTGGGGCGACGCGTCATCCTAGCCTAACATAATTTAAAATATATTCATAATAGAATATGCTACACTAAATTGCAATAAAATTATGACCATAGTCATAAAACGTCATTGAAAAACAAGATTTTTATTTTTATTTTTTTTTTAAAATAAAACAATTTCTAATTTAATTAATTGACTTAACACATCAATTTTTGCTTTTAGGTATATATACAATACACATTAGTACACCAGAATCAATTTTAAGCAGTTATTTTGAATATGATCCCTCCGATATTATAATATTATAATTAGCTGCCACGTGTTGCCTTTAGGTGTGTAGTTTCTAATTTCGAATATAAGTACAATATTTTTGGATACATTTGAGATACATTTGGGTTCCGCGAGGGTTACTCGAAAAGAAATATCGATAAATCCTTCCGCGGATTTAGAGGCGTCCGCGGTCTAGTGGACTAAAGTGGACACAACCTTTTGAGTCAAAGCGATTACGTGTGGATTATTATACGTTTCGACAATTTTATAATAGTTACTTTTTTCAATAACGATGTGGTAACTCGTTATTAATTTTTTGCTTATAGGAACGTGACGGTTGAGTAACTACGTAATTCTATTTTAAAATATGGTGGAATATATTAGATAATGATAAATACAAGTTTTTGTAAATATAACGTTCCATAAAAGTGACGTCCTTATAACTTACCTAGCTAATTACTTTTTATTAAAACACGTAACGTGACAAATAGTTTTTCAAATTTAATAACGCAAAAATAATTTAATCACTTTATTAATTTGTAACTAATAATATAATTTACTACTTAGTTAAATGTTAAAAGTAACTTACACAACACTGTGTTTCGATTACAACCTGGACGACGTTATAACTGACTTTGCTATGAAAAAGAGCAGTAAAGGTTCAATATAATAATAACTTAACCTAACGTTGTACCCACCACTTTTTATTTGGTAAAAAAATAATATTATAATTAAAACAAAAATAATTGTTTTTTTTTTATTTATTCACACAATATTAAACTAGGACTCTATATATAGTGTAACTTAACTAAATAAGCATTAGCACAAGATGCGTGAAATTGTTCATCCCCAGGGTCCACAAATGTTCTCGTCTGCCCTGGTTACAATAGTTATTGCAAATATTTTTAAAAAATACAAATGTGTTTTTACAATATTTTAAAGTTAGCATAATATTATTATGTTATAGCTTTATTATAGCTTTACATCGACACCACTGGCAAACAACCATACCTATCATATAATATAAATTGTATTATATCGATAGTCTATTTTATATATTTCACAGCAAATATTCGAAGATCGCCCGATACATGTGCATATTATGTAGTGTGTATACATATCGATATTGTTAATGTATAGAAATACATAAGACTTGCCCAAATTGTACATAAATTGATCATAAGATAATATTGTAACTAGAGGTGGGATTTAAAATTGTCAAAAAATGCAAAATGTATCGAAATCCCAGCCATAATAATTATAACCTGTTGTGCCTACGCGTTGTCGCGACGTAATACTATAATGACACCAGTCCGCTCGTTTTTCCTCAGCTTACCTCCAGTACCAAAACCTAAACGTGATTTCGGTGGACTACAAGGAACTGGTGCAATCGCCGTGCTACGTACAAGCGGTCCATAACGTGCCGCTGGTGGGAAAATGTACGAAAATGTTACTGCTGCGTCTGTTCAAGCTACGTCCGGACCTGAAACTGTCCGACTTGCACGTGATCGGCTTTAGCTTGGGCGCTCAGGTGGCTGGTCACGTCGGAAGGCTGATGAACCGCACAATCCACAGGATAACCGGTACGTACAGTATCGTATTTACGATGAAACGTCTCTAAGGGCGATCATATTTTGACGCCCCCCCCCCCCAACACACCAAATTAAAATTGTTTAAGTTATTATAGGTAGGTACCTACACTAAAAAATAGATCCCAGATATTTTGAATACTTACTATCTAATTGAAAACAAAAATGTATTTGATTATTTTCTTTTTTTTTTTTTTGTCTTGCAAAACATTTGTATGTTTTTATTTCCAAATCTATTTTATAATTAAAAATACATATTATTAATGTAAATATATTTTTTTTATAAACTCGTATGTTTTAATAAGTGTGTTAAAAAAAAATTTAAAAACTTGATACACTTCTTTGACAGATGATATTTTATAAAACAGATATGGCATTTCTTTCAAAATTTTCCACTCTTAAATTTGCTTATAAATGTTTAAACGTCACAATTTGGGTTCCGTGCTTTGCTACAATCCCCATTTATAGATAGAGACAATAAGAGACATTGAAAAAAATATGGGTATAACTTCTTCTAAAATAGTTATAAACAAAATAAATAATAATAAAATAGTAAAAATAACATACATATAATTTGTCATAAATTATTAAGTTTCAAATTTAATTTTTTTTCTGTTTATTTTTTCTGTTGTATGAATATTTTCAATAATAATCAACATTTTAATTTATCTTTGTCCAATTCCAATCTATATTTAAGAAAACATTTTACTATATCTTGAAATAGTCTATGAAAAATATTTTAACCTACCTATTCATTTTTTGGCATCTGATAAATACTTATTAAAATTATTTATGATATCTTTAATATAATATTCTAATGATTCATACAAATTGTTACATTTGTTAAAACAATAGTAATAAATTGTAAATTCAAACTAGTCTTATTAAAAAGTTTGAAAATTAATGAGGCTTTCTTATTTCTGAATTATTATTATAGGTACATTAATAAATTACTTATTTTAGGTAAATTAAACAACAATTTAAAAGAACAATATTTTATTTTCTAATAAAAATCCTAAAGATTAGGTATTTAATATTTTCTTAATTTATAAAAATAATGAATACTGTGGTATGGTCATTGTCTCTTTCTCATAATTTTTAATAAAAAGCGCCAATAAGTCAAAGAATAGGCCCATTTGGTCAATGATACTGATGACTAAGTCAAAAATAAATACATATTATTATAGTAGGTATGGTAGTATGGTGATGGATGGTCTGAGAACTTACAAGTTACAATTAGTTAGTTGAGTAAAAGTTATAATATTATTAATTACATATAATATATTATATTATATATTAGGATTAATTAGCTACATGAATTAAGATATACCAAAATGTGAGTTAGTGAGTAAACAATATGTAACGTTTCACAAGTCAGTTCTACATAGTGTCAGTATGATCAAGATATTTTCACAGTAGTGAAGAATATGTTAAGATAAGTACACTTTAAAAAAACATTAATCGAGTGGCTAATGTTTTTAAATTGTTATATAAGGGGGAAGTATTAAAAAGGTATAAAAATATTAAATATACATCTTTTGAAAACTTGATTTTCTTATAATTTAGAATGGGTTGCAGACATAATTTTAAAAAAAAGAAAATTGACCTCTTGCTAATTTAAGCATTGATATAAGTACTTAAATAATTTGTTTAAATTTAAATGTCATATGTTTATTTATAAAACAATTGGTAAACAAAATTATATAATAATATAATAAAAGTCATTAACAGAATTGAGAAAGGATCAAGAAAAACTATATAATATACTATTACTCTATTAAAGTATCTGTAAATTGTAATCATTGTTTTTGCTTGTCCATTGTAGGTCTCGACCCAGCCTCTCCTTTGTATAACACATTCTTCATCAGCAATGAAGTGTTGGACAAATCTGATGCACAATTTGTGGATGTGGTACATACCAACATCGGGATAAAAGGAAAAATCACACCACTAGGAATGTTGGACTTTTATGCCAATAACGGCATTATTCAGCCTGGATGCGGCACAAGTAATATTAGCTACAGCGTATATTTATATGTTATATTAATATAACATTATAAAACTTATATTTATCATAAGTAGAGCTGGGATCTTAATGCCCTTAAAATATATTATCAACATACATATTTTTTCAATATAAATATACCACATCAGTTTTAAAAATGCAAAGTGCATCGAAATCCCAACTCTAATCATAAGCATATCTATACTTTTTAACTCATTACATAATATTGTATACGCAGACTCATCATGTAGTCACGTGAGAGCTGTTGAGTATTTTGCTGAGTCAATAAATAGCAGTAAACTGTTTTTGGCCGTTAAGTGTATAAGTTACATAATGTATAAATTAAAATTCTGCAAACCATCAAACACATCCTCATTGATAGTCATGGGTGAACATGTGGACAAAACGTAAATAAATTTAAATATTTCAAGCTAAGAAACTACTATTTTATTTTAAATTAAAAACTAATACCTAGTAATAATTACATATTTTTTTTTTATTTACAGTCAAAGAGGAATATATTATTTTATGACAAACAGTAAACCGCCATATGCTCAAGGATTAGATACATATGAGAAAAAATTCAATACTACTACATCTAATGCACCAGACTCATCTCAAACAAACCAGAATTGATACTCTATGATATTAATGTGACACATGTGCATCATAACATTATTGCTTTTTTCAAAACAAATTCAAAATAAAAATAATTTTAATGTTGTCTACAAATAGTATATTTTAATTGTCAATGTTTCAAAACTTACAAATGTATTAATTTATATATCCGTATAACTTGAATACATTTCATATCAATTAATAATTACAAAAATTATCCATTATTTTAAATGATACATTCACCAAAAAAAAATGGTTTAAATAAATGTAAATTATTACTGTCTCAGCCGAGTTTTGTTTTCGAAATTGAACCTCTAAAATAAACGAAACATTTTTTAACTTCATACAAAGTAGGTATAAAAAAAATTATGCTTACCCATGATTTTGATGTGTAGATTTAGTTCCACTCAAGACTATGTAAGGCGACTGTGTTTGTTTTTGCTTGGACTGCAACATATTTAAAGTACCAAGGGGAGTGTCTGTAGAGCTCATTTGTTTCATTAACTAGAAAAAAAATGAATTTATAAATTATTGAATCCATAAACAAAATTTAAATTATATATAAATAATTAATATTTACTGCTTCTTGTTCGGCTTTTTTTATACGTTTCTCAATTTTATTTTTACCAGGACCTTTGCCATGAAATTTATGTGACAAGTAACTAAAGAATCAATATATTAATATATGGTATTCAATTTTATTTTTTTTTTATTTTTTTTTTTTACTCACCGGAATGCTTCTTTTTCACTTAATAAATGTCCATCATCATCAATATAATCCAATTTTATGTTAGGTTTATAGGAATCTTTTTCTCGGAACTCCACCGTAGGGCCACTATATCTATCTCTCCTACTCAACTTATCATCTTCAGCTCTAAATAACACATATCATTTTAATGATCAACAGAATTAAAGATTAATGAATATTAAAATACATTTTATTGAGTAATCAATCCAATAAAATAAAAAAATATTTTATAGGACTTACAAAAACGTTTTATCTTCAATAGAATAATTCTTTGCTTGTAAATGAGCAAATCGTGAAGCAGACGGGCGGGCACTTTCTTCCTTTTCAATATACCCTTTACTCATAGCCATTCTTAATGCACCAGCAACACCTTTACCCAAGTCAGGTTCTGGTTCCAGAATTGGCTTACTATTGATTGTTTTTAAATCAATTAACTTTTTTTCTGAAATAAATAAATAAAATGTAAAGACATTAATTTGATAAATAAAAACATAACATACCCATTTCTACTTCTTTCCATCCATCATTAGAATCATCAGAATCAACAGAATTTTCTTGTTTTAAATTATTTTTATCATAATCCTAGAGTAAATAAAAAATATTTAAGTTTAATGACCGATATATGAATATAATTATTTTTTACCATTAATGATTCATCTTCTTCTTCTTCTCTATTTCCAGCTTTTCCATAGGTTGGTATATCACCTAGAGTTCTACAAAATTCAGCAGTAGAGTTCAACACAATTGCACCTTGCGCATTATCATTATATTCAGTTTTCTATAATAAAATATAAAAATGTAATGTCTTTATTAAATTTGAAAAGTTTAACCTAACCTAAATATTAGGTGTATTATTGACTTTGATAATTATAAAAGTTTATAAATATTTAAGTATAAACTGAAAAATGTATTTTTTGTCTAGCAATAATGAAAATGAATTAAATTAAATTATAATATAATTTAGATATTATCTTTACTCGAATGTATTGGTTAATAATTTTAACAATTCTATAAAATCACAGTATTTTTGTAACTATTCAATTTAGTTAAAATAATACCAATAGATAAATTTACTTATTAATAATCAATAAACACCATAAGCGTGTTTACAGGAGGGACAGGGAATAATTGCTCCCAGAATTTTTTTTCACAGTGGTAAATAATACTAATTAATTATAAATTACACGATGAACACAATTTTTTTTTTTTTTTAATTTAGAAAGAGCTTCTTCAACTCTCGGCCACTAAAGTTTAAACATACCTATGATAAATACCAAGATCATTAAGTAAAATAGCATCCTATTCATTCCAAGCCATTTTGTCGCACTAGAGTCCCTAAATTATTTCTACATATCTAGTAGCCCAAAGACATAATCATCCTCTTCATAGAATAACATTGCGTACTAAAGAAACCTATCCAACACTCTTTTAACTATTAATCCGATTGTGAGGTTTTAATTTTATCTAACCTAACAATTATACTATCATAATATATTAATCATTATTTTTTAAATATTAATATCATATTTAAATAATAAAAATAACCTAACCTAACCAATTCAAACGCAGATTACAAAAAATAAATTAATAAATGTTACTTACAACTAATATATCAGCTAAGTTGGGTTTTTTTTCTAATGTTTCCAACTGTTTTAATTTTCTTGCTTTTTTTAATGCCAACTGTAATCCCATATCATCATCTTCTTCATTATCCATCATATTATTGATATCCATTGCTTCATCTAAAGCATATAAAATGTAATTTATTGATACTTAAAATAATAATTTACATTAATAAAAATATAATGCAAATGAGTATTTACTATTTAATGAAAAATATTTACCATGTATCAATACTTCATCAATATCATCAAGATCATCATTTTCTTTGGTTTTATTGCTTGCAAGCCTTAAAGATCTTTCCAATTTATCTGCTTTCAATGGGTTAACCCTTAATTTCTTTTTCTAAGAACATAATAAGTTAAAAATTGAACTAAATTAATAAATGGACTTGAAATACCTTGACTTTTTTAAATTTAACACTCATTTCCATATCATTATAATAATCTGATGCAAGTTTTGATTGAGAAGAATTTAGAGAGTCTAGATTTAATTTACTTTTTAATTTTTCTTTTATAGTTTCTCGTTTTATTTTATATTCATCAACACCTAGAAATTAAGAAATAATATAAATCAGTAAAAATATTCAAAATGAATTATATATCTAAATAAATAAAATTAACTAAATCAAAAAAATCCAAGACTAATGATTAATTCAAATTATGTGTACCCAGTTTAAAACTTTTTTTTTTCATTCCTTCAATTTCTTCATCATATTTTCCAAGAACTACACTTGGCTTATCCACATCCATATCCTCCAACTCATCATATCCACTATAATTTTTACGTTGCTTCCGTCTATCAATATTCTAAATAAATAATATAAAAGGTAAATAAATATTGCAGTCATTAATATTACATTACATAAAGTATAAAAAACAATAATAATTATTACTTGTTTATATGATTCATCATCAACCATATTAACATTTATCAAAACATCTGGATCTTCTGCTAATACATCTTTATCTTGTAATGTCAAAATTACATCTTTTCCTTCAACAAATTCATCCTAAAATAAATTATTATAATACAATTCAATTCAATAACAAACATTCTGATATTTATATAATATACCATTGAATGTTGAACTTCCAACCCTTTTAAATGTTTACTAGAATAGAAATTCCTCATTTCACTTTTTGTGCTTTCTTCTATTAGGTCACCTACACCAAATACATTGTCCATTTCTTCCAATTCTTGGGCCTTTCGACAAAACAAAAATTTAGCTGAAAAATCAGTCCCAAACAAAGATAATAATAATATAATTTTAAATACCAAAAAAAAAGTTATTATTACCTTTTTTTTTGCCATTTCCATTTCTTCTTGAATTGTTTTTGTTTTGTTCACCCAACTTATAGTATCTTCATCTGAGTCACTATCTGCTAATTTTTTTACATTTAATATTTTGTTTTCGATCATACGCTTTTCTTTTTTCTCGGCAATTCTTGCTTTTATTTTATCACTTTTATTTTTTTCCGTTAAACTTACTAGATAATTACAAACATATAATTAATATCAAATTATTTATTTAACAGTTAAATTGAAAATTACATGCAGGTTTATGAACAAATTCTCCTTCATCGCCAGCAATAACTTCCAGTCCATCATCTCTACTTTTAGTGGTCTCTTTATTGTCTATCTGCAGTGGCTTCAAACCCAATTTAGCTCTGATTTTATTAGTTTCTTCAATAGAAAGGCTGTCTGATGAAGATGATATTGAAGGAGGTGGTGGTGGTGTAAGGCTTGGAGGTGGTGGAGTCCGAATCTCACTTCGAGATATTTTAGGAGGAGGTGGTACAAAAATAACATCATCATCTAGAATTATGATAAAAAAACAATTACATTATACATTTTAATAACAATAAATTATAATAATTAAATTTAAATTTAAAAAAAAAACGTTTGCATATTCATTTGTTTATAAACTTATAAACAATAAGTCTTGAATGAGTACTGTTACCTTCTTTCCAATTAATTGATATCAAAAGGATAAAAAATCAACTATCTGGCTATAACAATATTTTTTTTAATGTTTACAACAAATTAATAATTTAGCGAATTACAAGCGAAAGATATAATTAACAATATAACACTAGAAATTTGAAAAATTTAAACAGAAAAAATTCTGTTTACTGTATACAATAATTTAGAAAACTGAATACTCAATATGATGTAACTTTATTAAAAACATTAATAAGTAAATTGTCGTTTGAATAACATTTTTATGCAGTGGAATTTACAGTACTTACAGTTAAAGTGTTGGGTACATAAAAAAAAAAAAAAACTTGCCAGAGCTATGGTACTTTGATTTGTCTTTTGGCTTTTCTTTCTTTTTATGATGCTTTTTGTGTTTCTTATGTTTATTAGAAATATCAATGTCTGACAAATCACTAGATGGGTGTCTTCTTTTTCTATGTTTCGCAATATCCCCATCTGATGAATCACTAGAATGATGCCGTTTCTTTTTGTCCTTCTTCTTGTGTTTCGACGATCCCATTATTACGAATTTACTAAATATAATAAATTATTAAAAGTGTTCTAACATTACAATTTCGAAATACAGAATTGCAGAAAATCTTCAATTGCCTAATGATCTAAGTAGTCCGCGATTATCTAGTTAACGTTTTATTTCACGGAACCAATCAAAAGTTAAGTAGTTAAGTCAATATACAATTAAATATTTGACAGTAGTTATAAACTGTAGTCATCATTCTTAACACAATACAAAAGTAAAAACTTAAATGTAAATACTTAATAGTTAGTAATAATACTTAACACTAGTTACAACGTTTGTAATCGTTTATGGTGTTAATCGTGATAACATTTTTCACCGCAGAAGAACAAAATTATATAAATGGAAGAAACATTATTTTGTAGATATCATCAGGCTGCCTTTAAAAAAATATTTTCCAAGACTAAAACAAAGGACATGCACTGTAATCGTTCAAAAGATGAAAGGCAAAAATGGAATTGATATTTTTAGAATTTATATTTTTATATTATGGTATATATTCAGCGGTTCCCAATTTTTTAGCGGGCGGTGCCCTTTTTTTATACCATATTAAGTCGTGACGCCTTTCAGTAAATGCCACGAGGAACATGAATAAAAAACCGACAAATAAATTAATTAAATTGTAAATAATTTTTTTAATTTTCGTGTGGGTTGAGGTGCCCCAGAAATGAGTTCGAGGTGACCTTAGTGCATTGCGGTTAGATTAGGTTAGGTACAGTTTGTGGACCGCTGGCTTATATATTTTTTAACCATTTTTGTTTTTTTGTAGTTAATACTCACGTCCTGCAGTTTGCGTCGGACTGCCGCATAGTAAAAAATAGTACGTTGCCCCGTAGTGTGTTACTGTGTTATCGTCTTGCGAAAAAAATTGGATTTAATAAAGACTAGTTATTATAATTATTATAAAATTATTTTCAATATTGTACCATTTAACGATTTAGTGTATGCTTTTTATAAAAATAGCAAGTACACCTAATCTATATTTTATACTGTCTTTGCCTTCGAATGCGTGTCGCTTAATAAGTTATTACCTAGTATTTAATATTTTTTAAAATATAAAAATTTGTTATAAAGTACGTTTACGTTTTAAATTTTTACATTTCTGAATTTCTGACTTGTTTTGACTATAATATTCAAATTGTGTTTATCAATCGTTTTCGACATATTTTTAATTACTTTTTGACATGTGCGACAGTTTCGATGATATTAACCAAATGTCACACATGTTGGAACGTGTCCAATGTTTCAACCAGGACAACTATTATACGGAATGTTTTGAAAATAACGAAATGATGAACAAAGTTTACGTGACTTTTGCCAAGATGTCTACTGACGAAAATAAATTTTTGTATGTATATGATATGCTCAAGAAATTTAATAAATTACCTACTACGTGTGAACAGACCAATCTTAAGAATAACAAAAAAGCTCAACAAATTAGAATTGAAGCAAACAAATTATTTAATAATAAAGAGTATGCTTCCGCATTATGCAAGTACAATAAAAGTGTAATGACTGCAATAATTGATAGCCAAGAATATGCATTTGCTTTAGCCAACCGTTCAGCTGCACTTTATTATTTAGAAGAATATGAAGCTTGCATCTCAGACATTCACTATTCAATGGCAGCTAAATACCCTAATGAATTAATCTATAAATTATACGAAAGGGAAATCAAATGTCTAATGAAACTTGGAAAAGTCACACAAGCTGAGTTAAAGTTTAGTGTAAGCATATAAAATCTAATTCCTACACATAACACATTTGTCCCTTAACTAATTTAGTACCTAATTTAATTTTCTTTTAATACACACTATAGGAGTTTATGTCTTATTTATCTCAAGCATTATTGTCGATTAAAAAGAAACGTAAGATTCAAATATATCTTACACTACTTATAAACGATCCCAACAAAAAAATCAAGACTAATAATTATGACAAAAAAAACATAATCAAATTATTGGGTGGATCAAACAAAAATATTCCAGCATTGTCTAAACATGTCAAAATGAAATATTCAGAATCTATGGGTAGATGTTTAATTGCATCAACTGATATTAAACCAGGTAAAGAAAAGTTTATAAAAAAGCGAGATTCCGGATGTTCCTCTTTCGTCCCCTTCGGTCCTCGGAGAAATTAATCGTTTATTATAATTAAGATTTGAATGCAATGATATTGCATTCGAAAATACAATTCTAAGCGAAACTCAGTCAGATATACAATATATTATACTGATATTTCCTTCCAAAATTTTACCACATGCGTAAATTACCTATGAGATTAGGTACTTTAAAAAAATTTCAATAGTTATCATCCGAAATATTTAAAATTAAATTCACGGCGACCGCAATTTTTCCGATTTTCCATTAATTGTTGGTAATTTTTCATATCCTAAAAGAACACTTTTTTTTCGAAAAATTTGAAAAACAAACTACATAAAGTACCAAGTAGATGTAATTTTCTACCAAAAGCATACTATCCTATTTGTTGTACCTAATGGGATCATTATTTTTTCCCAAAAAAGACTTTTAAAGACAAAAATCAAGCATCAAAAAAAGATAATTAACTTACAATTTGAAAATTTTTTACATGGTAATTCAAAAATAAAACACATATCAAATTTTCAGATAATAAGAATCAAACTATTTATATGTTAAAATTTAAAATAAAATTATAAAAAATATAATATTCTATTTTATACTAAATATATTAACTTTTGAAAATTATAAAAAAAAAAGTGGGAAGGTTGTTTTTAGACGGTCCTCAAAGAAATTAAAGGGCACGGTGCAATAACCAAATACGTACGATTTGTCAAATTTTTCAGGAGACGTAAATAACTGTCTATATAAATTGAAAAATGAATAAAAAATTAAAAACGTGGTATCATTGTTTTTGTAAGAATAAGACACATGAATTAAATCCAGTTCCATTGGTATACATACTTTATTTATGATACTATTTGAAAAACTAAAAAATTATGATAACTTTTATTTTCAATAGTTGCAATAACAAAATATTTCATGGTAATCAATAGCCATCCATCATTAATGTATTACATTTTATATAATTTAATTTATTTTATATTTTAAATATTTTATCAAGTAAAGCTTGATAAATTTCTTCATCAATATCCGAGATTGATAAATTTGAGTCGGTATGCATGCCATTTATAAAATAATCTGGGTCAGAATCAGTATCACCAAACCATATAAATTAAATATACAATATTATATATATATATATATATTTAATCTATGATCAAACTGACTAAATGAGGACCGATCACTGCATAGACTAATTTTTAATTATTATATTAAATAACTTTAATTAAAATTTAAAATATTTACAAAATAAAAAATATTTAATAGTTGTTAATTTGATTTTGATATAAACACAAATTTTATATTATGATGATAAGATAATATTTTATTTTATTATATTTGACTAGCAAACGGCATATAGATTGACTTTGGGGAGTACGCCTTCGGTGTACACGAAACTCCTTTTGTGGAGGAACATTTTTTTAAGGGAAATTTCGATAAATGTTTTATCCATCTACGGCGGATTTAGAGGCATCCACGATCTAGTCGTCTACAGGTGACACCTTTTGGCGGCAAATCGATTACGTTTTGTAATTTCGGAATACTAAAATTTGTCTGCTTACGCAAACACGAAAAATCTGATCCCGGGGAAAATGATTTCCTGTTAGGAGTGCAGTTGTGTCGTACTCGAAAACGTTAATAGAAGGCAAGTTTATTTCTATACTTGTAACTAGTAATGTATTATCAAATACGACTTCAACAAACAATAATAATTATTAATAAAAAAAAAATTTATTTTAAACTATTTAAAAAAAGAAATTATTATCCTTTTATATCTGGTTTTTGCACCCAATTAAAAAAAAAAAAAATGGATATTTAATATTTTATCAAATACATGCGGACATATCTGCTTATTGTACCCAACAGAAATTTAAAAATCAGTTGTTTTATTTCTATATTATTCATCGGACGTATTTGATTGTTGCACCAATCAATATAAAATTTTTTTCTCTAAGTTTTTGTGTTAAAAACTGTTTTTTGAAAATTTTGGACGTATCTGGTTATTGCACCGTACCCTTCAATTAGTCGTTTATTATAATTAAAATTTTAATACAATAATATTACATTAGAAAATACAATTCTGAGCGAAACTAAATATACTGATAAGCCGTCCCAAACGTTTACTACGTGTGTAAACTACCTATGACAATATTAAAAAAATTTCAAGTACCTACGTTCAAAATTGCATTAGTTACCATAGAAATCTAAAATCAATATCGTCAAAATTACGATTTCTATTATTTTTTGGTAGTTTTTCTTTTCTTATGGAAAAAATAATGAGAAATTTAAATAATGAGCTTAAGAAAGTACCAAATGGATGCAATTTGCTACCAAAAGCATAGGGTATGGTTAGAGTAGGTTTTCGTCGTAATCGGACCATTATTTTTATACGAAATCATGCTATCACACTTTTAAAAACACAAAATATACAATATTCAATTCTACTAAATATTTAAACATTGGAAGTTCATAAAAAATAATTTTGACTTACGATTTTCAAAATATATTGTAAAAAGATTAAATAGTATATGATTAGGGTTCTATACAATTTTCAACCGTTAAACCCAAAATTGCAGGTATTATTAAACATTTTTGTAAAATAGTTCAAAGCTCTATATTTAATCAAAAATCAACCAATTCGTTCCAAATTTTACCATGTGTGAAAATTTTTTATGTAAATACACAAATATAATTTCAAGTCCCTATGTTAAAAATTCAATTAGTTATTACGAAATAAAAAAAATTTAAATAACATAAATCGTAATTTTGCCAATTTTCCGCCATTTTTTGGTAATTGTTGTTCTCCCAAGGAAAAACTTTTGAAAAATTCGAAAAATGAGCTAAATAAAGTACCAACTAGATTCATTTTTCTACCGAAAGCATATACTATTTGTGGTAATCAGACCATTATTTCTACCCAAAAATGTATCTTCATACATAAAAAAACATCATTGTAAAATCAATACATTTCTCGCTTCGCACAGAATCTAAAATATTTAAATATAATAGTATATGGTTATGAATTTATAAAAGTTTCAAACCGTTAAATTATAGGTAATATTAAATATTTTAGAGAAAAAAATTACATTTTTGGATAAATTTCAAAGATTTTTATTCAGTCATAAAATCAACCTATCCGTTTCGAAAAATGTTCAAGTCCCTACATTCAAATTTCAAAATTGCATTAATTTTCATAAATATTTATTTAAAATCAAATTCGTCGAAATCACAGTTTCCGTGAATTTTGCAGTTTTCCAATCATTTTTTGTTAAATTTAAGAAATACAATAATGATTATAATTTTTTTTGAACTGCCACGAGTTAAGTGACCACGGGCGTCTATTTCTAAATACGGCCTTGAAAACATATAATATATGATATAAAGTTTAGAAAATTTTAGAAATATTTTAAAATGTCTAAACAGCAATTCTTCTATCTCTTGCATAAAATTGAAGGCAGAATCTACAAATTTTCTCACTTCTTCTATTAAAAGTTCGTTTTGGTCAAGGCTTTCCTCGTCACTCATAGTTCATTAATTTTACAAACAAGCAAATATTTTCAAACAAATATTAAACCTATATAAACAAAGACGTCAGCCAATGCACACTAATATATTACAAACATACAGTCGACCCACCGACAAGCACAGACACGTAAAATATTCTTTCGCTGCAATCTCTGACGGAGATATAGGCTACGGGAGGTGGACGTGACTGATAGACGATAGTGTAATATTATGTTTATTGGTTGCAATGTAAGAATACTATAGTGACGGTGACGTTACGTATAGTGGGAATTGCGCCTAAAACTATAAACAGATCCAGATGCATACGCTGCCGCTGTCCTTGACGACGACAGTCAACGTAACTACATTTTTCTGTGGCATGAAGGGGAACAAGATAGGGTGAGGTGTGGAGATGCGCTAAAGCGACCAATTTTCGTCAGACACCGTACCTTTCTTATTTGGGACAGAGTATAGATGCAATTTGCTACCGAAAGCACAGATTATTTGAAACAGAAAGCATACCCTATTAAAAAACAATTTCAGACATCAGATAAAAAAAATATCTTTGTAAAATCAATGCAATATTGCAACTTGCTTCGCTCAGAATCTAAAATGTACCCACTATATTTTAATAATATTAATACAAATTATTTATAGTTTCAAATTAATAGAATGACCAACTATTTAATTGTATAATATTTATCATATATTATAATTCAATATTTTGGAGTATTATTAATATTATTCATTTATTATACAAATTATTTATTTATTAATTATTAATCAAAGCTATTCAATGATTTAATTTGTGCTAATATAATAATACTAATAATATTATTTGGTACATCATCCAATATTGTTAAAGCAATGTTTTTGTATTCACCATCCTTACCATCATTTTATATTTAATTTAAGTAATACTGGAAGTTACACCCCATTCTGATATTTCAACTATTCTGTTATTTTGTAGTTATACATTTATAAAACAATCAAAACTTGTTTCACCTTTCCATGTACCTGTATTTATAATTTTAAATTATATGCTATTCTATTTCAGGAGATATCCTTGCTATTGAAAAGCCTTATGCTGGTACACTATTGAATGAGTCATTAGAACATAACTGCCGAAACTGTTTTAAACGATGTTTGGGTGGACTACCTTGTCATAATTGTACTTCAGTAAGAATTTATTATTAACAATATAAAATTTAAATTAAATTTACTATTTAAAATATAATAATACTAAAAATGTACACTTCCTAAATGTAAAGAAATAAAATTGTGCGGTTAAACACTACTAAGATTCTCAAAGAGGCTAAAAGGTTAATAACTGTCATTTGTACTATGTTATTTATATTATGTATTTAGTTTTTTTTTATCTTAATCTCTTTTTTTTATTATTATTATTATTATTATTATTACTATTAACAAATGAACACTATATATTAACACGTTGACAGGCTACTATTGAAGTTACAATTATTTTTTAGTCTTAATAAAAAGTAGAAGAAGAAGTATACTGTTACAGCTGCAGTTATATTTTCAAGTCATAAAATAGCATAACTTTTGTAGATAGTAGCATTGTTTATAGAATAGACTATTCTATAATCAATGACAATAGTTATGCTTGTTATGGCTTTATCATATTAAGACTAACTTAGTGTCTAAATGTCCAATTATGACTTAATTATTGGTTAGGCCTTAGGCAAATCATTATTAAGAATTTCAGATAACAATTTTATTTTAATAATTTTGTTTGTTTGTATATACTTACATATAGCCTATTTGGATGATGTAAAATTACAGTTGGTGCATAACAGTCATGTCCTAAACGTGTAAATATATGTAATTGGACTTCACTTGTATATAAATAAAATAAATAAATATGAAAATAATAATATGTATAATGAAGACAATTTCTAAATAAAGTTCTGGCTGCACCTAATTTTATAAACTTAAGTTTCTAAATTAATAAATTAGGAGCGGATTTAATAAAAAATTTAGGAATATGTCTATAATACAAATTATATTATTATTTATTAATTTATAACAAATATTAATATTTAAATAGGTGTATTTTCTTTTAAGCTTTCATTAATAATTTAAAATCAAATAGGTACTTGTAACAATTCTTAAATATCTACTGAATAGTAATATATTATATAATGTAATTATATTTTATAAATAATACATGAATAATATTAATTATTTTCTTAGATCTTACATATGTACATTTATGGTGCATTTCTGCATCAAGACGCTCCTGATGAATTATTATAATAACTGAAATTTCAAATTTTTCTATAGTTATATATGATAATAAGGAATTGATTTAAAACCCAATTTACCATTATTTAATAAAATTTAAAAACATTAATATAAATTATCATTTATTTTTAACTTATTAAATGGTAAAATCGACTCTCCTGATCTGTTAGAAAAATTATCTCTTACTGTTCTTTCCTTTAATTTAAGATATACGATTTGATTTCATAATAATTTCTATAGAACTAATTATGTTAACACGCATCCCCCTTCAATTGTACTTTTCGTTCATTAAATAATTTGTCCAATATTGATATTTTTTACAATCCTTTATTTTATATTTTAAGTGAATTATACTGTTGGTATAAATTTATGTTCCGTTTTTAATATTGTATTATTTTTTTGTATTTATATTTAAATTAGTTTTCTTGTACACTGTACCCTTTGGGTGTTAAAATTAAAAGAATAAGAATAATAATAATAAATATTATTTGTCTTACAAATAATTAATATTCTTATTCATTATTTATGAAATTCATAATAAATAAGTATATGCAGCAATAATGATAGCTAAACATTTATTAAAAACATGTTTTAAGTATTATTATTTATATTTGTTTAATAGGTAATTTACTGTAATGATGCTTGTCGGAGAAACTCTTATGACAATGGTCATAAATATGAATGTGCAATGTTTATAGAATTTAGTAATTGGGTTGGTATACAACACTTAGAACAACTAGCACTTAACATATTTTTAATGAATGTTTGTAAGGTTGGATTAGAAAATTATATTACTTCTATACTAGCACTAAAAGCTGATACGACTGATCCAATTATGAGAGGCTTTAATACTGATGGCAAATATTTATCTGATCAATTTTGTGCTGTCTACACTTTAGAAGGAAATGAAAATAAAAGAAAAGTAAACGATCTATTTATCAGACATTGTTATGCTTCAATTATGATATCATTTTTGGCATTAGTTGGACTGAAAATACCAGACAACCAACTAGGTATAGTTGGTGAATCACTAGTCCACATTATGTGTGTTGTCTCCTCCAATGCACACGGGATATCACAATATACCGTAGGTAAATCATGGAGTCTTACTGAACGTTATTTAGAAGTTGCTTCTTTGTTAATGCCAGTACTAAGCTTATTGAATCATCATTGTGATCCTAATGTTGTAAGATACAATTATAATGGAACTGTAGTTCTTAGAGCTATTCAGCCTATTTCTAAAAATTCTCAGGTAATCTATGACATTATTCTTGTCTATAGTTTATTATTTACAGTGGTGGTTTTGACAAAACCCTTTCAAAATTATCAATAATTAAAATGTAAATTACTTATTATAATTTAAATAAATAATTTGTAGTTTAATTTTTATTACAACCAAGTTCTAATCCCCACACTAATACAAGCTGTCCCACCGTGTATGTTTGTCCTTTTCAATAACTATACAGTGTTTCCTTTTAAAAGTCACACTAAATATTTCTATCGATTGACTTTGGATTGACATGTGGTTTTCGACAGGAGATAGGGAATACTGAAATACACATTTTTTGACAATTTTCAAATTTTTAGCCTTCTTAATAGTATTTTAAAATACAATTTGCATTTATTTTAAACATCAGATTTGAATAAACCAAATTTTTTTTTGTCATGAATGACAAGTTAAACTTTTAATAGAAATTGTATCAATTTGTTTAAAATTTCTTTATAAATTAATTAATTTAAATTTTAAGTTATTAACTTGTCACAAAATTCGGTTTATGCAAATCTAGTGTTTAAAATACAAGTTGAAAATTAACATTAAAAATAATTATGTTGTATATAATTACATATATATAATAAAAAGGATAAAAATTTAAAAATTGTCGATTAATGTGTATTTCAGTAGTCCCTATCTCCTGCCGAAAACCACATTTTAATCCAAAGGTACTATACAGAATATGTTACCTTTAAAAGGAAACACATTATTTATTTTATATTTTTATGAAGTTACTCGTATATAGGCAAGTTGGCTATTTTTTTTTAAGTTTGTAAACTTTATTTTCTAAAATTAATTTTCATTAGTTGTTCGTGCAGTTACAGACTTGTACAATTTTAGATGGTGTGATTGTAGAAAAATATGAATCTTCTTTACTTCTAATATCATCCTTTAAAATCTTAGTTTGGTTAAATAACACAAAATTTAATTTTTAATTCTAAATTCAGGTAACCAAAATTATTAGAAAATTATATGCACATTATTTACCATATACGAGTAATTTTCAAAAAATATGTAGTGGTAATATGGTAATATATTTGTAAGCACGTTTCATTTTTTATAGCTTTTTGATAATTATGGACAAATGTATGCTACACATTTAAAATATTATAGACAACTAACGCTAAATACTCAATATTTATTCCATTGTGAATGCCAACCATGTAAAGAAGATTGGCCAACTTATGATGTACTATCACTTTGTAAAGATTCTAAGTAAGGAGTTTTATCTTGCATAAAATGCATCATTTATAAATTATTTCATTTCAGATCTATAATGTTAACTGACAACTGTTTAAATGAGTTTGAAGACCAATCGGATGAATTATCTACAATAATTTCTAGTTTAACAGAAAATAAATGTAGCGACGGCCTCCAATATATTGAATTCTTACACACATATTTATTGTTTCTCCACAATAATATAAAAAAACCATGGAAAGAGTTTTGTAACTGTCAAGAAACTATAAAAGAAATTTTCAAACAACATACTGATAAATTTATTATTGAAGACAATTAATTATGAATTATATCTTATAGATCAGTATATTAAATAATAAGACAATTCATATAAGTTACAGTATAAGAAAAAGCAATTATATCAATTAATATTAAGAGACTTTATTTTAGTTATAAGGTTATATTTGGTTACTTAATTTTTAACTTTGTTCATAATGTATTCTTAAATATTGAAATATTGTTATTTTTAATAACAGACTTCAACTAAATATATTTTTTAAATTTATATTTCATTATAGGGTATTGATTTTTTGGATATAATAATAGATACATATTTATTTTTTTATTGATGTTATGCATACACATTTTAAATTACAAGAGGATTAAATATTGTTCTTTTATGTTTGATTTTTATTTTTTATTATGTTATTTACAATTTAAAAAAATAAGAAAATTCCTTAATTGTGTTTACAAAAGTTTGTTTTGTATTCAATCATCAGCAGTAGCTTCTTCGATTGGATTTTCTTCAGCCATACTGTCATCCTCCCCAGAATCTGTGCTGTGCTCATGTAAAAGCACATATTCTCTAGAACTGAACCCAAACTTAATAACATCTTTCTCCATGAGTTCCACATATTTTTTAGAATCAATACGCTGATTATTAACATATGTACCATTAGCAGACTCCAAGTCAATAATATATGGTCTAATACATCTGACATGGCGACCATCTTTTTTTATCGAAATTAATCTATATTGAAGTGCAGCATGTTGTTTAGAACATGATGGATGGTCTATTGGTATGTCTGCCACCTTACGATCGCGTCCAAGTAAATAACCACTTTGCCTGTGTATGTGTAACACAGGTAATTGTTTTTCTCCTTTAAATGGATATAATCTCCATCGGCGTTTTGGTTTTCTTGCCTCAGCAGGCTCGCTGTATTTTATAACTACACCATTAAATGTGTTTGTATCTTCTGCTAGCTTTCCAGTAATCTCAAAGTTTGGTTCTTCTTTTTTACCTGTTGGTTTTTTCTGGCCAGATGTTGAGTCTTTAGCGCCCCACTCGTGATTAGTGTCAGTATCATTCTGATGTCTCGAGTTGTCTCTGCGATTGTGTCTAGGTCTTTTCCTACGATCGTCATCAGAATCTGAATTATGTCTGCGATGTTGACGTTCAGGAGATCTATTGTCACGATACTTATGTTGTGGTTTTCTATAATTGTAGTTGTCCCCACTAAAACAATACATAAAAATAAATAAATCTTAAAATAAAAATATATTTTTGAATATTTTAAATCTATATAATGAATAAAAATTAAATATAATTTTAATGTTGTACAAAATTTCATGTTTTTTAAAAAAACATCTACAAGAATAACCCGTAGTTCAGAAGAAAAAAATGCATTAGTTATTAGTGAACAAATATGATGGGGCATTTATAAATGATAGATAATTGATTTAATGAAAAATAAAATTATACTAATTAATTATATTGTAATTTGTATGGCATAAAAAGTAATGACTGCAGACTGATTAGATATGATACATAAGTTTATTGTGTGTTGTATTTTTCCTTCATTGAATTATTTGAAAGATAATTTATAAACGACTTTCATTTTTTTATAGGTAAAATATTATACTAAACAAAATATATAGATTAAAATGTTTGTATATAAGGAATATGTTGTAAACCAAATTAATATACCAATATCTTATTAGGTATTTTTGATACCTTTATAATAAAATTCAACATGAGTATTAATATATTTTTGTTTACACTATGATTTATGATTCTTATTGTACTTGTTCGATTTTTCGAATGTCTCAAAAGTTTCTCCTTCAGATAAAAAAAATTACTAAAAAAATGGTTGAAAAACTGCAAAATTCACTTCAACTGTAATTATAACTAACTATAATAGTAGTTATTTTATGACAACTAAATTTTCTGTTGCATATTAGGTATAAATACATTAGGATAAGTAAAGAAAATGTATAAAAAAAAATATTATAATATATTGTACCTATATCTAACTGAGTTTCTTTCAGAATCATATTTTGAAAATGCAATATACACAATAATATTTCACCAGTCACCATTAATTTCTTCAAAGATCGAAGGGATGAACGCCTGGAATCGACTTCCCCGCTTAATTTTTTTTATATTTCTTTTTGGTTGTTTATTTAAAATTAATCAAGTTTATACCAATGGATTGAAAAAAAAAATGATTATTATTTCATTATAAATTACGCCATAGATAAAGTAATATCACATGATGTTTTGTGATAAAATATTTCATCATTTTCATGAATAATTCGCATTATTTTATAGAAATATTAAATTAAATTATTAAAAAAAAAAAATTGTGTTGAATCATTATGGTTAAATCCTGTCTACACTACCGTACAAAAGAATAAATATACTTAGAAAAATTACTTTTTAAAAGCAAAATGTTTTCAGTTCTCTTTCAATGCTTGAATTAGAGAACGCAAGAGGATTGAGTACCTTAACTAATTTTTTTGAAATTTTACTATACCTCTACCATTTGAGAGATATGTTCTCAATTTATAATTATGTAAATAGTAGTGACCCTGTTTTTGAAATCGAACTGAACTAAATAAAAATTAATTTAAGTTAAATAAATAGTTACAAATTTTTGTTAAATACAATTGTATTTATTGAACCTATTGTTCATAGTACATTTATTATAATAATTAATAGTATATCATCGATTGTATAACAGACATAGAGTATTGTACTTTTTTTGAGGTCTTATAGGTGTAGTCTAGATCTACACACGTGGTAAAATTTTGGAACAGATTATCAGTATAATATATTGTTTATCTGACTGAATTTTCTTCAGAATCATATTTTCAAATGCAATATCACATTTAAATCTTAATTAAACTATACCACTAATTTCTCTTAGAACCAAAGGAGGAACGTCCAAAATCGATCATCTTGCTTTTTAATTAATAAGGCGATTCTGAAAAACTGAAACCACCAATTCCCCCTCTCAAAGAATTGAAATTAATAATATATTATTATATTAAGATATAGGGATAATATTGTCGTTTTGATATTAATTACGAATATCAATACAGCAATACAATGCATAATAAGGGGGACTTATAATGGTGATCAATGATATTATTTTAATTATTTCCATGATAAATTGTGTTTTAGTTATATTCTTTAAATTGAATAAAGTTGGAATAAAGGAATTCAAAATTATATAATGTTCTTCAAAATAACTTTTGTTATTAATATATATCTGGTTTGTAATTTTATTATAACTTGAACATTGTGCCACCGTGACTTTACAGACTGGTAGACACTAGGCAACACTCGCATGCGCAATGATTAATAATTTATGTCGTCTATGAAATATCAATAATTGTTAATATAACTCCACACCATCTCTCGGCAACATGTAAATATAATTTTAGTTGCCAAATACCTCTATACCATGGGCCATCTGTCTATTATAAAATCAATGATACTACTATATAACTATTATATACTATAATAATATTACATATTTATATTTCATAATCTACCATACAGACAACAAGACAAAAATAATATAAACTATAAAAAATAGTTCAGTTCGAATATTAAAAAATTGATTTCAATTTTTGAACCCAACGCCTACAGTTCAGTTCAATAATATTAGAAATATAAATAAATCAATATAGTAAAATGAATGTTTTTAATAAAATAATAATTATCAAAAAAGTTTTAAAAATATTTATATTCTGGTAGGTATAATATTTTAATAATACACAGAAAGGGAAAAAATAAAACACTTTTTAACGAAAAATATTTTGTTAAAATTTATAAAGTAATAAATTTTTTAGAACATAACTTAATGTATACTATACACAAATACATTTTTACATAAAAATTTGGACAAAAAGAAAACAAGTTGGTATTAATTAATAAATATAAACAAGTTAAATATAATTCCATCAATAATGTCTTAATAAATGCACGCGTATTTGAAAAATATTGCTCCTTATTAAATAACTCGTTAATACTAGGTAAATAATTTAACATTTATAAAGTAATTATTATCACAAATTGTATCACCAAATTGCATAAACACTTATGTGCTCATTGATGTTAGTAGCTGCCTATTTTATTTTTTTGTCATTTTCAGCTAACACGGGAAAAGCTAAAGTAGTAGCCAGAGAATCGTTATGTTCTTCCAAGGAAGTTTGAGAATAATGCAAGACTAGATCTTTTAGGGAAGCATATATATTGTAAGGTTCAGCAAACCCAAATCCTTTTGGAGTTCTATATACTATACAATGGTTAACAACTCCATTGCAAACTATTGATAATGCTGACTGTCCTGTACGACTAGGTCGAATCAAAAATGTTCCATTACATTTTCCATGTAATAAACGTTCAGCATCTGCACGTGAACATGATTGCAATAACCACGTGCTCTCATCTAAGTTAGAAATGTTCAGTGGCAATTCAATGTCTTCAGGCTTACGAGTCCACCAATCAGTACCATTTAATACTCGATCAATAGCATCCAGAGCCACGCCATGTGTTAATAACCACCGAACTGATTTTTCCTTTTGACGTGTCAGCGATGTTACTTCTAGTTTTAACTGATACATTTGCCGCTCTAACTCTTGACAATAAGTGACTTGTCTGGAAAAAAAAATTATTATATTTAATATGATATACTTATAATTTATGAACTATTTAAAAAAAAAATAATTACGTGTATAATTTGTCCTCAAGATCAGCTTTACCCTCAAGCAGATAATTTATATTTTTCGTTACTAATTTAACATTTTCAACTAGATTATCAGCTTCGTAACGTTCAGCCTTTTTAAGAAACTTATCATGTAGTTTTAGATGTTCTTCAAACACTTTATTTGCCTCAGTATACTGTAGCATTCCCATACGCATGGTAAGTATAACAATTGATCCACTTGTAAATTCTTCAGTTAAGCTATCATACAATTTCGATTTCATCATTATTTCTTTAAGTATATCAATCAAACGCATCCATACTACATCAACATTTAGACTTTTCCATGCACCAAATTCATCATCTTCATGAAATCTGGATACAGGATATAACAATTTAACATCCAATGTTGAATTATAATGTGACAAAGAAACTTTACGATAATGGTTTACAAGTTCAATAACAGAAGAAAAATTGTAAGGTTCGGAAAACCCATACTTTCCATTTTTATGATAGATTTTAATTAATTTATTAGTTCCTCCTTTTCTCAATGTCAATGTATACTCTCCAGCCATATTCGAAGAATTTCGAACAAGAAACGTACCATCAGGCATGTCGGTAAGTTTTTGTTGTACCTCATCCCTAGTTATGTTGCCCCAATACCATTCCGCTTCTTCAGTGCAACTTGGTTCTTGCAACGGATGTAGCAATCTGGTCACTAATGAATCAACAGATATAACTCTATTGGTTTGTGATAATTTACGAGGTGGTAAAGCCGGTGCACCTGTTGGAGACATGATGTTCCATGACTCGTGGGCTTTTACCATTATCTATTACAATTAAGTGTCAACGAACGGCAGGATTTCTGAAATAAATTAATAACAATATATTTAATATAATTAAATGTATGAAAATTTAATATATAATAAAATTTTTTAAAAATACATATTAATAATATGTTCAAAAAATATTATCCTAGTTAGATTATAGAAATGTATAATTTAATATATTAAAGATAAACAGGAAGTTTAATTTTAGTTTAATTAACACTTACCAGGAGCGTTTATGCTTATTACATCGGCGTTAAATTTAATCATTTTCATTTTCTTTTTTTCAAAATTATATAAAAATTGAAATTCTCATTTAATGCTAAAACTTTCACTTATAAAAAAAAAAATCAAAACTGATTTGGTAATTTTTTACACGTTTTCAGAAAATCACTTACGTACACAATAAATAATGTAAATTAACAATAACAACAATTGTATAATAATAACATTTAATTTTAATATGCTTATAGTAAGGAACAGGCAAAGAATTATGTTTAGGTGATATTATAATCTATATTTGTAGGCACATAGTACCGATGCATAAACAAAAACACTCCTTTTTAAAGGCACCTAATAATACAACATATATAATTAAACAAGATAACTACATTTAATTAGGAATATGCAATTTAATTAATAATAAAATATACTAAACTTGTGCTAAGTTGCACTCGCATTATTAATTTATTTGGATTATTAAATAAAAATATTAGTTAAATTATATCCCCATTATAGTATTTAGAATTATGTAGTAATTAGGAGTAAATCTATCTTAGTAAGATTTTTACCAATGGTATAAATATTTTATTATCAGTCGATTGATTGAAAATAAAAATTAATATTCTACAATAAAACATTCATAGAAAATAATTCTTTTAATTAAATTTATTAATTAGCCTTATTTATTTAATTACTATACTATGTTTAGTAAAAAGTTTGTTAAAAATATATTTATTTATATAATTAAATTATACTATCCTTTTTTTCCTATCAGATAATTTTTAAAATAGACATTTATTAACTGTTATTTTAAAATAATTTGTATTAATAGTATTTATTATTAAACGTTTTGAGTTTACATTATATACCAACCTACCTATTATATTAGGTAAAGAAAATAATTCCAAAGTCATAATCATATATTGGGATTAAAACATTGTTTTTTCTCTGATTTTACAGAATAACAAAACTAAAAATCAAATATACAATTCAACTAATTATGGAAAAAGAAAAATATATAATTATTATAATTATAATTATACATGTTAAATTATAGTTAATTTTTGTGTATTTGAACAAATTTCATATTATTGCAATATACTTTTCTATATTTATTTAATTTTCTTTTTTAACTTGTCTAAAGTAACAAATAGATATACATATTACTTAAGTTATTAAAATCCATTAAAATATTGTAATGTAATGTAATAGTTATTGGATAATTATTTATAATAAAATAACTTAAAGATAACATAATTATTTAGATAATCTAATCTATATAGATCATTAGATAGGTATATATTTTATACAATAAGTAATGTTAACTGAGAATATTATGATAATTAATATTGTTGTTTTAACATATATGCTTTTCTTCTTATGGTTTAACATAATCTATTTATCTAAGTATTTCTTTATTATAAAAAAAACCGAACAGTAAATTCTGGACTTTGCTCCTTTGTTCCTCCATCCTCAGAGAAATTAGTGGTAGAATGTTATTGTAATATTATATTATTAAAATAAAAATTTGCAATTTTTTCCATTTTGCCATTTGTATATTCCTGTTTTTTTAGAAAACTTTGAATTTCAAAAAATGGCCTGAATAAAGTACCAACTAGACAAAATTCTTAATTGAAAACATACCCTACTAGTGGTGATCGGAGCACATATACTAGTTAAAAAAGTGCTTTCAGACGTTTAAAAACTCAAAAATCAAATATCAATGTAAAATCTTAAAATTTAATTTTTTTTTTATATTCATGAGTAATACATAAATATTTATATTATCATAAAACATGTAAAATGTTTAGCTTAGTGTATTTAAAATCAAAAAATGTATACTATATTCCTTATAAGTCTATATAAAAATGTCATAATTCTTCAATTTTACTCAAAATTCCAATTTTAATTTAAAAAAATATTATATATTACAAATTTCTTTAAAATCGAGATAAGTATTATATAATTATGCTTCTATTAAATTTTCAAAATTGTAAATTATATTGAACATTATTGAGAAAATAATTACATTTTTAAAAAAATGTTAAAGCTCTATATTAGTTGTATAATCAATGTAACAGTTCCAAAATTTGTTCTTTTTTACATTCAAATTTGCATAATTTATCATAAAATATTTAAAATCAAGTTTGTCAAAATTACAGTTTCTATAAATTTTTCAGTTTTTTTTAACCTGAAAAAAATTGAAAAATGAACTAAATAAAGTACCAATTATATGCAAATCTCTACTGAAAGCAAACCCTACTTATGATAATCAAACCATTACTTCAGCTAGAAAAAATACTTACAAACATAAAAAAGCCAAATATCTTTGTAAAACCAATACATTCTTTGCTTTACTTATAATCTAAAAATGTGATAATATTACTTGTATACCTCAATGAAAATTATTTAATAGTATTTCTTGCAAGTATGTATTTCATATATATACATATATATATATATACAATTCATATCTTTTAATTTATGCAATGTGTTAATTTAAAAACAGAAGTAGAAGAGGTACCAAAAATAAGTATTCAAAATTTGAAACCTAAAAACTTGAGTCCTACAACATTTATTTATTGTAGAAGATACCTGTAAATTCCTTACCATAAAGCAAGCACCGTATTTCTGAATCTTTAATTAATCTTTGTTACTATATTATAGTTACTTATAGAAGATTTACTACACTATATTATTTTACCTAGTACTTCATTCAATCAATTAAGTTAATAATTTATTATAAGTCAATTGTAAGATAATCATGTAAATAACCAGTGATAAACATATTTACAAGTATTATGAAATCTAAATTCCTACATGCTTAATATTGCATTCATAAAACATTATAGCAGACAATAAAAGTTACCAAAATAATAAGTATATTATTGAACTAGTTAACTTACTTAACTTATTTTACTTATCATACTCAACTATGCAGAAAATAGGTAATTTTTTTCACACAATTTAAGGATTCAAAATTTTGAATGAATAATCAGCAAATATAAAATATATATTTTTAAAACAATTATTTAGTATTTACTACCTAACTATACACATTATTCATATATACGTTTTTCAATATAACATATTGAGCCTAAATCAGATTATTCTCATATCAGATATTTTATTTAATATTTTGCTAGGTATAACATTTTAATATATTTTTGCTCGGAAAGTAAATTTCAGTAGCTAAGATACTAATAGGGTAAATAAAAAAATGTTTTAAAAAAAGAAACAAAATGTAATTTTATATTAGTGTTAATATAGGTACAGTATTTATATAGTTATATTAATATACCTTTCTATTATATAAACCATTGATGGTAAATTTATTTTTTTTAAATTATAGATACACAATCAAAAACACAATATTAAATGTATATAATTTATACAAAATCTACAAAAATACCATACATTTGTATTATTATGTAAGACACACAAATTTATATTTCACAACCTCATTCAACAACAAGAGATATTTAAAATAAAGCACATTAACAAATAGATAGTCGTTGATTAAATTAAAAATCATGAAAAATTTAGAATATTGTTGCATATCTGTATAATATACATATAGGTATATTATGTAAAATACATAAGTATATTCATAAACATGTGTAACAATATTGTAATAAATGTATAAAAGGTGATACACATATTGAACGAATCAATACAGAATTAGATATATTTCGACGATTTGGAACAGGTGTTAAGTAGATACTAAGACAATAATTTAATGTACTAAGTATATATTATAAAAATAAAATGTGTTTTGAAAACTCACTCTTCATGCCTTTTCGATGTGTGTCTGTTTCTTTTGTCATCCCGTTTCGATGACATCGCGATGGGATCTGTATTCGTCTACGTTATTAACTGAAATAAATTGTTCGTTTTCTTTCCGCTCCGGACACCATAACTTACCATGAATACCGATTAGACATGTTTTGTTAGTGAAAATTAGCGGCGTCAAAAAAAAAATCACCGTATTCCGTAGTACCAGAATAAAGAATCGTAGACGATTAGACGAACGCGGTATGCTCACAATGCCCGCGTCAGGTACGATAAATTGACTCACCCCGTCACCCTCCACAGCACGTATGAATATAAATATATAATATGACCATGACGCTATAACAGTATGACGTCACACGGTGTAGAGATTTGACCTACGAATTTGTATAATGTTATCATCCATAACCGCGATAATGACGTTCAGAAATCTCTTTCTCCATGATCGGTATAAACCGTACCTGTTTTCCTGTACCGACGCTTCGGTCAGCCACCAATCATGGATTGAATAAAGTAACTGACAAAATGGTAAATGTTAATTGGTAATCAACAATGTGATCATTTGAAATAAAAATGAAAACGTTTAATCTATTATCTATGGAGTTGACCGATCAAAAGTTATCGAAAAATGTATCAACAATTTTTCTTATTGGTCAACAGCTCGACACCAAATAATGAGTACTGATCGATAATTCAGTATTCACCTTATCATTGTTAATTTATAATTCGTATTCTGAGCGATGCCAATATACCAGAACCGTAATGATTTAATTCAACAGATGAAATATTTAACATTTCGACAATTAAAATAATAATTGCAATTATGTTTGTAATTTAATTTGTATGTTGTATTTGTGACATGCAGTCATATGGGGAGAATAGTCTATAAAAATAAAAATCTATAAATCTAATTTTAAATTTTAAAAATTAAATCTTATCTTTCCTTTTTATAAAACAAGAAGTAAAATATTTCTCAGATTATTAATTTTTTTTCAAAATAAAATTTTAATAACGATAATATAGATCAGTCTAACAATTATGTTTGCACGGAAGTTTGATTTTTAAACATCCAAGGGTCTCTTTCGATTCGGACATCCAAGATCCAACCATTAAATACTAAAATATTTACATTCATAAATTATTTATTTTAGTAGTATTTATTATAATAGTTATTTATTAGTTATTAGTAAAATGTATTTCAAATAAAAATAAACAAAATAAATAATTTAGATTTATAATTAAGCTCCTATAATTGTTTAGAATAAGCAAACAAAAATATAATTTTTTATTAATTTGTTTAATACATTTAAAAGAATATAGATTAATAAAAAATATTTAATGTTTTATGGTAAGGTGTATGTTCCAAAATAATAGCATTTTCTCTACGATAACCCCATAAATATGTATCAACCATAATAGAATTGCAAATTTGTTGTACATTGTTACGATCCATTAATTTTTTCACCTCACATACTATATAATCAACTGCTACAACAGAAGCTGCTCTAATTTCCACTTCTTGAGGTGATCCATGTTCAAGAAGAATACCTTAATATTAAAAAAAAAAAGTACATGTAGATTAATTTACATTACACACAATATGAACACTTATAACCTACTCATACCTTGTTTAAGGGTCTCAATTAATTTATCTGAATATTCTAAAATACCAAAATACAATAGAACTTGAGGGACTCTGTAATTAAACAAATGAATTATTTTTTAAATATATCTATATTTATATCTATAGAATTTGTATATATTTATAATAACCACAACTCAGAAGGTCATTTTTTTTAATTTGTAACATATATTTTTCAAGCTTTTATTATATGAGCAACATAAAATAGAAAAACTAATAGTATTGACTATTAACATTATATTTAAAAAATGCACTATAGTAATTTATTGTTGACAATTTACCACTTGGTTATATAATTATTTTAAATTAAATGTTAAAATATTTATTTCAATTTATAGTTTAGAAAAAAAATATTTTCATTAAAAATCTCAAGATATTTAATTTAAAACTACTATGTATAAAAATGGTTAATAGAATCAACAAATTGAATTAACAAATCCATATTTTTAATTATGGTCTGAAGTTTTGTAACTTTTGCAGATACATGCACTACACACCCTGAAAATGGAACCTGCAACTGAAATGTCAGACCACAAACAAAAACATGGATATTTCTACAAAAATATGTAATATTAGTTGAATCCATAAAAGCATTAATCAATTCATAATTTATAAATTTTTATAAAATAATATAATTTTAAAATTGGATTTATTTATATAAATTATGATTATACAAATAACTACTAAGTTAACTTGCCTATAATCTGCAAACATAGTTAATGTATCAATGTCATGGAATTCTCCTAAGCCTTGTCCTCTAAATGATGACCAAATATCAGCAATCAAAATTTGAGCTCTTTTATAAATAGCAACTAAAACATAAATTTACTAATACAATTTAACATTATTTACTAAATTATAATATTACATTATACCGTGTAGTCAGAATTTCACGTTAGAAAAATTATAGGAATTCAATACATTTTTAATGTTATATAATAGTCTTACCTAACCTATTTTATATATAAATATATTACAAATTAAAGAATACAAATTTATTCTTTATATCTGATGTAGATGTGTAGATATAATGAAACATATATATTTTACATAATCAATTCTAATGTTATTATATTGTGTATAAAAAAAAACCAGATAAAATATGTATTGTTTGTCCTTTTAATATAAAAGTATAACCTGTTTTGTTATTATAAAATGATACGTCTTTAAAATGTAAAAAATCTTCAGATATTATTTCTAATAACTTTTGAGCAGAATGATTTGCTTTTAAAATGCAATTCACAAAACTTCCTGAAATTATGTCAAAATATGTTGTGAATTTAATATTTATATAAATGTACAACAATGAAAGATATGTTAAATAATACCTTTGTATTTTCTTAATAAAACGTTTGATGATTCTTGTAAGCATGCAAATCTTTCTCCTAATAATGGAAGAGTCGTCCCATCATCTCCCAAAAGTATTTCATACAATTGTTCAGTTGTTAATTTCAAACAAGTTTGCATATCAGTCATGTTTATCCCTTTCTAAATAAATAAATAATAATTAGAAAATGTTGAAAATTTATTTGTATTATTTACAAACTTCTATAGCTCTATTTATAGCAGCACACAGTCCAAAATAGCCTGTATATTTTTTGTTTTTCCAAGTAACTGTCCAATGAGATTTATTATTGGGATCAAAAAAACAATAATTTAAGGAATCAACAATAAATATCCAATTGATTGTATCTTCGTCTTCCTTTTGAGGATGTAAATCACATTTTTTGAACTCATCAAGTGTCAATTTTTTTTCTTTTATTAATGTATAAATCTTAAACAATAAAAATCAATATCACTTAATACTAATATTAATATTGGCGATGTAATTATGAGAACTCTGTAAGGCCATAGTCTGAAATCTATTAAAATGTTTGGGGGCTAACATTTTTAAGATCAATATAAGTCAATATATAATATTTCTATATATGTAAAACTCAAAAAAAAATTTAGGGGGGCTATTAGAATATTTGAGCCCTCTATTTCCAACGATGTGTAAGGATATGTAAGGAGTTTAAGGCTCTTTTAAATCACCAAAAATTATTTAGGATAGTTTTAGGTATTAAGTTTTGGTTATAAATTATAATATTAATAAATAAATAATATATAATAGTGCCAAAAATACCTAAAATTTTAGATCCAGTTTAATTAATAAAATTAATTCAAAAGCTTACAGAGGCTGATACAAGGGGAGGGCTTTGGGGGCTAAAGCCCACTCCTTAAGTACCTACTTATAAATAAATATTTGCGTTTTGCTTTTCAATACTTACTGTTTTTCTGTTCAGTGCCTACTGTATACATGTATTTAAAGTAAATTTTTTGGATTAGCCCCCTTTTTTTCATTTCTAGATCCGCCCCTGAAAGCTTATATATATTATTTACTAGGAATTATACATAATTAAATTTAATAAAAATATATATTTAATATAAAATTATATGAGCTCACTGGTATCCCGGAGCGTATTTAGAAATTCTCAATGGTAGGTAACAGCAAAAAAAAAAAAAAATATTGATAATAATATATTATGTATAAAAATAAATATTAAAGACCTTTTAAAAAGGTTCGATACTCTTACACGGTGAAAGGGGGGAGGGCAGGGCACCAGCCCTCCTTAAATATGTCCTTGCGAGTATCTATATATTTATTTGATTATGTATTTATATAATAATGTTACAAATACCTCTTCAGCCAATTTTGAAATTTTTGAGGGAATAATTTTAACATCTTTTGACTGACTTACAACTTCTTGACAAGTTTTTAATACATGTAAGCCCATATTTCAAAATAATTAAACTAAATAAATTTAAAAAATAATAATTACTATAACATTTTAAATATTTATGTTTCTAATTTTCAAGGTAATTTAATTATAATAACTTTTTACTTCTTTTGTCAAGATAAAATAAAAATAAATTAATAATAATAAGTATAATATAATATAAATTATAAATAGGTACCAATTTAATTTCTTAATTAATATGATTAGAATATAATGATCAAAACTGCAATTCAAACAAGTTTCATTTATTAATTATAATTTGCTACTTAGTCCTTGGATATTTTGAACAGTTGTATAATATATTGATTAAATACAATTAAAAAACAATGAATCAACAGTTGAAAAACAACTGTGATTTTCGGATTATTTTAATTTCTTCATTGATTAATTATTATTATCTTTTCTTTGTTATGATAATGATATAATATGAAGAATTAAAGACACTGAGTATTGACATCACAAAGTAAAAAACTTAAAGGACTAATTGAGTATTAGACATAGATTAGGGAAGGATCAACAATTGAATTCAAATACAACAGTTGAAATCAGCTGTTTAAGAAAATATCATTATATTAGTAATATAGGCACAGACCATAGACAAAAAATAATAACGAATTATTATTATAATATTATAAGTTTATGACTAACACAGACTATATGATAATATAGTTCATATAGTCTGTAATGTCACTATGGTGTCCAAAAGGCAAAAGCCACAATACACATGACCACATAAAAGAAAAAAATGTTGCCGACAAAATGTTGTTTCTGGCTATATAAGTAGGTAATTAGAAATAACTAAATAGGTACCTACTTTAAAGGATGTTTAAATACATTGTCGCCCATAATATATCGACATGTTCACCGATCAGTTCATAACTTGTAAAACGAAATTGTTGATCGTGTTTTTAAACTTTGTCAACGATTTTTTTGAATTATTTTTTTTTTGTTGCCATCATTAATTAAATTGTCAGGAACAATGTTTATTTAATGTGGACAAAATTGTATGTATATTGAGGCGATAATGTCACAAAAATAGGTTCTTTTTGTTACTTCATTAAAACACAAAATACAATTAAAAAAGAAAAATTTTAACTTAAATAAATATTAATTTAATAAAAAAAATTATAATTTTTAAAATAACCGCCACGTATGATTTATAAATAATCTTTTGATATGGTCATACTGCATTTATCACCAAGCACGACACTGTCGTCCGCGGCATACCGAATATCGGTTAGCCATTGCCTCATTGGCTGGCGGCTATTCTACATACTTATATATGAATACTCACTACCCCCACAATCATACGTTTCTATATATTTCTATACATTAAGCTATTGGCATGGTGGATTTTTTATTTATCATTTTTCACATTTTTGTCCGGATGTTCGTTCATCTTAACTTCGTGGAAGACACGTTATTTTAATATTTTTATAATTTTACCATATCAATAACTTGGATATTGATTGTAATTGTTTATTGGATATAAAAGTCATAAATAATCACCGCCAAGATGTGGAGTGAGTATAAACTTAATTTTGTATACTTTAAAAATTTTTACAAACACGTGTGTATTGGTATTTTACGTTTCGTTCGACTATGACAACTAAATATTTATGAATTTATGATTTATATTTTTAATTGATTGTCATCAAGTGTTGCGATTACAATCGAACTAACGAAAATATATAGATATTATGCACGTGATTTCGTTATATTTACATAAACATGTCGTTTTCAGGTATTATTATGGAACCTGGCAAAAAATATAGCACTATAGTAGAAAACACATTTCATCTTTCAATGGCCACGCTCGATTTAAAAACTGTTGAAAAGGGTATGTATGTGTCTTTATATTTTCGTTCATTTAGAATGTATAAAGAACATATTGTGTAAAATTTTGAGTATTTTTATTAATGTATTTGTACTAGGCATTATAGTTTTTTCTCATTATTATTATTCAGTCTTTGAAATGAATTTTGTTATTTATTATGAATATTGAAAATTTGATATAGCGACAGTGAAATATAAAACAAATCCTGTAATTTTATACGAGTTATTTAATAATAATTATACAGATCTTGTGCTGGTTCCCTGCATTGTTAATTAGTATTTTAAAACAAATAATTCTGTTTTTTGACACCATCCGAAATGCAGATTTTGTTTCTACAAATCGATTGTTTTTAAAATATTTTAGTAACACTTGTATTTTGTAATTGATGAAAAATTATTCGAGTTTGTGCTATTAGGATTGTTTTATGGGGAGTATGGAAACATATTATGGGCTTCAAAAAAGCAAACTTACACTATAAACATTTTAAAATTGCATGAACCATTTGTACTATATATTTATCATTTAGGGAATTATCTCTCCTTTTATTTATCTCTGTCTTAAATGAATTTATTACTTTTGAACTGTTAACGTATAAATATATATTACAAAATTAATAATTTTGATTGCTGCATTAGCCATATGTTTGCAATATATTTAAGCTATTACAATAAAAAGATTATACTTCATATTTTATCTAGGTGGTGATGACATTCATACTGTTTATGTCCAGACTGATGAGAATCCACGCGTAATTTTATGTCATTTGTCTAAGGCGTCTAAGCTGTATCAATGTAAATTAGATCATGTATTCCCAAGAGGAACAGACTTAAAATTTGTCACAACTGCTACTGCTAATATTCATATGACTGGTATTTATTTAAATCTTAGTTTTGAAGAATAATTTTAAATTTTATTTTACTTGGTATTTAAAGGTTATTTAGACTTAAATGAAGATGATGAAATATATTCAGATTTAGAAAGTGAAACTGAAGATGAAACTGAAGTTACTCCAGATGCCAAAAATCAAAAATCAGTAAAAGGTAATAAGTTGTATTATTTTCAGTTACTTAATTTTTGACAAACAAATTGTTCTATATTTACTTATTGTATGACCAAAATGATAAAAAGAAGAAATATTTGTTGTACACCTCTTATTAATTGTATGCAGATTTAATTCCTTTTACCTATCTACTTAATAGCAGCTAGTCTAGATAATGTTGCAGCTTTTGTTATTGTTATACAGTTAGGTACATTTGGTGTTCTGGTCCGCATTTCTTCCTCATAATAAAGTACCTTGTATATTTTCTTTTGCTGATCCTATATTTGCGTGTTAAATTATTTCTTTCTAATTAATTATTTAAATTTATGAATTCACATCTTTAATGGTAAAAAAAGAACAACTGTAAATTGAATTTAAACCTACAGGAAATAAACGAAAGGCTGATGATGATCAGTCTAAAAAAACCAAGACTATCAAATTAGATGACGATAATGAGGATAGTGATGATGATGAAGTAATGGATTTTGAAGATGATAGTGACGATGATAATGAAGGATTACATGGTAATTTTTTCTAAATCCATTGTCTTCCGTATATATAATGTATACAAAAACTTTCATTTATCTATTTTTAGTAAGTGATTTATTGGATGACGAAGCTGAAGAAGATTCTGAAGAAGACGATGATGATGATGATGATGAAGATGATGATGACGATGATGATGAGGAAGATGAAGATGACAGTGATGTTGAAGAACCCATAATCACTAAAAAAAATAAAGAACACCAAAAAACCCCGAAAAAACAAACTAATGGTAACGATCAAAAAACTCCTAAAAAGGAACAGAAAACCCCTAATAAAAATCAAGAAAAAACACCTAAAGGTCCAAAGACTCCAATGCCGAAAACGCCAGATGCAAATAAATCTTTGATAAATGTAAATTTATATTTTTAATTATTTATAATAATTTTCTATTATATGCAATTTTTTTTTAGGGTTCTGCAACTGAAAGTAGTAAAAAAAAAAAAAATAAGGAACCTAAAACTCCTTTAGATGGATTAAAAACTAAACCAGATACTCCTTTACCAAAAGATAAACAAAATCAACAACAAAAGTTGAATGGTGGAGTTATTATTCAAGATCTTATAGTTGGTGATGGTTCTGTAGCAAAACCGGGAAAAAATGTATGTTATTTGATGATTAACATTGTTATCTTATTTTAAAATTATTTGTGTACATAAACTAGGTTAAAGTGTATTATGTTGGTCGCTTGAAGTCAACTGGAAAAGTTTTCGATTCAACACAGAAAGGTCCTGGTTTTACATTTGGATTACAACGTGGTGAAGTTATTAGAGGTTGGGATATTGGTATTGCTGGAATGAAAGTTGGTGGAAAGAGGAAAGTTATATGTCCACCTAACATGGCGTAAGTATTTTTATTTTCCATACACATATTACACAATGATAGGTATTTAATTTTTGTAATATGAAATTTTGATGATCTTGTTTTGCATAAATCATCCATTCATGTAAAAGATATATATATTTTTTTCAATTTACACTAGTGTAACTCAATTCTCCTTGCATTCATTTTTTTATACCATTTTTCTTGTTTTGATAAAATTACAAAAATATTTTTTCACAATTTGTAGGTATGGTGCCAAAGGAAGTCCTCCAGAGATTCCACCCAACAGTACATTAGTTTTTGATGTAGAACTAAAACATGTTAGTTAAGTTTATTTATTATGTCATTTATTCCGACTGATATTCCTATTCTTAATTCCAATTATTTTTTTATATGTACAACAAAACTTTAATAATAAGTATTCATTTTCTGTCAAATAAATTAATTGTAGTGTTTTGTTAGCCAATGCAAACTTCATAGTTCTAAATACATAATACAATTTTACCATAGATTCATTAAATTATAAAAATATTGTTGATACCAATAACATTGATAATGTATAATACATTCATTTTAGTGAATAGATTTTAAAATTATAATTTATAATTTTAGTATTATACCATTTTATAATAATTATTATTTTTACGAGTACAAAGAATTTTGTTAATGACAATGTTGTAAATGACATAATATTTGAGGATGTTTAAATTAAATGAAATTGTATAAATTAAATTTTACCAAGTGTTTATAATTTATTTATAATATATTATGTATGAATGTTCAAATTTATTATATAAATACATTTTTAAGGATATTAATATTAAATAGATTTTGAGTCTGACAAAGCAAGTATGATTGATAATAATGCTGGGCTGATATCATTTCCATTATAAAACCAATAACCAATGTAAAAAAAATTCTCCTACGTGAACTTGTATATAAAAAAAAATACAGATTTTTTCCATACAAATTCATCTAATAACAATTTATATAATTTTGTATAGTTTATAAACCACACGTGTGGTTCTTTATGGGAACCAGACATTTTTTCGTCAGTTATGTTGAATAATTATCTAGAAACCACAACTTTGATTACATATTTTATATATAAATAAATTGCGTAAAACAATATATTCATATTTGTTTTATTATTTCTAATAGCTAATATATTGTTCAAAATGAGTTTTTTCTCAATGGTCTTGACACCAAAAGATGTGAATACTTGTGTGAAATTGTTCAATCAACATGCAGAAACTTTGTGTGATAAATGTGGAATAGAAAAAGCTTTTAAAGTGGATAAACCATTGCATCTAACTATGGCTGTTTTGGACACAGATTACGGAGCATTTATTAGACGTCCAACAGATGGGATATTTGAATATGAAACACCACACTTTGTACTAAAAAACCGATCTAAATTCACTTTGAAAATGAAATTTAGAAACGAACAAGAAGTAATAATTTGTCATTTGCATGAAGGTAATAAATACCAATCAAATATTGATGTGCGTTTAAATTCTGGATCTGTTGTTTTTTCTTGTCAACAAACATGTAGTATACATCTTACCGGTTATTATTTGAACTAAGAATAATATTTTATGACATTTTAAATTACTTTAATTTTGTTATATTAAATGGACAAATATATCAATGATTACAAAATATATAAATATTGGTGTTTATTAATTATAAAATATTTTAGACATAGCGAAGTGAGTTAAATTAGCTTTTAGTAAGTTTTGAAACATAATTACTATTAATACGCTTCCCCTACGATTACTCAAGTTTTATAATTCTAGCATTAACAAGATTATATCTCCAATTACACCTCTAATAGGTTTGTGTACTTTGTTCACCGAGAGAATACAAGTCAGTCGTGACCTAACATGAAGTAGTCCAATCATCTCTCACCGAAATGCCACATATTGATCGATTGTCACATCGTATGTAAACGGACATTTTTAAATTTGTTATTACCAATGAACATTAGATTTAAGTACTTAAATTTTTTACATGTAAGAATGCTATTACTTAATTGTACTAATTGGTCTACCTCATAAGTTTACATATTTTTCAAGTTTTACTATTTTCATCACCGGTTTACCATTAAGTTAAAATAAGTCACCATTGCTTAATACTTTTTTGGCAGTTTTACAAAATAGAAATCTGAATAATATCAACATATTGTTATTAAAAGATTGTAATAATCGGGGATTTAATCACGGTTATCATAACCCACATACATATACAAGTCTGTGGTATAACCTAACACCGTTAGCCAATCTTAAATGGTGATTGATATATGAAGTCACGACATAGATTAACCCAAAAACTACTTTTGTTATTCTTAGGAAATTTTGGATGAGAAATATTTTAATTCTTTTTTTTTTTTTGGTTACTTGTAAACTATTATTTGTAACATAAAGCAACAGCACATCTTGTCCCTGTCATCTAAATTATTAAAACAGTAATTAATTATAAATAAAATAAATAATTACTTGTATATAACTAATAATATTCACCTACAGAATAAAATACTAGAATGTAAGGTTAAATTAATAGTCTATATTTTTATAAAGATATATTATACATATATAACATGGTCATATTTAGGAGGGATCAGTGTTCAAACCCTCCCCCTGAAATTTTGACTGCATTGTCTGTCTATGTTGTCTATTAATGTAATAGTGATGGAGATTCATGCAATATTGTAGATTTTGAATTATGGAGAGCTAATAGTATTTGCGATATGAAATAGACCAAAACAAAAATGTTTAATATTACCTGCAATTTTGGGTTAAACAGTTTAAAAATTGTATAAAAGCATAAGCATAATCATATACTACTTAACATATTCATAAAAAATATGGAAAATCGTAAGTCAATTTTATTTTTCCACGCCTTCAAACAGTTTATATTAATTGTGTTTTTAAAAGTCTGAAAACACTTACAGCAGGAAATAATAATACGATTACCTTGAATAGGGTTTGCTTTCAGTAGCAAATTGCATGTAGTTAGCTCATTTTTTTAATTTCTCAAGTGTCCCCTTGGGATATAAAAAAGTACCAAAAAATGATGGAAATCGGCAAAGTTGTGGTTGTTGTGAATTTTGATTTTAAATATTTTATAATAACTAATGCAGTTTTGAACATAGGGACTTATATTTTTTTGAGTAGTTTCATAGGTGGTCTAGACATGGTAAAATTTTGGAACGGATTATGAGTATAATATGTTGTATATCTAACTGAGTTTCGCTCAGGATAGTATTTTATTCAAATCTTAATTATAATAAACCACTTATTTCTCTGAGGAGTGTCTAAAATCGACATTCCCGCTGATGTTCCTGATGTCATGATTTGTGTTATACTTCTATCATAATAAATTTGTTTAACAAAATAAATCTTTTGTATATTTCCAGAAATTCTGATTACTTAAATTAATATCCTTATATTACATTTACAAATTACATTATTTTACATATATGACTTTTTTACAGCACCATTATTATAATATAATTATTTAAATATTAAATCAATAGAGTACTATTAAAAACCAGTAGACTGAACAGTACGCAATTATAGATGAGGTTTATTGTGATGTCACAATTAGGCCATGCCCACCTCGTAACAGAATGCTTAAACCGTATATCTATTAACTGTGGGATTTATCAACTTAGTTTTTGTTAATATCCTAATTATTATCATCGCTAATTGACAGTAGCCATGATTACTACAATATTTGTGCAACAATCCACTACTTAATTGATTTGATAAAGATAGTTTATCTGATTGTTTATTGAACCAATAAAATAACTTATCAAAGTGTTTTTATTAATAGTTTGTACAACATGGTGTATAAAAACAAACCAGTATAGAAATAATATCGACAATAAAAAAGTAATATCATTAATATAAGTATAAATCATGAAAAACTTAGTTTCACTGAAAAAATTTAAATAACATACATATACTTAATAATTCATATTTATATACAATTAAAATATACCATTTAATGATTCTTCCATAAACTTAGAATAAAGTAACATAAATTTGGCAACAAATGCTTCTAAATGGAACATAGTTTTATTACCTTTCAACAAGCTATGTTCATAAAATGAAGCTATTTCAACAATATCATGTTTTAATGACATGTCACAGTTTTTTGTCAGTTCTTTGAGTAAAAACTAGATTAACATACAAATTAGAAATTAAATTAAGATTAATATTTAAATAACTCTTGTTTTGCTTACTTACTTTAAAAATAACATTTGTTGGAATACCATGAATGATTAATTCATAAAGCATAGATCGGACTTCAAGTAATTTTCCAGGAGTTTGTTGATTTAATATTTGTTTTGCAGTATCGCCAATATAAAGCTGCCAATCAGGTATTACTACACTTTGTTTTACATCAAATGGATACCTAAATTAGAAAACTTTTAATTAGAGTTTAACACATTTTTATTACAATAAATAATTTTAAAAAAACATTACTAACTGTTTTACTTTACTAGCTTCTAACATAAGTATTGCTCGCCTTAAGTTCCTTTCAGAATTATGAGAAATAATTAAAGCCAACTCATCTGGTAATGTTAATCCTTCTTTTTTACAGATAGACTATATAAAATTTAAAATAATTATAGTGATAATTTTTTTAAAATTAAAAATAGAGTCAGAATTTTAAAGTATTGAAAAATACAATTTATTATTCATAAACCAGCATGTTTTAAAAGAAAAATGTCTATGTTATTGTTATTTAGTATTTACTTTCAAAATTAAACTGATATCTTCATGAGTTGGAGCTGGAACCCGCACAGCTAAACATCTACTACGTATTGCAGGAATTACTTGAGCAATGGAATTAGCACACAAAATAATACGACATGTAGCCATATATTTTTCCATTGTACGTCGCAATGCTTGTTGAGCTTCTTTAGACAGTCGATCGACTTCAGTCAACAAGATCACTAACATAAATAATTACATATTTTAAATTTAAATTAAACCCAGAATAGATCTAGCATGACTATAATAGGGTATGCCCATATTATCTCAACAAATTTTGAACTTGCTTAATTGTATAATACTCTTAATCGTAAGTATAACTTACCTATAATATAATTTTTCAATGATATACAATTTTATTTAACATTATTTATAACTATAGTACTTTATATATATATATATACTCTATTTTGAGTAAACTCAAAAGTTTATATATATAATTTATATAAAAGTTTATATATATAATTTATATAAACTTTTGAGTTTACCCAGAATCCCAGGCATGCCTATAGGGGTCTTTTGAAACAAACTATTTATAAATATTCATGTGAAATGTTTTACCTTTAAAATGCCGTTGTTTGGTTGAATCTAATTGATGAGTTTGTGCCACCGTTTTTATGAGCTCCATAACTACAATACGATCATACATTCCAGCGTCACTAGCATTTATTTCTATATGATAATTACTAGCTACAGTCATTATTTCAAATTTCTTATTTGAGGGAGTCTTAAATAAATATTAAAACAAATAATATAAGTGGTAATCAATATTGATATAATAAAATCTATATATTTTTTAAATAGTTTATACCATAAAGTTCATGTGTTCAGTACGTAACCTTTCAACACCAGGTCCATAAAGTTGTCGTAGTAATGCTAAAATACGAGTCTTTTTTCCAGCACCATTAGGTCCATAAAATAATAAATGTGGAAAATCACCTTGATTTACCTACAAAATTATTATTTTATACATTTAAAGTAAAATATTAGCACTATATAGATTATAAAAACCTAACTTACATTAAAATGTAAATTATAATTTTATTATTAACAACTAATTGATATTTTTATGTACAAATTAAGGATAAATTAACTGTACTTACAAGGTTTATTAAATGTTGAGCTTGATTTTGGTGGTAATCTACTTTTTGTAATGAATTGGGTCTGTATTTATCTGCCCACAAACTCATGTTATATTATTATTATTAAGAAGTTGATAAACAATAGTTATTTTTTTTCTTAAATTAAATATTTGAAAACCGCAATTTATAGTATAACAGAACGTTTATAATTTTAATTTCAATAGTAGTATTGTGGGAACAGCTATCATGAAAAAAATTGATACTGAGTAGAATCTTCATTCTTCATATTTTTGTGTTCAATGTTCTTACATCATATTGGCGGGAAATGGAATCTGTAGGAGATCCTAAATCCATGTTGATAATCAATTGTGACGACAAAGATATTTTAAAACTTTTAGAATTTTAATACAATTTCAATTTTCAATTCATTTAAAATATAATTTATTTTATTCTGTGGTAATATAATATGTAATACATATTTTAATATTTATGCATATATTATATTATATATTATGCATTAATATTTATAATATATTTTAAATCAATGGTATTATTTATGAATAATATATAGCATGATTTCTATATATAGGAAATGTGTTGAAAATAAGATAGTAATGTTACAACCATGAACATATAATAGTGTTACGGCTATAATAGTTACAACCCAATTGTATTGTATTTCAAAAAAATATTTGATGAAACTATAAACAATTTAGCTATATATACGTAATACCATGGTACAAAATAAGTTCACCGTGGTAATATAGTTGATGTATTTATTAAGCAATTTAAGGTTATGGGACGTATTGTGATATCGTCGTCAATTATTGTATATTCTCTTTTTATTTATTTTTTCTCATTCTTTTCAGTTTTTCACGTACGACGTATCTATTCATAGTGTGTAATTGAATAGTTAAAATGGCTTAAAGTTTTCTAATTTTTCAGAGTTTATTTGGAATTTTTAAAATTTTTGTTTTATGTTGTGTTAATTAGTAAGTACATAATATGTTGTACATATGTTTGTTAATATTTTATTTATGGTTGTGAATAAATAATACCGCATTCAATAAGGAAATAAAAATTCAATATTGTATAGTATTTGATAGCGATTTTATATTTATTAATTATACCTATTGTAATATTATTTTGTAGACTTAATTATAATTGAAATAAGTCTGGTTTATGATTTATGAATTTATTAGAATTCTAACATTCAATTAATGTTTTATGTCAGTATGTTTTATGAGTAAATTAAAAACAGTATAGTGAAGTTACGTTAAATGTTATGTTAGGGACTGACAGCTAATGTTAAAGACACGGATAGAGTTGCTGGGTAAACTATTTGTGTTAAATAAATTCCTTCACTTAATATAAAATAAATTAGATGGGTTATACAGAAATATTTCTAAAAAGAAAGGGTACTCATTGTTTTCGTGTACTCTTCAAATTCAAGTAGTAATGATTTATAATATTAATAATATTTTTGTATCTGTATAAAATAAATATTGGTGCCTTGTGTACTGCAATTAAGTTTATTAGTTTTAGCATAACTTTTTGGGCTTGTACAAAAATATACAGACCATAATTTTCATTATTAATATCTTATAACATCGTCGCTTCCAACACAATCTTCCACCTTTCCCTATCCAACATTGCCTCCATATCTAGCAATGAATTGATTTTCTTCAGATCTTAGCTGTATTGTACCATCTCTGCCAGAGGTCTGCCTTTTAGTCCTCCTTCGCCAGGTTTCTTGTTTTCCGTAACTTTCTTAATGAGTGATCTCTCTGCTTGCCAGACGGGTCCCACCCATTCCAACCTTATTCTGACCAAGGAATGTCGTATACTCGGCTCATTGTACATTTGCTGCAGTTTTTTATTGGTTCTTTGAAAAATGCCCAAGTCATTATTATATGTCAGTCCATATATTTTGTTCTATAAACTGTAGTCTTTCTTTATCTCCGAATGCTAGACTACGTCTCGCAAGTATATGTCACTATGGGTTTCAAGTACGTACAGTATAGGCGTTCCTTTCTTCATTTGGAAAGTAACATACTAATTGTTACATAGGCGAGCAATGTATAGGGTTCTATTATTTCTATTTCTTTGGGGTCTGATATATCGCAGCTTTTTCAGAATTAGATTAAACAGCATTAAGGACAGTATGTCACCCTGTCTCAGGCCAGTCTTGCATTCAAATATTGTTAATTCTCCTCAGAAACATTCTCTATAACAAATTTGTTCACTACACATCTGGATTAGTCTTGCCAATTTATTGGGTATGCTATTATAAATATACATTATCATGTTTAGTTTATTATTATTATTTTTTTTAAATTTATTTACAATAGAAAATAGACTGGTTTGCATCACATACCGTGGTCTGCAATATGCTATCTTTAATAATATATTATAATAGTTAAATCCAAACTGATAAGGAATATGTATTTATATTAATAATTATAGTCTTTTGATCTGCATTATGTTATATTAGATTCTGAGCAGCGCATGGAATGTATTGATTCTACAAAGATGTTTTTTTTTTATGTATGAAAACATTTTTCGGGTAGAAATAATGGTCCAATTATCACGCTTAGCATATGCTTCATTTGCAAATGTTGTCTACATGGTACTTTATTAAGCTCATTTTTCGAATTTCCCAAAAGTTTTTACTTGAAAAGGAATGATAATTCCTTGAATATTGATCATAGGAATTTGAAATTTATTTTGCTTATTTACATATGTAATTTTTATTCGTGGTAAATTTTGAAATGGATTATCAGTATAATATATTAAAATATATTTAGATACGCTCAGAATCGTATTTTCTAATGCAATACTATTGCATTCAAATCTTAATAATTATAATAAACCACTAATTTCTCAGAGGACTGAAGGGACGAAGGAGGAACGTCCACAATCGGCTTTCCCACTTTTTTATACATGGATATATAAAATGATATTTATAATAACAATTATGGTCTGCGGGTATACATTTTATTCTTCCAATTTTTTTGTTAAAAAATGAATCTTGATTAATAATAATAATTGAAATAAACATTGCTAAATGATCGTATTTATTATTTTTAAAGGTCAAGATGCAAATTTTTGTTAAAACTCTTACGGGTAAAACAATTACCCTTGAAGTTGAATCATCTGATTCAATCGAAAATGTTAAGTCTAAGATACAAGATAAAGAAGGTAATACATATAATAGTAATACAATTAATAATTAAATAACACAGACTGATTATCCCTTATACTTGAAATATTAAATAACTGATAAGATCTATATTTTTTTTTATTAATTTATTATTTAATTTATAATTTAGGCATTCCTCCAGATCAACAACGACTTATTTTTGCCGGTAAACAATTAGAAGATGGTCGTACTTTGTCAGACTACAATATTCAGAAAGAGTCAACACTTCACTTAGTACTCCGTTTAAGAGGTGGTGCTAAAAAGCGCAAGAAGAAGAATTATTCTACACCTAAAAAAATTAAACATAAAAAGAGGAAGGTTAAGTTAGGAATTCTTAAGTTCTACAAAGTAAGAATTGTGAAATTATTCACTTAATAATTTTAATTTATACTATTATATAATTTATAGGTCGACGAGAATGGAAAAGTAGAAAGATTGAGAAAAGAATGTGCATCTGAAAACTGTGGACCTGGAGTTTTTATGGCCGAGATGCCAAATAGATTCTACTGTGGAAAGTGTAGTTGTACCATTGCTAAATAGATTTGTATTTTAAATATTATGTAAAATACATTTTATCTAAGCAAACAAAGGGAATGTAATTATTTAAATAATAAACAATATCTTTTAAACTAATATTTGTTGAAATTATCTATAAAATATAATACCTGAAGTTTTGTTTAAGCAATACATAATATGACAATGTGTAATTACTAATTTATATTATACTTTATTCAAATTTATTTAATGATTGAAATATTATAATTTATATAAATGTTCACAGTCTTATGTCATAAAAACTAAAATTATTAATTAACAATTATTTTAAAATCAAGCAAATAATAACTAGATAATTAATAAGTAACTAGCATACACGATACAATAGTCATATAAACATTACATAAAATATTAAAACTAAAGTAAATTTTTAATATGTACAATATTTGGTATTTGCTGATATTTTTAAAAATTTTAACAATACCTTTAGTAGGTAATTAAAATATAATAATATACATAATATAGACATAAAATATATATTATTTGACTAGATGACTAATGTTCAATTTAAATAAATGCTGTTTAATATTTCTATTTAATCTGCATTCTATGATATTTATTGAAAATATTAAATTGTGAATTCATTGAGGTCCTCAATAATAATCCCAAGTATTTTAGGATTTTTTTAATATTGAATACAAATTAAGGTGGGGTAGTAATAAAAATTATATCAAAATATTAGATAGATGATAATTTAATACCTAGAACAAGTTCTAACCTTTAAACAAGTTATTATTAAAGTATTTAAATGATAAGCTATTTTCATATAATATTTATAACCATGTTAGGACTATTTTTTGTAAGAACACTGATTGTCCCAAACCCTTGAATATCATAATGGAAGAGGATTGTACCTTTTGATTGTCTGCATAATTAATCTGAATATTAGCTTTGAAAATTGCTTAGTTATTCTTCAGTAAAGTTTTCAACATTTTCAACAGTCATTAAAGATTGAATGACACTTATTAAATGTGTAAAATTTGGACGATCGCCTGCAATGTAAGCCCAACAAGGTCGCATAAGTTTATTATATATTTCAATGGTACAAGGAGGACATGATGGGCATTGCAACCGATGACCTTCTTCTAGAACACGTATAAGTTTTTCAACATCCAATCTTTCTTCTAATTTGGAGACAACATTTGGTTCTTTACCCAAAGAAAAAATTTCAAAAAGTAATACACCGTATGCCCAAATGTCAGTTTTTGGAGAAAATTTTCCATACAAAATTGCTTCTGGAGCATGCCTAAAGTACCCAATAAAAGGTTATTTATTATCGTTTTCACATAATATCTATCACCAAACTTACCATTTTAAAGGCAAATCTCTCATTGTTTGTAAGTAATAATATTTTTCATCTGGTAAGAACTGGGCGAGACCAAAGTCTGAAATTTTTACAGTTGATGGATTTGCTACTAAAATATTTCTAGTAGCTAAATCACGATGTATTATATTTAAACTTCCTAAATATTCCATACCCTGAAATAAAATTGATCTATTTATTATAAAAAATTTATTTTAATATTAAACAAATTAATAATTACAAAAAAGCGGAAACGTCAATTTAGGATGTTCTTTCTTTGTCCCTTCAATCCTCTGAGAAATGTGGTTTATTATAATTATTAAGGTTTAAATGCAATATATGATATTGCATTAAAAAAAAAAATTCTAAGCGAATTTCAATATATAATACTGATAATCTATTACAAAATTTTACCACGAGTGTAAATTACATATGTAAATATTCAAAATAAATTTCAAATCCCTACAATCAAAATTCAAGGAGTTATCATTTCATGATAAAAATTGTCAATTACAATTTTCAAAATATTTTGCAAATATATTAAATAGTATATGAGTAGGTTTCAATAAAAATTTCAAACCGTTAAACCAAAAATTGCAGGTAATATTAAATTATTTTGGAAAAAAGTGCAAAGCTCTATATTTAGCCAACAAATTAACCAATTCGTTTAAAATTTTTACGACAAGTAAATAATACCTATGTTAGTACTCAAAAAAATTTTCAAATTCCTACGATTAAAACTCAATTAGTTATTACGAAATAAATAAAAAATTACGGAATTTACATAATTTTGTCAATTTTTTAGTAGTTTTTCTACTCCTATGAAAACTTGAGAAATTCGAAAAATGAGCTGTATAATGTACCAAGATGATACAATTTACTACCGAAAGCATACCCTACTATGGTAATCTAATCATTATTTCTATCCGAAAAAATGTTATACATAAAAAAATCTTTGTAGAAACGATACATTCCTCGCTCCGCTCAGAATCTAATAGTAATATTATATGAATAACAGGTGTAGGTTTGTGATTAATACAATTACTTGTGCAATGTCTAAAGAGTATTTCAATAATTGATTTGTTTCTTCCATAAGTTCGTCTTCATGGAATCTTAAGTAGCTGCTTAAGGAACCAAATTCGACATACTCCATGACAAGCATTAAATTTGGTTCTTCTAATACACCTTCTATTTTCACAATATTTGGATGATTTAATCCCTGAAATTATAATTCAACAATATGCATCCTAGTATATTATATTTTCATATTAGTAATATAGTTTAATATCATTTACCTCTATGATTGCAATTTCTCTTTGGAAATCTTCAGTCTGGAATGATCTTTTCATATGTTTCACAGCCACTTTCTTTTTTTTATTATCAATATATTCTAATAAACCTTCTAATACAACTCCATAGAAACCCTAATAGAAAATAATTAATATTTTTAGTTATGTAACAATTTATTGTATTCATTAGTGGACTAAACATTGATACAATTATAATATATATATATATATATAAAGTAATATAGTAATATATATTTTATACTTAGCTAACCTAGTCCAGTGGCGTAACTAGAAAAATATTTTGGAGGGGTTTTAAATTTGGAATTCTTTCTCCTACATAAACACCAACTTCTTCAATTTTAATAAGTCGATTAAATATAAATTTTTAAATTCAAAGGCATTTCAGGGGGTTATAACCCTGTCTATGTCACTGCCCTAGTCAAACCCTCTCTTGTATAATTTTTTTATAAAATATAAATATAAATGATCATATTTGACTATTTTTGCCTACTACCTATTGTTATCTTAATAATATATTATAATAATAAAAATAAAAAAAATTTACCTGTCCTATAACTTGACGTAAACTTAATGTAGCATTATTGAATTGATAAGTTTTTTTTTGGCAGTTCATAGCACTTTGCATGTTGTTTTTAATTTCTTCTTTTGATGTAAGCTAAACAATTAATAAATAACTAAATATCATTTATTTATTGATATTTATTATTTATATTAATTACTTGTTCCATAAATTGATTAAAACTTGTGTTAGTCCCAAGCATAGGATTTTCATTTTGATAACTTCTTCCGTCATCCTGAAAATGATTAAAACAATCATATTTAAATACACGTTATAACATTTTAAAATTTAATAGATTAAATTAATATGAATACATACAGGATTAGAATTAAAATCTATAAAATCTGATTTTGTTTCACTGCCCGAAAAAGAACTTGATACTGTGTCTAAAAATGTTTCAACTAAATAAAAATAAATAAACTTATTAAATTTTATAATAAAGATGGAATTCACTAAAGTAAAACATTCAATAAGAATGTTAAGGCCGGTGTGACTTAGAAGCACAATTTGCATAATGGGAAGTACATTATGATTTGTTGGAATCTTCAGATTATAATCATTTTTTATTTTTGTTATATGAAAGATAGAAACTTTTACAGATTTATTAGACTTTGATTTTTAAATTTTATAATATAGAACTTATTTTAATTTTGGTATTTAAAAATGTATGTTTTTACATTTAAAGTTTAATAAAAATCATTGTTCAATAAAAAAAAGACGTCATATATTAAATTTAAAAAAATAGCAATTACTATTTCAATATTCTAAGATATGATTATTTTTCTTACAAGTCGTTATTGAAATATTGTTTATTAAGTTAATGTTATCATCACTACTACTAGGCATAATTTTATGGTAAACACATTTTAGAAATATATAATGTGGAACTCTATTGACAACACATTTCCAGTGCCAATGTAATTTTTTTAATTTTTACTGTATGTCAATTTAAATCTTACTTGTATAGTCAGATGTACAATAAATTGTTGCATCTGAACATGTCACATCATCGCTATATATTTCTTCTTTTTTTAATGGAGTATATTCATGTTGAGGGCTCGCATAAACTATAATTAAATTTATTATTGTTAAATAGAAAAAGGCAGAATAAAGAGATTAATCAAAATTACTTTGCAACCAGATTTGTCTTAAATCTCTTAATGTTGCTTGTGGTTTTTTCCGTATAAAAGGATCACTATCCCAACAATCAGTCATAATATGATAGATGTCATCTGTACAACAATCTGGTTTTGGCATTCTTATGTTTTTTTCAAATTTCTAGAAGAAAAATAAATTTTTGTATAATTTTACACTTAAAATATACATATACATATAGTTGTAAGTAGAACCATTAATTAATTATACAATTATTGTATAATTAATTAATGGTAGTACTATTTAGTGTAAAATATGTTAGTTACTTTTTTAAATAATTCAATATTTTGAACATCAGGCAACATAATACCATAATTGAATAACTCCCATAATGTTGAACTGAAAGCCCAAATATCTGCTTGAGGAGATTTCCGAGCAAGTTCTATTGTATTGTAAAATTCTACTGGAATCCAATATAAACTAAAAAAGAACATTTTATTATTATTTTTAAATAATATTATTCTTAAATATTATACATTAAAATGATATACACAGTAATTAACTGAAAAGTTTCTGAACTAATATTCTTTACTCTATACAAGTTGCGCAATCCCATTGCTCAATGTAGAAATCCTATTGCACATAGCTTGATGAAAACATGTACAAAATTGTAATGCGGTAAGTCAATGCAGTTTTAAAAAATATATGGTTAAATGAAGTATTACCTTGTGAGAGCTCACGAAATGAAGTGTGATTAAATTGTGTGTTCCACTTAACCTTTTCTAAAAACCTATTTTCAATTTTCAATTCAAGAAGTATTTGATTATCAAGAAGTATCTCGTTCAACAATATACATGTGGTAGAAGCACTTTAAAGTCGATAGTCGCTTGGAGACAATGAAGGAAGCAAGAGACTAGCTGTTCTCAACGAAAATATTGCGAAGGTGAATGCGCTGCTATTCAAACAACCATACCTCACCATTTGGAAGACAGAAACATTAGTAAAAATGCACTTGATGTATTACATCTGTCGAATCTGGTCAGAGTACTACGGTCCAAACAGTTGGGTACTGTTGCAAGACAATGCACTGTCGCATAGCGCAACACTCTTGAAGCATTATTATGCTGTAAATCAGATCATCGTCTGTCCACCCACCCTATTTGCCTAATATAGATCCAGCTGATTATTTTTTATGTTAATAAATCAAATCAAAGATGAAAGGCCATTTTTACAACAATATTCTGGCGATTTATCAATTTTAATCTGAGCATTTGCGTGTAATTCCAGAACACAATCTACTATGTTGAGAACTTGATGTGAATAAATTAATTTAGCTCTTACTATGTGATATTATTTAACAAAGTTCAGGAACTTTTCAGATATACTGTAAGTATGCCACAATAATAAACTTGTTTGTTATAACTAAATTAATTATTTTTATTTATGATTAATAGTATACAGTTTTTTATGTTAATAAATTTTAAAATTATCAATTACCATATATAGTATAGTATAATAGTTTAATACAAGTAAAATAGTAAATTTAAAAAACTTACTCATGGCTAGTATAACATTTATGAATGCCAGGATCTGTAAGTTTGACAATAAAAGAGTTTCTTGTGTGTTCAGCTACTACAAACTTGTGGCATCGAATTTTTCCATGAACTAAGTAAGCAGTTTCCTATATTACATATATATGTATATATTATCAGTGGCGGCTCAAACAGTGTTATAAGCATGCAGTTGTATCATTTAAAATAGTAGTGGGCGAGTTAGTTAGGACATTATGTGTTATTATTTAGTAATTTAATATAGTGTAACTTAAATATAGAGTATGAGAACAAAAAAGTATCAAATAAGTTTTAAAAAATATATTGCATCGTTAAAATAGTTCATGCCGCCACTGTGTATTATTAATACTAACATAACGCTATGAATATTAATGAAATTGGAAATAACGCATTAAGCATTTAATTATTTTTATTAGATAATATCATATTTTCAAGAAATATCAGTTGGCAAATCCCCATGCTACAATCTTGCTTAGTTTACCAAGTATATCCCTACCAATTGCTCATTTAATTGTTAAAAATAACATCGACAATACTGATTGATTGTTGCCATACAATGGAAATACAATAACCTGAGTAATTACTTGAAATTCATTCAATAAGTTCTTTTGTAAAATAGAGTATAGTGCTTAAATAAGTTGATAAATAGTTATTTTATACAAATATTCTAAAAGATAATTTTCTTTGAAAAACATTTTTTTTTTAATTTATAAATTATAAAGTAATGTTATTTACCATATCCCATAAAGCTGTAGCAATATAAGTCGCTGCTTCAACTAAATTGCTAAATGATACTTTATCTTTGTTAGTTCGTAGATATGCATCGAGAGGTCCTAATGCGAAGTATTCACTGACCAAGGCAGTTGGTGTATCGACACATAGACCAAACAAACGTACAACAGCACTCGAAGATACCGAACTCCATCTTTTTGATAAACTCAATAAATCCTTTAAAATAATAAAGATCATAAATTAATATTATACAATTGTTTAAATAAAATATCTAACCATTAAATGTAAACTTATGTTAACATCATCTTGGAATAATTTCACAACAACAGTGGATTCATTTTTTTTAGACTTGCCCCATGTTGCAACTCTGACTTTCATAAAAGACTGTGTTTTTTTCTTTGGAGAACAAATGGCTATAATGATAAAATGAATAAAATTCAATAAATAAACTACATATAATTTATGTAATTGAATATAAAAATTGGATACTTTTCAATAGTTTTATTGAATCACTGTTGATTAAATGAGGACCACTGATTTTATCTTCATCATCATCATTACATATATGTTTGATATTGGTATTTTGACATAATAGTAGTTCATTCATAGCTAAAATTAAAATAAATTAATAATTATAAACATGATTAATATTATAAATCAAATTAAAATCACCAACCAACATCTGATGGAAAAATACATTCAATTAAGTTCAAAGACATTTTATTGTTAGTAATAAGTCTCCATATTGAAGGATATTCTATATTATTATCACCTGCAAGTTTATAAACTCCACCTTTACATTCTACTACATATGTCATTGGTTTCATACTAAAATCAAAATAGTTTAATAATAAGTTATATATTTAATTATTTAATATTTACGGCCATATGGGAGTAACTAACCTCTGATTTACACACACATCTATAACATAATTATCATAATTTTTCATACTTTGTCTAAGTATAAAACTTCCATGTTTCTTTGTCATTTTCTTTTTCAATATAGATGTAGATTTCATTATGCTACGAATAAAAAATAATAACAAAATAACAATATCAATAATAATATATAATAATTATTATACATAAATTAGTTAATAATAAGTAAAATATTATATATATATATATATATATATAGGGATGTATTGGTAAATAATGTTTTGAGTATACGCTTTATTTTTCTCAAAATTACATTAAAAAAGAAAAAATTACTTTAAATGATTATTATGACATTTTTTTTTTATATTTTTAGTCAAATAATTAGTATTTATCCTTAATAATTATATATAATAACTATAAATGAATTATAACTAGAACTCAACACTTTATGAAATGAGAATTTTTTTTGTTTTAAAAATGTTTAATTTTAAGTCGTAGAGGTATATAATTTACTATATACATGAATTAACTAATAGAAACATAATACCTTATAGATTTATTTTCATTAATAAAGTACACTTTATATTAAAATTATATACATTTATTGTCATTAAATGTACATCAAATTTATAAATTATATAATATTATGGCTGTATGGCCGTATACTTATAAAATTATTATTTATATTATGAATACACATTTTTATACAAATATTGTTATGAGTATGCGCTCCAATACATCAATGTATATATGTATAATGTACATATTATTTATTAAATGTTACACATACCTGATGGGTCCATGAGAACGTATTGATTTAAGTTTGCTTAAAGTCGGAGTATTGGTAGATGTGCACAAATCAAAATTCCAATTTACCATTAAACGATAATAACCGTTGAGTAATGTTATAAATGAAAACATAGTACTTGTATTTAAAAATTGTAAATGAATAGGTATACCAGTCTTTCTAGATATTTCAACAGTGCCATCGTCAGTAGTTGATACAAAACACAAGTCTTCAATTGCTGCCAAGTGTACCCACTTAATAAAATAAAATAATTAACAAATTGGTAATTTAGTCTACGGATTAATAACTTAAAATACCTCTTTCCTATTTTCGGTACACATTCGTACACCAGGCATTTCAGAATGAAATGGATTTATTCTAAATGTAACATTCACAGAACTACCATTTTCATTGTATAAAGCCTTGTATTCTTCTTCTAAATAATCTGGTGCTATAGAATTGAATTGTTCCAAATAACTATCTTTAATGACAGATGCATAATGTATGTCAACTGTATTATTATGTATAATCTTCTTTAAAGTGTCTTGAACAGGCTTTTTTAAAAAGAACATGTGCTGTTTGACTACTTCTTTAGGCATGTATTGTTTATAATTTTGTTCAACAGTTTCTTTAGACTTGTCTTCTTCTAAAATGGCTCTATACATATCAGCAACGCCCAAGCCAATAAGTTCTCGTTTGTATGTATCATAACACAATCCAGTGACTTTACTTTTTAATAAATCAGATTTAACTTGATAAAAATAGAAGTTATAAGCATAACAATCAATCATCTTCAATCGTTTTACATCAGGCATTTTATACCTTAGTTTATATTCGTAGACATGATTTTCATTTTTAGCGTATAGTATGAAGAGCGAAGAGCTTAACCATAAATTGTCATCTGTAACACTCAAGGCTCTTAGTCCAAATAAATGCCTAGCCACGGGACCGATGTTTAGCAGTTTTGAAGTTTCAATGATTACATCTTCCACAGTTGTATTAATAGTGACAGGTATCTCGTGTGGAGTTGCTTGAACTGCTGTATGTACCTTGATGGAAATCGACGAGTCCATCATTTGACGATGGTCAATTCACGATTAATAATTATTAAAAATTTACTTTCAATTTGTTATGAACAATGGCATCGAACAACAATGCCGAACGTTTTATTTAAAATTCCATTGAACTCGTTTGTACATCGACTAACGACTTGTTGAAATAATAATACATACATTAATATGATTAATTATTATCATTCGGAGAAGTAATAATAATAATATAAAAAAAACAAACAAAAACCGATAAGCAGTTATGTAACAAGTGCGAGGTGCCTGTTGGCAGACGAGTACGGAGTAAGTACCTATTAACTACTGAGTACTTGTATAGTGATTACTATTACTGAACTACTGAAGTATGTTTTCTTTGGTAGTGACAGCGAATTTTGAATTTTCTTAGAAGTCAAAACAATATAATTTATGATAAACCATACGACATCGCAAAGCTTTGAAGTCTGCACTCTGCGCCACTGAATAATTTTCTATACTCCTCGGTAACCCATAAGGCCATAAGGTCACAAGGATGTGAAGATAATCTCTATTCTATGGTTTAGTGTTCGCCAGTTTCCAGGAATTAAGACAGCGATTTCATACGTGATGTTTACTGTAGTAGATGTCAACAATTATTGATAAGTATCCTGCTCACTGGTGCCAGTGACGCCCAAATTATATTTTTTATGCGTAGGCTATGTGACATTTACATTTTTTCATACCACGCACCCATAACTTTTTCATCTCTGAAAATCACTTCTTACTATTAATTTACTATGTCTTATTTTTAATTCAAAGAAATGTATTTAAATAACACCTTGCACTTAATGTCTAGATTCGACTCGGTGACCACCCATCGAAAATCATGTTTAGCAATTATTATAAATTAAGTATAATTTAGGCGCCACTGACTGTGCAGTCAGGTGGTCTCAGCTGATACTGATGATATCGTATCAATCGAAATTCCAGGAGTGAACCGCAAAATTCCAAAATCTGAATTATTAGAATTTAGAAACAAATATATCAACCTACGAGTTTCGACCTTATACTTTATTAGGAATTAAACATGATATTTACTCGTAAAAATGTTGACATTAATGATTAAATCGTTAATCTATACTTCCATACTTGTTTCGCGTTAAACTTATTGAAATAGGTTTGGTTAATATTATGTTATTTTATAATAATCTATAATTATTTTATTAATACTCAATTACTGATTTGATATCGAGTAAAATCATATTAAAATGGAAAGAATAACGCGTAGAATGAAAATGAAGACTGTGGAAAGTTTAGTTTGTTTGGTAAAATCACTAGAGAATAAGTATACCACTATTGATTTGCAAAATGAGACTACTGTATACGGATGTGTCAAAGAAGTTGATTGGTATTAGTTTACATTGAAATCTTTAGTTTAAAAGTTATTAATCAAATTTCTATTTGTAGCTATATGAACGTGACTTTAAATGATGTTAAATTAACTGATCCTAATGGGAATCAGTATTATTGTGAAAATTTCTTTCTCAAATCAAGATTAATACGTTATGTTCATTTATCTCAAGAAGTAAGTTAAAGAATAATGCAGAATAGTATTTAATAATTTTTTGAAAAAAATTAACCTTTTTCCAGGTCGATATATTTCAGGCCATAAAAGACGTAGTGAAAAAAACATTTCCTGCTAAAGTTAAAAAAATACCAACTTTATCCTTAAAGAAAAAAAGGTTATTAGCAAGACAAGAACAACTCAAAAGGGAAGTGCAAAATATTAAAAATCAATGAGATACATAATAATTAATTTAAGTTATTGAAGATATTTTATTAATAATAAATATAATATGATTATATCTTCTTTTTATATACAATATAACTATATAATATCATAGCTATACATTTTACAGTTTATATAAATTTAGTATTATCAAAATGTTGTAGATCTTTTACCCATTTATAAAAATTACAAATAATTTACACCTTTTAAATTGTTTCAGAAATTCAAGTTAAATAACTTAATTCAAGCCCGGCTCAAGGGGTGGGCAACATAGGCCCATGTCTAGGGTGGTATTATTCAGGGACAGTATTTCAAATTATTTGGCATAGTATTTACATTGTATTTACATTGTATTTAAATATAAAGGGCGGTAAAACTTAAGTTTGTTTAGTTGTGTTTGAATGCTTGAGCTAGGCCTGCCTAAATCATTCTAAGGAGATAAATACTAATATAATAGATTCTACCATTAATAGTTTCTTATTGTAGTTTCTTACAGTTCTGATAGTACCTATTACATTTATTTGAATAGGTACTTTATAAACAAATTATTTTGAAAATGTGTATGTCAACAAACAATGTCACAAACTATAATATTTCAGTGAGAGAAAAAACCAGAGAGCACAACTAGGATTATTTCAAATGGAGTGTCTGCCTAATTCAAATACTTCCTCCCCATAACTTTATCTGAATACATCTCAGGTATCTGGTATTTGATAGACTAATGTTTCTGATAAGTCTTATAAATGGTTGAATTATGGTGACATTGGTATACTACAAATTAACCACAAATTGGACATTTTTTTCAATGGTTATTAAATAAAATTTACATAAATAAAGTTCAAGGATCGAGTAGTCCGGAAACCCAAAACACCCCCACTACACACATTTGCGGTTGCATCACCAACTATGATTAATATCTTGAGAATGTAATATGAAATTGTCAATTTTCAATCACTATTATATATAAGTAGCTTTTTTTATATATTAATTTTTGAATGTCAGGTTCAGATTCCTAACATAATCATATTATTTTATTAGTTACCAAAACTAAAACAAATTTTACTGTTATATTTAATATACTTATATTATTACATAAATATTTATTATAAGACACTTAAACAATATTACCAATTCTTATATTATACATGTCTAATAAATAAATATCCAGGTAATTATTTATTATAATATATTGTACTACAAGTCTCAAGCTTTCAGGTATTTTAACTGTGATCTAAATATTTTAATATGAATAACAATAATATTTTATTTAATATATTAAATTATAAAATAATATACACAATATTTATATTTTGATATCTATAAACTATAATAACTAACAATACTCAATATAAGTTATTAACAATTAAAATATATTATATTTATATCATTTTGATTCATATATAAATCTAGGTTTATTTGAATTATCCAATTAAAATTATTTTATTAAATTAAAAATATAAAGTATACATTTAAGTTTTAAATTGATTTATTAAAAACAATAAGAATGTATTTAATGTGTATTAATTTGGTTAGAACCAAGGTCATGAATTTCTTGTTGTATTTATATTAATTTTTCGAAGGATCTATGTCACTTTTTTGAAAATTAAATTCAATATATATTTTTAATTTTATAAATATTTTTGGTTCATGGGTTCGAGTTTAATCCATATAACATTTTTTAATTTAACCATAACACTAAGAGAGATCCAAATCATATAAAGAAATATACTTATATCTTATTCCCTTGCCATAATTAGTCACTTGTTTATTCTTATAAAAAAATTGCATATATTTTAAGCTTTATAATGGAAATTGACAAAATGATAATAATAATATACTCTAATACAAACTAACTAGTGTATCTTAAAAAATAAAACAATTGATGTTGTGATTTTAGTACATATTGTTGGCACGGTTGTCTATATTATATTATAGTAAAATAATTGACTTAATTAATTTTAAACACTATAAAATTGGTTCACTTGAGACGATTGAAGTTCGATTTGTGCCATTTTAAATTGTAGTGTTTGTAACCATTTAAGAATATCTATATTAACTTCCAATTTGGAAAGATCAGATCTAGGTTTAATTGATGGAGGCTCTCTAGGTTGAAATTCGATACATGTGTCTAAACGTAATTTCATATGTCCTGGTAACTGTAATCAATAACATTATTAAAAAATGTCAAATTGTTAACACATAATATTAAATGTAATGATTTAAATTAAAGTTTTAAACTCTGAAAATGTTTGTAAGTAGGTATTGTAAAATTTAGTGGCATAGAAAATATTATAAGAAATCTTTTTAATCATATAATTGGTAATGGTTTGAACTATAAATAAAACTATAAAAAACTTCCAACTTTAAAAAAAGAGCAAGTGAGTGAAGATGTAGATAGTAGAGTTTTAAGATTTTCTTTATATAATAAATAGAAATGTTTAATTTAACAATTAGTATAACAATTCTAAATAATAGAAATTATTAATTAAAAAAAATTGTAAACTTGCAAATTTTTTAATTTAAGATACCTATGATCAGCCCCTATTTTTCATAAAGATTTGTACTACACATTTTTAAAAACTAATAGAATAACTAAAAAAATATTCTTTTTTACAAATTTGAATAATTTATACTGTATAGGTAACCTACTATCTAGCCAGTAATCTTATTTATTAGTATTTAGTAGGTACACACTTCTCGAATTCATAGTGCACACTTTCAATTTCGGAGGAATGTGTCGAGGTTCACTAAAAAATAGGGCCTGCCTATGATCTATGACATTTAAATATTTTGATTAAATATATATACCTTAATATTTTTGTCAATAAATAAGACTTCTTTCCACATGGGTATAAGTTTACATAACGTTACAGTACGGCACTCAAGTAATGCTTCAAGTAAACTCAAAAAATGTAAATTTACCATTTCTCCCAACTAAAAAAGAAAAGAAAAGAAACATTATTAAACATAAAAATAATAAAATATAATACTTGGAAGTTATAATAGCTATGGCAGAAAATACATTTTGTCTTATATAATAGTTAAAATAATAATAGTAATAATAATAAACGAACTGTTTTTGATTTCGATGATAGGTTTAGCATGCTTTGAGTGACTTTATTCCAAAAGTCGTGCAATATGTTCATTGTAAATGAATGATGATCACCAGCTGTTACCATTTGTTGTGCTGTTTGTTCCATATAAATCGTCCATAACTAAAATTAAAAAAAAAAAAATACATAGGTATTCATTATATTATAAAGGTAGATATGTAATATTACTTGACAAAGTGCAAAGGCATGGAAGAGAGATGACATATGGATGACTGATGATTTTGATTCTTCTGCGAACCCTGTCATTATAACATTAATATGTTCAGCTATTTGACATGAAACGTCTTGAGATAATGGCAGACATGGTCTATCCTGCATTGTCGTATACGAGAGTGATCCAATCAGAATCCAAGATAACAAACGTATGTGACTGAGACAATCAGAAAAGTCTTTACAATTATATATAAATAATCTGAAATACACATTTATACAATTCATATAGACAATAAAACATAATATGTACTTGCATATATTTTATAGACAGTGTTTGAAACGGAAAAAAAATTACCCACTTATATTATTAAGATGGAAACGCAAAATAATTAGGAATATAATACGCGTCTCGACGCTGAAGACTTAAAATATATACGCATTAATATTCGTATAATAACAAACTCATAAGTTTATATTGTATATACTATTTGTATATATATATATATATATATCAAAAGAGGTACGTTGAAATATTTTATACAAAATAATATATTATATTTGTAAAAAATAAGTTACCTCAATAAGCACTGACTTGTGTCATTATTACCTATACAGCTATACACAGTCCTTATAAATTATGTTGGGTAGTAACGTATCTATTTAAAGCACGTTACTTGTAACTTCATTACTATAATGTAGTTACTTTTTTCAAAAACAATGTTTTAACATCATTATTAAATTTCGATAATAAAGATTATGGAACTACTAATTACGTTATAATTTGAAGGGTGGGTAATTTTGCAAAATAACATATTAAGTTTTCAATTGTCTAATGTCTATCATTAAATATACAATTAAAAAATATGAATTAAAATAAAAATATATAACAGTTATATTATATACTTACGTACTATTTTAATTTTACCAATTAAGTCTCAAATACAATTTTGAATATAAAATAATGCTTTAATAGAATTTTATAGTTCAAATTTTAATTCTTTATAAAAAAAATATGGCGTGTATACAAAGATAAAAATCAACAATTTTTAAATATTTTTTAATTTTTCTTAAAATTTATAGTATAACATTTTAAATACATCACCGATAAAAAAAAATAATATAATAAAAGATTCAACAACACAAAAGGCGGAAAAGTCGATTTTGGAGGTTCCTTCTTCGTCTCTTCGGTCCTCGGAGAAATTTGTGGTTTATTATAATTAAGATTTGAATGCAATCATATTGCATTCGAAAATACGATTCTGAATGAAACTCAAAATAGGTAATACAATATATTATACTGATAAGCCGTTCCAAAAGTTTACCACGCGTATAAACTACCTATGAAATAACTCAAAAAATTCAAGTACCTACGTTCAAAATTGCATTAGTTATCATGTAAAACGTAAAATCAATTTTGTCAAAATTACAATTTCCGTAAATTTTATCGTTTTTCCGTCATTTTTGGATAGTTTTTCTTTTCTTATTGAAAAACTTTTGAGAAATTCAAAAAATGAGCTAAATAAAGTACCAATTAGATGCAATTTGGTGCGGAAAGGTTATCCTATTTGTGGTAATCGGACCATTATTTCTAACCAAAAAAGTGTTCTAAATATACCTCGGTATATTTTATAACACACAAAATTGTATTTATATATAATGTAAACTAATTAATGAGTATTGGATATTGGTTATACTTAAATATATCATATAAAACTTTTATTAAAATCGAATAAAAGAAACATCATAATAAGCTAACGATAACCGAAGAATAGAATATAATGTGATGGATAATATTATTTTGGATAGGTACATAGAACTCAAGGTACTTAAACATTAATGACTTACCCAATTGTTTGTATTTCATTAGGTCCATAATACAGCCAAGGGAATATCTTATGCAATGATCTTGCATCTCGAGTATTACTTTTTAATAGTTCTAATGAGAGATACTGAGACATGCCAGCTTTAACAGTACTCCCAAACGTATCTTCATTAATACCTTCTTCTGGTGTTGTACATCGACTCTATTAAATTATGTTTATTTTATGTATTTACATATATTTAAACTTCTACATAAAGATTATTTAATTTATAATAACGAACCTTTAACTTTGTCAAAGTATTGAAATCTGTTAAGAAATCTAAAATATCTTGTAAATTGTTTCTTAAAAGTTCTGATGCGCCTGTTGGTACACTAGTCACAGTTGCTGGAAATGTTGGTACTATGTTACCGATTACAGAACACTCGGGTAATATTCCACCAACATCCTAAAATCAAAAATGTATAATACATATATTATTTTTCTTTACAATATGTCTATGTAGTTTCATATATATTATATATTATAGACTATAGTGATTAATGATAATTAATGGGTTGTACTTACTTGAAGTATAAAAGCCACATAAACTAATAGGTTGTTATTAAGATTTTGGGTTTTGAATTTTAATGCTTGTATTAGTTCGAGTGTCACTGCTCTTGTTAATAATGTTTTTTCCCTTTCCTAAATTAAAAACTTAATTAGAGATGTAAAGTTAAGATAGGTATTTATAAAACGTTAAATGTATAATCAATTACTTATTTTATTTTTATAATAAATATCGTTAATAAGTATTACTTATTTAAAAAAAAATTAATAATTAGCTAGATACGAGTATATACTTACTCTTGCAAATGTTTTGTAACTTAACGAACATAGATCAACCAACAAATAATAATCAATATAATGTTGTTGGAGGGCATAAATCAATATTTTTGAAAATGGATCCAAAATACTCTAAAAAAAATATATATATACGAGTAGAGGTATATAAATATAATAATATTGTAGGTACTATAAAACATGTTATTATAGGTAACTAATGGTGAAATGACGGAGAGAACCCAAATGCATATATTATATTTTTAATTAATGTTTGCATTTTAAAACCCCATTTATGTTTTAAGTACCTACCTATTAATATATATAATAGATATTATTGATTAAATCTAGAAGAGTGAGTATCTAGTATAAAAAAAAAAAAAAAATAAAAATAAAAACCATCATTATCTATCAGAAAAAATTGTGTATATCTAATCTAAAACTCTAAAATCACTATAATTTTAATTTCTACACGATTAGTTAAATACTTATATTTTATTAATTTTACCTTTGTTGAAATAATTCCGGGTATTTTCAATGTTACAATCATAAGCTTAAATATTAAATTTATATTTTCAAAACTACTTATTGTTAATTGAATTTTTCTAAATAATGTGTCAAATTGGCTAAGAATGGTTGTCCAAGTCAAAGTTGATGTAGCTCCAATAGTGTCGGTAGTTAATATATCAATATAATATGTAACGTTAGATAACATTATACAACAACTATCTGTTGACAATGATTTTTTAGAATTTAAAACCTAAAGGAAAATATACATATAAATAAATATATTTTATATTTTGATATTATACATATATTATGTTGATGTTAAAAGATCTAATTAATTAATTTCCTACTAATTAATAGAAGTTTGTTTATTATTTATTGAAATTGCTTACTTCTAAAACCATTTGTAATGGCTCGATAGGATTCATTTCGTTGAAGTCCATTAAAGCCTGTATAATACTTTTAAAGAAACTATTTTCATTGCTCTCTAAGATAATAACTTTTTTTGTTAATAACATTTTTATTATAACATTAAAATAAAGTATCATTACCATTATGTTTCATCTGAAATATTTGTGTGAAAACTCCGTTAGGCGCAAGTTGATAAAGAATGCATCTTAAAAATTTCTTAGCTATACTAGTGGAACCGCAAGGCAAGAATTTTTGACTATCTTTTTGCCATAAGAAGGTAGGTCTAGAGTGACACCTATTACATGAATATATTGTATAAAAATTATACACGTATAACATAAAAATTTACGTTAGTTAAAGTTTATACTTGGCAAATACTGTTAATATTTCGGGCAATAGGCACGCAGCGACTGTAGGTGCTCGGTGTACAAAAGTTCCCAACAATACGATACAAAGACCAATTTCATCATCACTATATTCCTCTTTACGCGTTCCACAATCACTACATCTATAAATAAAAATACATTTATATTTATTTCTTGCTTATTAATTATTATACTATATATTATGTAGTGTAAAGTGCATATCGATGACTCCACGACAACAAAGGCTAAGCGACATATAGTGAATATTATTAGATGTAGGGAATTTCTGTGCATCAATATGTGTGATATTTACTTCAGTAACCATTTTATAACGAACAGTCTAATCTTTAAATTTAGGATACAAAAGATATTTAGTAATGCGCTCTAAAATACGGGTCTAAAGACATTTTTAGGGACTAAACGTCAATTAAAATTTAAAATGTATGGAAAATTGAGGACCATCAATCCCAACATCTGTTGGAAATCATTGCATAAAAAAAAATTAACAGTTCAATAATAATTATAACTAATTAAAAATTACATATCCTAATATCGACAAAAATCTTCATAAAAATTATTTTTGAAAAAATTTTAAAAACTCTTTAAAAAAAGTTATCAACGTTTAATATTTAAAATAACAAAAAACATTTTTTTCATTCTCATGAAAACTTTGAAAAATGTAACTCAGTCCAATTTGTTGAGAAGCCATCAATATGTATAATTTTGGTACATATGACAAAAAAACATTTTATTTTTAAATTATTGATTAATTTATTATATTTTAAGATCGGTGATACTATGGGAGTACCTATTACACTTATAGTAGCATGTAAAATTATATACTCAACAATTCACCTAAAATAATGATTGAGTATCTATATTAATTATATATTATATTGATTTCTTGTAAGGTATTTTAAGATGTTTAAATATGTAAATATATTATGATAAATTAATGAATTATTAAATACAACTTGGTATTAAAGTATACTTTGTAAAGTTTGTAAATTATACTTTGGGAAACATTACTCGTATATTACTCGTACAATTTATAAACTATCCTATCAGCCAGTGGCGGTCAAATGATTTTGTTATGGGGGGGGGGGGGATAACCCTGATTTTTCAACATAAATTTTGACAATTGTAAATATTAGTCATAATATATTAATAACATTATAATTAAATTATTAAATTATTAAATGTATTTTAAATTCTGATCGGAGCAAGAAATGTATTGGTCTTTTTATGTATGAAAATATTTTTTCGAGTAGAAATAATGGTTCGATTACCACAAATGGTAAAAAAGCATAAAAAGAGTATGCTTTCCGCAGCAAATCATATCATCTTGGTACTTTATTCAGCTAATTTTCGAACTTCTCAAAATTTTTCCCTTAGAAGAAGAAAAACTACAAAAATGGCGAAAAATCGTCAAAATTACGGTTTTAGTATTTTGAAATTTTTTTATTTCATGATAACGAATGCAATTTTGGAACGTAAGTACTAGAAATTTTTTTGAGTATTCTCATAGGTAGTTTACACACAACGTACAATTTTGGAATGAATTATCAGTATAAAATATTGCAGTACAATATTGAGTTTCATTCAGAAACATACTTTCTGATACAATATCATTGCATTCAAATCTTAATTATAATAAAACATTAATTTTTCCGAGGACCGAAGGGACGAAGAAGGAACGTTCAAAATTAAACTTCCCACTTTTTTTATTATAAATATATAAGGTAATAAACGGTATATTGTTAAAAATAATACATAATAACAAAAAGGTCAGGGGGATATATCCCCCTAATCCCCTTCTCCCCCACCCCCACCCACAACCCCTCCGTTTGACCAACACTGCTATCAGCTATTATGTTTTTAGTCTTAAAAATTGTATACCAATAATGGCTATTATATAATGCGGTAATAAATAGTGCAAAGATATCATAAATTACATAATAATATAATATATTCTGAATTTCGGAAATTCACGATCGACAATAATATTTTGTTATTAAATGTTTAAAATCTCAAACGAAACTCAATAGATTTTATGTTAAAATGTTGAATAATATATATAAATAAAATATACAAAATACTTTACCGTTCTTGTATGCAATCAATTCCTATGCGGCCCATTGCATTACTAATATTTTTATTCGAACAGAAAGCTTCGTAAATAGGATAATCCGAATTTCGAACATGTACATTTCTAAATATAATTTTTAAATATATTATTAGATAAAAAAAAAAAATACAACAATTAATAACTAAATAAATGAGATCTATAGAGTTAACTGGTTACAGTTAAAAAAAGGTCAGACAGGGTAAATATATTGGGAGTCTTGGTATATTCTGTAACTGTAATAAGAGCCACTTCTTCTTGATAGTCTGAATTCTGAAGCAAACAAGTGCTAAATAAATAAGTAAATATTGGATGTTATTAAAAATTTAATGAACATTTATTTGATTTACTTTCTATTTTGAGTTCTCAAAGAAGCAAAGACAAAATAATAAATTAGTTTTACAAAGATGTAAACTAAATGTGATATAATTAAATTAGTCATAAGTAAATACGATTTTATTACATGTTTAAGTCTGTACCAAAATATTTATATGTGTATAATAAGTAAAGTAAAATAGTACCTAAAACTAAATGTTAAATATTATTAATGGACGAAAAATAAAATAATATAAACTATAAGATGGCTTGTTATATTGTGAAGTATATGTGTAAAGTACCTATTATAAATGTTGTTAGAATTCTTTTGTGAGTCATTTCCATAATTCATTGAACGTCGCGTAGAAGAAAAAACTGGTGGTTTGTCTTCTGGACTATCTAGAGCTCTTTGTTTTATCAGTTTCCGTGGGCTATGTGGACTTTTCTGTGAATTGTTTAAAGTAATAAAAAAATAATTTTTATACGTTAGGTAGGTAGGGTAGGTACCTAATTTAATACTGTAATATATAAATGTAGTAAATATATGTATAAATTTTACCAATACAATTTTTATTATGATAATTACTTGTTCTTTTTCGGAACTATCTTCTCTATTAAGAGACGATGATTGTGAAACCGAATCAATATCCCCTAAACCAAATGTCTTGTTAATTTTTTGCACAAGATTTATGGTTGTGCCTATTGGTAAAAGACGTTCTTGTACAGGGATTTCCAATGGTTTTTTGTCTATTTTTACTTCTAATTTAAACCCCAAATTTGTTTGAATTTCAGATGATTCTGAAAAATTTTTTAAATAATTAAATTTTTAATACTTTTAAGTATAAAATTTTGAAATTTCAATATTACCATTAATAAAAGATGAACTGGAATGCACTTTCATTTTTGAAAGAGGCGACTGGGGACAATTATAATTTTTTTGTGTTGGTTTATGTAATAATATTTTATCTTTTATGTTTGGTCTTATAGGCGGGTGTGATGTTACCGAAGAAGATGATGTAGACGTTTGACTAGTATCTTTTGGTATATAAAATGTATGAGACTTTTGCCGGAAATGATCATCAACGATTTCTTCAGATTTTCTATGAAAATACATTTTTAATATTTTGCGTTTTAAATGTAAAATTATTTGTTCTCTTATTTCGTTATTACTTTAATGCAGTGTTTATTTCTGGCGATGAAGTAGAAGTAGTAGCTAACACAGGCGGTGATAAAAAATTTGGCTGATTAGCAACGCCGATTATAGCTGAAGTCGCCAACATTTTCATTCCTTCTTTTACACCCCATTTATCTACTTTCTCCTTAAAATATTTCACGTAAATTCGTTATTACAGTTTTTTATTAGTATTAATTATATTATATTACATCGACATTATTTTCATTAGACCAAAACGAACGAAGTGGTGCTTTTCTACTAAATGCTTCATCCGCTGACTCATCAAATGATCCCTGTATAGATGTTAAAATATGATAAATATATTATTTATTATAATATCATAAATAATAAATCAGTGTTTTCCAGAATAGTTTAACTTTTAATACCTACATAACTAATAGATTATTACAATCATACTATCATAATATAGAAAGAACAATATACCTATTTTATTACCTATATTTTATGTTTGGATCACGAGAAGAAAAACATGTTATTTCAGTATTATTAAACTCTTAAAATCTAAACTATTATACAGAGAGTCAAAGATATTATTATACAATAGGTATCTTCAACGAGTTATAATCCATGCGTGTGAAACCTGGTAATTTACTAAAGATAACAGCAGAAAATTTATACATTTTAAAAAGAAAGTGTTTCGAAATTATACGGACTAATCATTAACTCGGAAATACAGGCATTTGGAAGAAGAAGCAATGCAAATATAAAAAGATTATACAACAGGCTAGGCTAGACATACACATACTTTCTCTGGTTTGGATGGATAGCGGATGGTCAGTTATTTAAAAATATTTTAGTTAATAAAATAAATAAAACAAGACTCCTATGATGACCTAAAACTCGATGGATTAATGTAGTTACCAAAGATTTAGTAATGATAGATTAGAAAGCAACTTTACAGACAGCATATCAGAGAAATAGACGGAGAGAGATATTGATGGTAGCGCTGATTCTGAATGGACCTTTTAACTGAAAAAGAAAATGTTTTGTGTTTTGATATACTACCTATTTAGATTAAAAGGTTAAAAAAAATGTATGGGGATAAATATAATAAGTATTACAGGAAAACATTAGAAGTCTTCAATAAGAAAAATGTTTGATTAGAAACATTATAAATTAATAGGATTAAGAATATATATAATTTACGTGTGAACTGTAGTGACCGGTTGTACTGTCAGATTTGTATTTTTCTGGAGCTATGGCTAAATCTGATTCTGTTTCGTCTGGTTCAGTCGAGGCGCTAGTCAAAGATAATATTAATAAGGTAGGTATATAAATTATAAACATTTAATAATTACATACGTTGATCCCTGTTTATGTGGAGTTTTTTTATGAAATGAAATATCCTCTTCCCAATGAGTTTCCATGCTTACAGGATATTTTCTTGATGTAGATGGTTGAGATTCAAATAATTTTTGAGAATCCATACACAAAGATTCACCATTTTTTTCTACTGAAGTTTAACAAAAATATTACACATTTTTATTTAATTAAACTGGAAATAAAAACCTTTGATTTTTGATGTATCTGACATAACAACGGTTGGAGGTATTCTATTACAGACATGTTGTTGTGCATTAATTGTATTCAAAACAATCTCCATTAACGACACAATGAGAAGACTAATCGGTTCTTTATCAAAATTATACTGAAATTTTATTACAGTAAATTAATCCATTGAGTAATAACCAATAAATTTATAAATTATGTACTTAGAGAATATAATTTACCTTATACAAAAATACCATTACAGACATAAGCCATGATTTTCTAGCCATTGGTTCTAAAAACCATAAAGAGTATGTTGCATTAATGGAATGTGTTTCGGGAGAAGGACAATATTGAAGCAATAACAATGCTGTAGGAGCAATTACATGACCCATTGTAAAATTTTGGTCCAACATTTGTGGCAAATTAGATAAAAAGGAATTAAAAACTGGCAAGACCCTAAATATAAATTTAAAAAAAAATCATTAATAACGAAAAATAATGAAAAATAATTCTATAAAACACACTAATACTAGTACATACCGTAATTTATCTGGTGATATTAGAAACGCTTTTTCATTATAGTTATAACCTAGTAATAGATATAAATGCTGTAGCACAATACCTTGAACTCTTATTCCATGTTTTGATTCTTCCGGATAAGCCTACAATAAACTAATACTTAATCTCACATTCATAACGAAGTTAGATTATAAAAATTACGTGTTCTGGTCGTGACATATATTGCATAAGTAAGAAAACAATCAGACTGCTTGTTTCTTTATCCGACTCCTCTAAGTCAACAATTCGCTGTAACAACTCACCCGCATTGTCTTCATGTGAGTCCATTCCATATGAATGATCTAAAACCGAAATTAAGTTGACCAAAAATTGTTTAATTATATTTATGCTAAGCATGTATAAGCTTATATAAATATTATATTGATTATACCTGGAAGAATTGATAAAATTGGAGTAATGAGCTGTGAAGTTTTTCGTTTCAAAATTGGAGCAGAAAATTGTCTATTATAAACCTTATCACCTATACATATTTTAATACTTATATTAGTGCCTATGAAACCGTCACATGATTTTAAAGTTATAATTAGATATCTATAACTCAAAAGTCAATATATTTTAATAATTAATATTATTTTTTAATTAAATTTTTTCAATATGTTTTACCATTGTATTTTGGATCATTTCTTGATAATGTTGATGCTGGTGCGGACATAGTTCTTTTATATGGCCATTTTTGACCAAAACTAGCACTCAATGTTCGTACAGAATTTGATTCTGAAGAATGTGCCATAGATTCGTGAGCTCTTTGAACTTTTTTAATAAATAAATCACTAGTGATATCAGAATTTTTTAAATCTGTTAAAGTAACAATTTATATTTATTTATTTACACCTTAATTTAAAAATATATACCTAAACGCATATCTAGTTAAATATTATATTCTTTCTTACCTCGTACATGAGTAATATCTCCACTTTTTTTTAATTGTATTTGTGCTTCAATAAATAGAGCATCAAACCGTCCCAAAAAAAACTCCCATGAAAGTACTTTTCTGTCATTCAGTGTATTGTGTAATTGATATAAAGATTGTAAAATCATGGGCCTATCAACCATAACGGTATCAAAATGCATTTCCATACAATGAATTAAATTCTACAAAGTATAAAATTAATATATATTTCTATTTTTTAATTACTCGTCAAACATTTATGTTTATCAATGTTAGGTACCTTCAATGCAGAGTCATGAATGGTAGGTAACAAAAGAGTTGCTCTTGTGGCTACATAAGTAGTACGATCATCCATACTTGATAGAAGATAACAAAATGCATTTGTTATACATGATTGAAGAGTAATATTATTTCTTAAGGGAGTATTGTCCATGAATCTTGACATTAACACTACTTTTTCCACTTAATCATAAATATTAACATTGTTTAAATTCCATAATATTTAACCTAATAGGTTTATATTATATTTTTATCATAATTAACAATTTATAACTTAAATATAAATATCAATTGAAATTTAGATGTAACTGCATGGAGTTAATGAAAAATGTTTAAAATTATTTTAATATCTATATAAAACAGATAGGCAATATGTAATATAAATTTCTAATTTATATTTAATATTTTATTATAGTTGTATTATTTTACCTGCATTAAAACGAATACGCCAATCTGAATTATGAAATTCGTCCTTAATTAGTTTCCAAAAGATATCATTTCCACATGGTAGTGATATACAATGAAGCATAACTGGTATAGCTACTTCACATAAATGAGATTTTATACCTTCTATGCAATCCCAAATACTAAAAAATATAAAATATGTTAAACAACACGTGTGAGACATTTTAGATATCTAACAAAACATATAAAAATAAACATAGTGGGTATTGTATAAAAAATGCAATTCTTAAAAGTATTTACTGCTGATTATTTTCTATAAATATAATATCAGAATTTTTACTTACTTTTTAATTATCAAATTTTCTTGACACCAAATTACAAATCCTTTGTTTTCTTTAACAGCTTTATTTAACGTGTCACAATGTAGAACCATGAGATATAGTGATTGTAATAAATAATATTTAAAACTAGTATCATTTGTTTTAGGAAATTCCTAAAAAAAAAAAAATATTATAACAAATATAAATATCATTATGTCTAAATAAATAATACATTTGTTGGAATGCGTTCAATATAATAACTACTGATATTATTATTTTTTAAATAATAATGAAGAATGTAGGTTATAATATGTAAGAATACACCTACTTTTAGAATATGATAAACTAATTGTAGTTGGTCAGGAAGTTCTTCGATTTTAATTCGAAAACGTCCTTGAGCTGTTTGCCAAAAGTCTTGAATATTATGAACAGATTCATCTATAGGTTCATCGTATTCATTCATTAATTTAGCTTGTGCAATTCTAGCTGTTGCTAACCCTTAGAAGTATTTAATATTATTATTGCATGTAGAATAAAAATAATTATACATTTCAATATTTACATAAAATATATTTTAAAAATAATATATAATTACCAACATCCGATTCTGTTAATGTTATAGCTCTTGCAATAGCTGGCATAACGGGAGTTAAATCTAATTGTTCTACAACCGTTTCTACTGTAGCAGTCATTAGCTGTAAAACATACATTTATTTATTTTAGATTCTGAGTGAAGCGAGGAATATATTGGTTTTAAAATGATGTTGTTTTATTTTATAATATTATTATTTTTTTTATGTATGAAGACACTTTTTCGGGTAGAAGTAATAGTCTGATTATTACGAATAGGGTATGTTCTCGGTAGAAAATTTCATCTAATTGGTACTTTGGTTAGATCATTTTTCGAATTTCTCAAAAGTTTTTCCTCAGGGGAAGAAAAACTAACAAAAAATAACGGAAAAACAGCAAAATTCACGGAAATCGTAATTTTGGTGAAAGTGATTTCAAATTTTCATGATAAGTAATGCAATTTTGAACTTTGGGACTTGAAAACTATTTTGAGTACTCTCATAATTGATAGTTTACACATTTGGTAAAATTTTGAAATGTATATTAACAGTATAATATATTATATTATATTGAGTTTTTCGCTCAGAATCGTATTTTCGAATGCAATGTCATTGCATTTAAATCATAATTGTAATTAACTACAAATTTTTCCGAGGACCGAATGAACGAAGAAGAAACATCCAAAATCGACCTTCACGATATTTTTTAGTTATAAATAATCAAAAATAATTGTATATTTTTTTATTTGACAAAAATTAAATCGTACGTTATTTAATTAAAATATTTTACTTGAGGCATGTTTACTAATAGACCACCAATAGTATCTGGAGTCAACATAAAAGATAAATTGGTTCCTTCACATTTTGATTCCTTCTTGTCAATTTCTGTTGGTGTTTTTTTTGTATCTTCGGAAAAATATTCTTCTATGATAGGATCCTAAAAATCATAATTTGCAGTAATAGTGTATTCAATATATTTCCATAGTAGTCGAAGAGATTATGTCAAATAAATATTGTACAATGTTTCTGATGACTACAAATTATTATAATTTATTGTAAATTAATTAATTATAAAGATTATAACATGAATACCTATTGAATATACAATTGATAAGAATTTACACGTTTCACTTACATCAGGAGGATGTGCCAAATTAGGCAGAGAAATATATTCAACTAAACAGTTTGCCAGTTGATGCCATAGTACAATTAATTCACATGATATACATTCTATTTTATTTTCACAATCACGATGAGATTCAGTAAACCAACCAGAAATTAAAGAACTTGTAATTAATTTACATACTTCATGATTTGTTGCACTTGCAAATCCTGTATGGCGTTCAATACCATGTAATTCCATCTGAATATGTACAAATAATTAACATAATTTATTTTAAATTTTTGTTAAAAAAATTTAAGTTCAAATTTACTTCAATACCTGTTTTAAAGTTATATCAAGCATTAATGCACAACAACTAAGTTTAACTTCATCTTCTGATAAATCTGGCCGAATATTATAATTTTGTTTATCTTCATCATCAGTAACGCTCTCTGTACGTTTAATTATAACAGGATCTAAGCGCAATTGCATGATTAAAATGAGTACTATTTAAAATAATTAAGTTCAATTAAATTATATAGATTAACTAACTTAAATTACTCTTTACAAAATCAGATTCTTGAATATTTTCTTTGTTATAAATTTGTTTAAGGCTCTCTAATCCATCTTTAAAAAAATTAAATAATAGATGTATTGGTATAATAATTTCTAAGCTAGTTAACACCTATAAAATATTAATTTAAGTACAATTTCAATAAAAAGAAAAAAATCAATAATATAACCTGTATCCAAGTTAAAGCTTGCTCTTGCACTTTTGCTGTAGTGCCTTTAAAACGCACACCGATGAAATTGTACAATTTAGTAGCATCAAATCCTAATGGGCTCATATCTGAATCTAATATTTTGCTAAATATTAATAAAATAACTTACTATCAGAATGTTATAAATTTTATATTTTTTAATAAACTATATTAAAATTGTTAAGTTATAAATAAAAAAACAAAAATTAGACAATTGTATAGATTCAAAATAAAAATATATTATAACATTTCAATATAGTTATAGTGTAGTATATTCCTTTGCTATAATTTCCATAATCATATAATGTAAATATTTATAAATATATATATATATATATATATATATATATAGAATAAACATAATACATATTTATTTTTACCACAAAAGCATCCGTAATTCTGGTAATTCATCAGATGGGACATCCTGAACAATTGCTTCTAACCAATGCGGCATAATTAACTCCCATATTTCTGAAGTGACAATGTCATAAGGTACTAAACATAACAATTGGTTTAAACCATTTTTTATAAGTGCAGTTTGGCTTGCTAACATGTCCCTAAATGTTGATTCATCATAATAAATAATAATGTTATTAAATTAATATTTTAGATAACATACCAATTGCCACCAACTTGAGCATATTCTGGAGGGCATGGTAACAAACAGTTGACAAATGCTTCAAAATAATGTTGTCTTACACCTTTTAACCATCGTTCGCCAATATATTCAGTTTTCATATATTCTAAGGTGCATTCTTGTTGGTCTGTAAAAAAATATGCTTAATATTTATAACACTATTATGTTTTAATATATTATTATTTATATCACAAAAATATGAAAACTTTTTGACTTTCTTATCTCAAGTAATATTAAACATTATTTATAACTAACAAATAGATTTAAACTATTAAGTACCTAGAAAATAATTTATATTTTAAATACGATTTCAATAATAATTTAAGTCGAATTGAAAATAATAGTTCTAAATTCTAATTTCTAAAAAAAAAATTATATAATTATCAAAATATTTTACTAGTTATCATGTATTGTATATATAACATTTAATTGCAATAAATATTTATGTGCAAGATTATGTTACATGAAATGCATGAGTAATGAAGTAATGTTAATTTTAATCAATTTTTTGTAAAACTCCAAAAATAAAATGATAAAATCTATAGTTTTGACCTAATTTTAGTGTTATACAACGCAACAATTATATATATATATATATATATATATAAATATTAAGCTTAAATTTACCATCATAAGAATATGCAGTGACGTGAAACCAATGAAATAGTATAGATAACAAACGTCCCATTATACTAGAATGAGGAGGTTCTTGATCTTCAATTCGATACAAAGCAACTAATAACCAAACACCTGTTCTACCCATTAATTGTCTGTCATTTATTGTAACTTCTGGCTGTTCATCTTCTTTATCAGTCTTGCTAGATGACATTGTACCTTTTACCTTCGCTCCGAACACAGCTGCTTTAGTTTGACTTTCTTTAGTTGCCTCAGAGATAGGTGGACGTACTTCTTTTAATAGACTTAAAATGTTAATATTATTATATATTGTTAACTTAATTTAAAATTAATTTTGTCTGAAACTCCCATATTCACCTGACAATTGACTCAACTAAATACGTCTGCATGTCGTTATCTAATTCTCCGGCTGGTCTTAACGTCCAATGAACAATGTGATCGACCTTTTCCGAATGTATATATTTGTTACAATCGGAACATAACCGTATGGGTCGGTTTTTGTTCATAGAGGCACACTCTGGTGAAAAACATGTCACACAGATCATAGTATTTTGCGATTTACATTCCTTAAAATAACTTAAATTTAGCACTTAAAATGTAGATAAAAAAAATATTTCAAATAGTACTTTATATTCACATTTCCATGTGGCTAATAGCAATGGTTGTAAAACGATATGAAATTGATAAGTTGGTTTTTTATTATGTAAATCTTCAGCGCAGTCAGCGCATAAGTAAAATGGCGGTGGACAGTTTTCAGCATGTTTCATTGACAATTCATGATCTAAACAAACTCGTTCTGCTGGTCCATAACCTACTTTTGGACAATTCTTTTTTTGACACAGCAATGCTAACCAATTTCCTAAAGACAAAAAAAAAATTAAAATAATCGATTCAAAAAATAATTTTATTAAATTATTGTGATTAATTTTTGTTTAGAAATTTTAGCATTGAAAGACAATATTATAAATATACTGCTTAGAATTAAAGTACAAACTAAAGTAATTTTCTTATTTATAATAAACATTATAATATATACCTATAATCTATATAATATATAATTTAGAAATATACATTACAAATAGTATATTTTTAAATTTAATTTAAAAAAAGTATATTTAATGTGAGTATATTTGACCAAAGTACCATTTACATATTTTATGCATAAATTGTCAAATTATATTTATCATATTTTTTCATGAATTTTTATACCTAGTCATAATTTGTAACTTATAATTTACTTATTATTTACTATTATTATTATTAATATAAAAAAAAATACCAATCGATTTTGGTTTATTTCTGTCGAATTTATTGGCATTGTATAAAGGCCAATAATTGAATAGTAACCGAGCAGCATGATATCGCGCTACTGAAGTGCCGTACGCAATTACTACTAGTAGATCCTTCTTTATATTCTTTTTAAACGTCATTAGACGCTCAATCAATTGTAAATGTAACGCTAAAATTGTGAAAACCAAACACAAAATATATAATAATAATTATAATTATCATCCAAAGTAGTTTTCGACCTTATTTCACATTACCTGTATCAAACGTATTCTGGAAAACTAGCAATAAAATTCCAGCTACGGATAATGCTGCATTGTTCATGCAATTGTTCCTCGCTAGAAAAACAATATTTATAGATGCTTTATGCAAAATATATTTAAGTATTTATAATTTTAAAAATACTGTAAATAAACGTATTTACGTATGGTGAATGGTATCACAAAATAGCATAACGTATTGATCAAGTCATGATGCACTGATGATGGAAGTACTTGAAAAGCCGTGGCTATCATATATGGTAAGCTTTCTAAAGTATCGCCTCCAAGAAAGGGAACCAAACAGGCTACACATTGATTGAACGCTTCTCCAAAGGCTGTACAAATTATAATCATTAGAATTTGGCTTTCAATTAAGAAAATTGAAAAAAATGCATTTAAAATTGTATATATTTAATAATTTATTCATAATAATGAACACCTTGTATCATTGAGCTTTTTATTAAAAAAATATTAACAATATTTCGTGAAATTATATTTTGCATAAATATAAATATGAATGTCGAAGATTTAAAATTAAATTTTACGATTTTATTAAAAACTACAATCTTTATCGATAAATTTTAAGAACAGATTCTTCATTTAGTAATATAAAATATAAAATAAAAAAATAATTCTAAAAATTTATATTTTTTATACAAATTCAGGTTTATATAATAAAATTATTAAAAACGGAAAAAAAATAATATTCTTATTATGACATAATATTATGCAACAATATTAGCGCGGCGTGTTGTGTAGGCAATATTGATACATAACTGTGCGTATGAACAAAAATTTACTACCAATGCATTTGTTACCAATAACACTTCTCTATCCAGATCTATATTACGTATAATAATATAATTAATTATTTTTTATTTTTCATTATAATAATGATTATTGATATTTAATCTCTCAATTTTTTTGAAATAATAAATTTTTAAAAACAAATTTAAATAATAAATTTAATCCAGTATTTATAATGTGATGTGAAAAATGAAAAATGAGTTATATACATGGAGTTACATACACTTATGGAAATCAATAGCAGGAATCGATTTAAATCGTCGAATTCAATAAAAATGTACTATTTCCTATATAAAACTACAAAACGTCATCATAAACCATCATAGTAAAACAAAACGTACCTACTAATTACATTAATTATTTCGAAACTCTATAAATCCAACATACTAAAATATTTAAATTAACTATGTTAAAATTAAATATTTGAACATACATTTGATTAAGAACTAACTACATATTTTCGTACCTTAAAAATTGTATTTACAGTTATTCGTTTAAAAAGTATAAAATGGCAATAGTAAGTTTTGAAATGTATTTATTTTAATTCTACAATTATTTTTATTCTATTAAATATAAAATATAACCTATTTAATTTGTATAATATGTATGGTTACTTATTATATATATATACTCATAAAGTTAGTAGTCATACATATTATAACTATTTATTATATTTATTATTAGATAAATAATAATATGTAATATGAATGTTACATCAAGAGTGTACTCAGGAATTTTATAATGGGAAGTTAGTTCAAAAATTACAATTAATATTAAATAATAATTTATATAATACTACTATTGAAATATATATATAATATATTCTGTAATAAATATATTGTTTAGTTATACTCATACATTAATATACACGATGATATTAAACCATATACATTATATTTAATTAAATTGAAAATATTTTTACAATAATTTAAAAAGAGAAATTTGAACCATAAATTCCTCCCTTAGATTTACCTCAATCAACCTATATATTTGGTGAATGAATACAATATTTACCTTGCAAACCAGTATTAATAGAAGATGCAGAATGTAGTAACGATTCAAGAGCGGAATATAAACCTGTATAATCCAACGTTGGATATAGTGATAATCGAGCTGTATCCATTTCTGGATATAAAATCATTTCGTGAGGAGATTTAGAAACCTCCTTTAACATAGCTAGAAAATTACATATATTAGTTATAACGTACAATTAAATATTATTTTTATTAAATTAATTGTATTATATATTTAGAAATATACAATTAAATAACTATACAAATAGTTAAAATTTGACATTATTAACAATATAGTTTAAAAAAAACTGCTCTTATAGTGTATTAAAGAAAGTTTTTTTTTTTTTAAGATTGGTAGTAATATACGAGCATCTTTTTAAATATTTATTCACGTTTTTAAACTTAGATTAGTCAGACTTAGCTGGTAAATTTGGTAGTTTGATAGTTGCTTATTCTTTAAATTTAAAAAAAAAAAATGTAATAGTTTAACTATATTTGTATTATTGAACTAAAATATTAAATGTAATTATAATAACCCATCAATGACTAATATTTTATTTGAATTTAATAATAATAATAATAATAAACTAAATTTGGAATCAGTTTAAATGTGTATATAAAATAAATTAAAAACATTTCAGTACCTAAGAATTCTTTTATCAGTTTCAATATTTCAGTGGTCAAATATGTTTTTACCAGTGCCGCAACTACCGGGGGTGCTAGGGGTGCAAGAAACCTCTGGGCCCCGAGCCCAAAATTAATTCATATTAATAGGCCCGTGGCCGAACTATTTGGAACATTTTTTCTAAATATTATTATGATTACAAACTTACAACTTATTATGTCTCATCAGAATGAAACATTTTTAGACTATAGGTACATTATTATTCAATAATACTAATATTAACAATTCTGTGTATTTAGAAATTAAATTATTTATATATTTAAATATATATATATATAATATATAATATAATATAATATATTTAAAAATGCAATCATTTGAATTTATAATTTCAATGATTATATGGGAAAAAGTTTTAAAACCATTATCTGTTGTTTCTAAAATTTTACAGAGTCCACAAACTAGTTTACATCAAGCTGTAGAATATTTATAAGTATGTATTGATGCAATTAAAGAAATGAGGAATACTTATGAAGAGCTAGTTTCTTCAACAACAGATCTATGTTCAAAATGGAGAATATCAGTAATAAAAGAAAATAAACGCAAGAAATTTGCAAAAAGGCAATATGATAGTATTGATAATGATAAACGATTAGATGCTATTGAAGAAAACTTTCGTATTACGGTTTTTTTGCCCCTTACTGATACTACTATATTTCAATTACAAGAGCGTTTCAAAGGACTTGAAACAGTTTCAAGAAATTTTGAATTTTTACAACCACAAAATTTGATTAAATACAGTAAAGAGAATATAATTAAGTCTTGTTATGATTTCATTTCATTTTATAATACTGATGTTACTTCTGATTTGACCAGGCAAGTTTTATCATTAAGAGATTTTCTAGGAAAAACTAAAATGAAAAGAATTGGCTTTCTACATAATTGAAAATTATATTTCATCACTTTTTAGTGAAATAATTACTGCCTGCATAATTTTTTTGTCTCTACCTGTAACTGTTGCATCGGCAGAACGCTCTTTTTCCAAACTAAAGTTAATAAAAAATTATTTACGAAATTCAATCACTCAAGAACATCTCACAAATATAAGCATTTTAAACATCGAAAGAGCACGTACCAACGAATTAAATATTGATCACATAACTGATATTTTTGCAAATCAAAAAGCAAGGGAAAAAAACTTTTTGAAATAGATATAACAATTTTTTTTAAAAATGTATTAATTAGGTACTCAAATGTAATAATATTTAATTTTTATTAATTTTATTATTTGTTTTAATTATTAATCAGATATATTACATGTTAAATATTAATAAAGATGTTTCACAAATTAGTATCAATTTTTTTTTTAAGTATAAATTAATGAATAGGTACATTAAAATCATAATTATTATTATTATATTACAACATTTTAATTACAATCATATCAAAATTATAATTTCAAATGGCAGGTGACTGAATTAATAAATAACACCAATATGATATTCTTATTGACCATTATAATTTTAATTTTCTTATGTTTTGGCAGCTGATGGTTTTTTACATTTTAAGTGGTATGAGATAGAAAAACCAATTAACTGTTTTAGGAGTTTCAAGCCACTTTGCTCCTAACCTATTTGTGTAAAATAATGTATATAGCTATAGCTACAAAAAGTAAGTGAAATTTCTTTTAAGGATCTATTAGGTATTTAGGTCCTTGGTTACATGGGCCCTATAATATTTGCTTGCACACCCACCAGTATATACCAAGTTGCGGCACTGGTTTTTACACTTAATAAATAATATAATAAAACAATGATATATTGAAAATATAAAGTTATATGGTTAAGTTATGTTATACATAAATACACAAAATTAATTAGAAGTTTATTAAACTCTTTATTAGAAATATTAAGTGAAAGAACGTCACAATTTAAGAAAAATATTTTGATGAAAATTTAATTTTTTATACAGTGCTGTAACCTGTAATATCCGTATTATATATGCAGACTTGTAAAAAATAATATATTTTGTATTTCGATTTTTGAATAGAAACTAAAAGAAAATATTCAGTTAATTTTCATTAAATTTACGTAAATTAAAAAAAAAAAAATGAATTTTATTTATTTTTAATTTCTTATCGTTGAGATATACAATGTATATAATACATAAATATTTTTTAATATTGCATTTGAAAAAAGTATTTAATCTTTCATAACATTTTGATTTGAATATTAATATCAAATATATAAATTAAAAGTTTGGGGGAAAATACCTAGATATGAAATAAATAAATATTAATAAAATACAAGTAAAAAATTCCAGTAATATATTGCACTGTTTTAAAGTGATTGAAATACATAATACTTATTTAAACTTACTCAATAGTACTTGCGAAAAATATTTCAAACAATTAGCAATATCTAATCCGGATGGACATGGCATCATATTGTAGCTCAGTCGTAGTTGGTAATCTTGAAGATGCCGTATTTTTGCAATAACTATAAAAGAAAATAACCTATTTTTCAATTTTTTATATTCAATTTTCTATAAAATAATTTGATTACTTACATGAAACAGATTTAGTAACCATAATGAATTAATTAAGTAATTAAGTACTATATTAAAAAGTTCTAACAATTATATCATTTTAATGTACTATTTGACGTTCGTACATTACTCATAATGTTTTATCATTTTTAATTTGTCTAATAATTTTTTTTATATATTTATTTATTTTTTAAATACTCTAAAACTGCACGATATCACCACCACGGCACTGTCGCGCCGTTGAAAGTTATTGATCTGATATTGAGCTTAAACAGCAGTACCACATATCCGGTAGAAAATATACCAGATTAAATTCAACAGCATTACAAAATACGTTAATTTATTTATTGTTTAAATCATTAATAATGGTTAAACAAACCTAATTTATCATCTTATATACAGAACAAAAATAAATAGAAATATGGCTAAAACTAAACTAAAAATTTAGGACAAAAACAAATTAAAATGTATTGTTAAATAAATAAAATTATCATTTTAATTAACTGTCAATGTCTAAAGAGTTTGATATTCGTAGAACTTTATTGACTGGCATGTTAAAATTTAAATTCGTTTTTAGGATAAAATAAATGTTGATTACTAGAGTAAAAAGAAAGAACAAAACAAATTCTTATTTTACATTTTTAAATACAATTCGTGACAATTTAAAAACCCAAAAAGAACGTTAAAGAAACAATTTAATTGTACTTTCAATATCTTTTTAATATAAAATCAATATTTTTAACAGTAGTATGCTACGTGAAAATTCAAAAAATGTTGTGACATGTCTATAAATTATAATACAAATGTAGAATCAAAATCTCAAAAAAAATATTATTAATTACCTACTTCAACCTCATCAAATTTTTTACTATGGTAAAATACTAATATAAAAATATACAATTAAACCTATTGATCCAATTTTAAATTTACTGCAAAACAATACAGATTTTCAAGTGTAAGTATTTATATCTATCAAATGTTTGTCATTGTTTATGGTAAATCCAAAAGATTAGTAATACTTTATTTTGTATGGAAAATATTATAATTTAAATTACATGAGTAATCGAATATAAAGAAATATAAATATTTTATCGATATTTAATATTCTCAACAAATTGCATTTAATCAAGAAGACAAATTAATAATTGAACTTTTTAATAAGATCAAATAAAACCATGATAATATTGAATTTCTTACACCAAAACGTTGAGTTATTTTAGAACTAAATATAATATTTAATAAAATATCATGATCTAATTTATCAAAAGCTTTGGTACGTATTCGTATAGCCTGTATAACTTTTATTTATAATTTAAGGATTCATATATAAATTCATAAAGATTGTTGATAGTTGACAAAATTATGTCGATAAATTATAAGGATCAATATTTGAAGTAATAATTGGTATCTACAATAGAATGATAAATTACTTTTACAAAAATCGTAGATATAATATTAATAGATAGTTTCAATAGAAATAGTTATATAAAACTTATCTTGAATTATAACAGGGTTGTAATTTAATGATACAACCAAAGTGTATTATTACCTGTTTATACACATTGAGTACAAAATTTAATGCATCACGGATGTGTATTAGAATTTTTTTAATTTATAAAAAAAATCAATATTTATGAAAAGCTCAAATTATCGTGATGGTATTTCATATTAAATAATACAATAGAACTTTATCAGAGTAAAAACATTTATTCAAAAGGATTTAAAAAAAATTGTCATATCTTATAATTTTATTACATAATTTGTTATTTTTTTTAAATCTCCTCAACAAGTATTATTATTGTTATATAATTGTCTATAGTTTTTATTTGGTGATGTAACAATATTTCTTATATTTGTATAGTCATCTTCACCTATAAAATTACTATCAGAATACGAACTATCATTCACCACGTTTGTATTTCCTATATTATCTTGAAATTCATTATTTAAATCGAAGTCTTCACAACAACTCATATCATCAATATTTTTCCTTGACGAATCAAAAGAAACATTATCTTCCCAATCGCTACTAATATCCATTATATTATAGTCTTGAAGGTTTGTAAGATTTTGATCGAGTATTGGGAAATTAATGTTTGAATTTTGTAGCCTATTATTAAAGATACGCTGATTTCCCGAGTCCATGAAATCGTCAGATATATCCATTGGCTCCCTTATCCTATTACAATCTCCATCAACTTGATTTCTATTTCCACTATATCCATCCATAAACGGATTGAATCTTCTAAAATGTTCTGAATTAGTTAGTTCAGAATGATTACATGGACGCTGTTGATTTGAGTTAGAATACGAAGTGTTTGTTGTAAAAGATTCCGAGCTATTAAAGTTTGCCGAATTTAATCCATTAAACCCTATTTCTACAGAAATGTCACTGTAATTAGAATTAGAATTCGAATTGCAATTTAAATTCTGATTATTTGGCAAGTAATTTAACGATGTTCTACGTTTTGTTAATATATTTTTTTTTTTTTTTGATCCTAAACATTTTGAGTCATCATTACAACGAAAATTAAACTCAGGATAACTACCGACGTTTGGATCCCATTCGTCATCCAATCTACACCTCAAAATTTGTTCATTTCTATCTAAATAGTTCATTTCTGTGGGTAATGAAGATTTTTTAGTATTTTTGTTATGTGGATTCAAATTATTATTTCTTCCATATTCTAAATTATCTGGACATGATTCGTTTAGATTTTCATAGTATTGTTTTCCTTCTTTAGATTTTACATTTGGATATGTTTTGTTATAATTACACGGTACAGAAACACTTCTAGGTTTACATTTATTATTTCTTCTGAGATTTATACCTACAATTTTATTTTTATATGATTCGTTTTGTGAATGAATTAAGTGTGGTAAGTTTGGTGTATAACAATGAGGTTCTTGAATTTTATGTCTACAACGTTGATTATTTTTTTGTGTTTTTTGAGAATTTTGAGGTAAATATGTTGAATTTTGATTACCACTACATTGAGAATTTTGATGTATGGGTTCCATAGATAAACAATGATTGCATTTCCGTTCCTTGTATGTTATATGCGAATTTCTATGATTATCGATTTCTGATGTGTAAATTGGTAACAGACTTTGATTCAATGATTTCTCATCTTTAGTCATAGTCCAATTATAATTAGAAGAATCGTTTAATGATGGATTAGCTGGATATGATAATTTAGAACATTCGTTTTGTACTTTTGACTGGTTATTTTTGCATACATCCATTTGTTTGTAATATATGCAATTTGGTACCCTACTTTGATTCAATGATTTTTCATCATTAGTCATAGTCCAATCGTAATTTGAAGAATCATTCAATGATGAATTAGGTAAACATGCTTTACAATATTCGTTTCGTACATTTGATTCGTTATTATTGCATACATCTATTATTTTTGAATTAGTGCTATTTAAACTTTGGTTATTGGAACAAAATGAATTAGCTAGCTGTTTTTTCGATGACATAATAGGTTCATTATTGTACATTGGTTCTATTTTATATGTTGGTTGAAAATTCTCGTTATTAAATGACGAATTGGATAATGGCTTGAAACATGTGTGATCCGTTTTATTCAATTGCATACATTTGGAATCTTTACACAATTGTTTATGTAACGGTGAATTAATACATGACGTTTGACATTGAGAATTTTGTGGTGCTGTTGTGGAGCAAGTCGATTTAGTGGACATATTACAAATTGTATTTTTAGTTGATTTATCGTTATTTTTCCAGTTAATTTCTGAAGAACACTTTTGTTGTTCCAATGAGTAAGTTTTTGATGTCTTATGTTTCAAGCATGGTAACTGTTGTTTAGTAGATATATTACAACTCGGATTAGTAGTTGATTTATCTTTGGCTATACAGCTAATTTCTGAACAACATTTTCGTTGTTTCACTGAGCAGGGTTTTCTTACTTCATCAATTGTTGAGCATGGTA